>OY987328.1:72344308-72861843 GCA_963920685.1 Polydrusus tereticollis
AAAGACGTTCTTCATAAACAAGTTACCTTTTTGTAAAAACTACTAACATTTAACCCCATACTCCTATATTTAGCAGTGGCGTGTTTACCATGGAAGCTAGGGAAGCACAGCTGTCCGGGTAGTGTACTAAATAAATAAATAAATAAATATGCTATCTAGTTCTAATTCACGGTGATGCCCGATTGATTTCGAGACATACCGACGCGCCATTCGCGCCGCGCCGCCGGATTGCGGGAAGCGATTGGAAAGCAGCGTATTACCGTATATTGTTTTACTGCATCGAGCAAATTAGAGTGGCGCGTGTTTAGGCAAAATTTAAAACCGTGCATAAATATTGGGAAAAGTACGCTGTTTTCAAACAGATTATTATTTTAATTATGGATCCTGTTGCTAGTTCAAGTTCGGCTGAAAGTGAAAATAGACTTGTGTGAGTGTATTGTGTGTCAGATAGTGGTAAAAGGATTTTTCACTTATATTTTTGAGGAAAAAAAACAAATTATTTCCAATAATAGGCCCACTCCATCTATTTCTAATTTAACAAAAAAAAACTAAACTTTATATTAAACATTTTCAAAAATAATCATATAAAACTTATGAATGGCTAACTGGTTGTGAAAATAAGTCTCTTCTGTTTTGCTGGCCATGCCTCTTATTTTCTAGTGAAAAGAATTTGTGGAATAAAAATGGATTTTTGGATTTAAATAAACTACATAAATTAATTATTAAAAGACACGGGTCTAGTAAGTCGCATTTACAGGCAATTATTAAAGAAAAAACTTTTGGTAATATAAGAATAGAACACGCATTAGACAACCAACTAAAAATTGCTTCTGAAAAACATAACCAGGAAGTAGTAAAAAATTCGAAATATCATCCCCGATGGGGAAAAAATTTCAAAATTTTTGTTATTAAAATATTTAAAAATATATTTTAAATTGATGCACTTCATATGCGTAATAATTTGTCAAGATTTACCCAAAAAAGGGCGTGGCACCCCAAAAATTTTCGCCGTCGCAACACTTTCGGCGACCCTGGTTACAGCTTCCCATTGTATTAAAGTCTGGACACGCCACTGATATTTAGATATCTAATGATCAGGACAATGGCAGCTATAATTTAAAATAATAAAATACAAGGTATTATATTTAAAAAACCATTAAGTTGTCAAAGTTATATGATGTTTTAAAAAAAATTACAGCTTAAGCATAACCAATGTAAAATATTAGTTTTTGAATATTACAACTTACTTGTTTTGTACATTCTATAAATAGTGTCACGGATAGAACTTATATCCAATCTTGACACATTTACAACTCTCTTTGAATAAGAACATTTCTTCTTAGGTGACTCTAATAATTTATTTTCCTTAACTGTTGTTGAGACTGCGTTTACAGTGGAGATATTCAAATTTAGGGCAGCTGCTACACGCTAAAAATTAATAAAGTAGAAGTAAAATATAAAGACTTTAACATACTCTTTAAATTTACTTCTCTAACTGCTGTCGAGGGTAACAATGGGCCATATTTGTTAAGTTCTTCCTGAAAATAGCTTATTAGAGAAGCTATTAGCTCTTTGCACTGGCTATTTAAATGCTGCGGCATTTTTCACAAATAGTAAACAACGTAATCGACAGAGATATGTATGTGCACTTTTGTTGTTCTTAAAAGAACAGGTCTTTAATGCTATTTACGAAAAGATCTGGAATTTTTGTTAAAAAATAGAAACTATAAGAGTGAAACCACAGAACAATTAAAACTAGTTTTGCACGAAACGTCAAACCAGGCCAACGAACGCGCTGGCGCCACCGCACCGTTCACAGTTGTGTTGCCAACTGTCTGCCAATAAAATTCAAATTATATTAATTTTTACAAGCTTAAGTAAAACAAAATATTTGCTATTAGTGGGTTCGTATCAAAGAAGAATACTTTGTAGTACATTTAATATCGAATAGAGTTTTAATATTTTTTGCTCAAATTTAATTTCCTGTTTTCTTACGGATTTACAATTATGAGCTGATTGATGACGTGATTGAAATTGTTTTGCATGAACCATACCTATTAATGCGATTGACTAAAATATTATTCATTTTTACCACAATTGAATTTCGAGCGGTAAGGACGATATGACAACACCTGGTTGCTGGTATGGCGACGTGAACGCGCTAAATAAAAATAATATAGAATCTGCTTATGGTGGCGACCTCCTCGAAGATTTTGTAGAACGAAAAAGAGAGTTTTCGCACGTTCGCTTTTTTCCCATGCTCTTCAGAGTTCTGTTGCGTAGCTATATTTTCTGTGCTCTTTCGAACCAAAAAGATATCGATACAACAGATTTTTACAGACATTTGCCCACTGAAGATATGTCTGCTGTCGACCCAGATCTGGACAAGTTAAAGGAAGAAACTGAATAATAAAATTATTTGCATTTTGTGTATTTTCTCGTGTTCTTATTAAAAAAATATATTTGGATTTGCTCAACGTGTAACTTCGAAATACAATATATTATTATGCTTCATAACTTCATTTTGATTTTCCTTTAGGATACGAAATAATTGCATGTCACCAGAGACCATCACTTTAGTATAGATTTTTTAGGTTGTAGAAACATTAAAAATATAGATATCTAGCTAGCAAAATCTTATACTATAAATTCGCCATAAAGAATACTTTATTGCAATTAAAATGTATTCTCTTTGTTACTCTTCATTTTGTAAAAAACTAGCCTATGGCACCAACAAAAGCAAAAATATCCGAAAAATCTGTATTATACAAACTTGCATAAAAATACTCGCCGCTTCCTAACGTTTGGCCGACTCACAAAGTGATGTAGCGCTAGCGCTGTTGCCAAAAGTCACAAAACCGCCGAGATATGAATAATTTGATCAAAATAAACGGTATGAAGTCAGTTTGAAGGTAGGATAAGTTTGGGCGAGAAACCGAAACTAATTTTAAAAAACTTCATAAAGAAAATTTGTAAGAAATAATATTTCCCAGGGGTAAAAATTAATTTTGTAACGATTTAAAAAAAAATTAAATATTTTTTTTAATTTAGTGGATTTTTACCCCTAGGGTTGTGAAAGGTTAATCTATTACCAAAAATATTTAGGTAAGCAGGCCTCTTAAGTAAACATTTAAGTTTTCAAATATTTTTACCAAATGGTTCTATTTGGAATATTAACCGAGTTCTTGAATTTAAGCGTCCTCTTGACATTTCATATAAACACCATTATAATAACCAGCGCACTTTTACTATACTAACAGCTTTCAACGGGTCTCTTAAGAATAAACTCAATAAATCAATCTATGATTTGCTGTAAATTAAATGTAATTGAAATTTGTACAAAAGTAAGAATTTGACCAACATTTTCTTTTCTCTTTTTTTCATACCTCTAATTATTATTTTAGATATACCAGAGAACGTACCAGTTGACGAGTTGTGTAAACTATGTATGGACGCCCCACTAGACTGTGTTCTCTTGGAATGTGGCCATATAACTTCTTGCATTGAATGCGGGAAAAAATTAGCAGAATGTCCAATTTGTCGGCAATATGTAGTTCGCGTCGTTAGGACATTTAAAGCTTAAAATTCTGTGTTATGTGTTCTTCAAAGTAACTAAGTTTAAATAAAAATTGTGATTTTAAGACTTGGTGATAGTTGATATGTATAAAAATTTAACGTCGTTTATAAAATTTAAAAAATGTTATTACTTCTAGGTCAAATTTTGTTTGTTATGCATACCGACAGTTGCACAACATTTTCTCCCTAAGATCAATTTTATTAACTATTTTTGATCAAAATTTTAGTATCTTATAGCAGTTGCAAACTAGCGGCGGCCAGTTTTTATCTGCATGAATCGGCAGTAGGTTCCAGTTATTTAATGTTAAGTGTTTGTGTTATTTATAGTAGTTGTTTAAGAAATAAACTTTTTATATATTTAAATTAATGTTAATTTTATTATATTTGAAAAAATTTTAATAAGTAAAAGTATCCTCGACATTCTGTTTTTGTTTAAAATCGAAAAAAAGTAAGGCTGAGTGCGCACTACGATTTTTAACCGCGCGATTCTTGTTTTTTTTACAGCCCCAATTTTAAAATTGGGGTCACCTGTTACGCGATTTTTTATCGAATGTATAGGGTGACCAGTTTTCGTGTGTTTTCATATACCAGCTCCCTTGTTATAAAATATAGAAATATGCAGTTTGCGGCTTACTGTTCTATTATTTTATGAAACCTTTTTTATTTTTTTTTACTTATTTATTCATTCATGTCAGGTTAGTTCAGGTTAGTTTACAAACTTTACACACGTCAAATGATACATAGACAATATACTATTTAAAACTTAAATCATACTGAATTCAAGATACTTAAAATATGAACAATTAATAACACTAGAGACTAACAATTAAAATCAATCTTTCTCCATATCACTGGAGTTAGCACACATTTAAACGGATATTTAGCTGTTACTGATTCCAACAAGAGACAGCACTTACAACAAATGGAATAATTTTGCTCTATATTAATGACGCATGGCAATTTAGAAATTCATTCAGGGAGTAGAAAGCATTTTTTCTGAGGAATGCCTTCATTCGAATTTTAAAGCGTGTTGTTGATAGCGCCCTCACTTGCTGTGGTAGTTTATTGTAGAGTTACTCCTATTGACTCAGGTCCACTCTGGCTCTTAAGTCTACGATATGAATAGCCATATTGTTTTTATTGCGGGTGTTGTAATTGTGCAGTTCACAGTGAGTTTTGTACCAATCTTCAAAACTCTGTATATATACAGAAGATTTTCCAGTATGTAGACCGATGGAAAGGTTAGGATTTGCCAGCGTTGAAAGGCACCCCTACAGTCTTCACGATATGCCAATCCAGCCACTATTCTTACCACTCCCCTCTGCAGCTGAAACACTTTGTGGGCATGACTCGAGTGTCCCCACGTGACAAGAGCATATGACATCACAGAGTGGACAAGCGCAAAGTAGGCGGTCTTCAGTGTTTGCAGGGAGACACCTGCTCAGCCCTCGCAGGACAAGATCCCCCTCCTCATCTTACTACAGAGACAGTATATGGGGACCAAATTTCAATTTATTGTCCACCTGAATTCCCAAGAACTTCACCCGTTCAGGGTTGTCAGTCAGATTCGATATATCCTCAGACGAACAAATATAAAGATATATCTCTTAAAGAAAAGACCACTGTGTGTGTTTTGTCTTTATTAAGCACTAATTTCTTGGCTTTAAACCAATTTTCAACCTGTGTCTGTGCCCCCGGACAATCCCCCCACAGCATCCTCCAAGGAACCAGCATTGAAGGAGAGGGCGGTGTCATCAGCAAAGAGGGTGAAATTTAATTGTGGATTAGATAATGCAAGTTAAAAAATAGTATCGGGCCCAATATAGATCCCCGTGGGACACCTATATTCATCTCTGCCGCAAACGAAATTTTCATAGCCCTCAGTCTCTGATTTTGAAAATTTGTCATTTTCGACGCTCCCCTGTATCTCGACTATTTTTGATAACTTGATAAAAAAATGGGTTATTATAGAATTTTTCATGTAGAATTCAGTGGCGTAGTTAGTTTTTCTTCTAAAAAGTTTTGATTTTGAGTTATGACCCAAATTTGTGTTTTTTTAAATGGGACACCCTATATATTATTTCTTTGTCTTATCCCTCTTTTTAAGAGCTTTCCAAAAATATATAATTGTTCATATTTATTTCTTTTAAGAAGGTATATTTTAACATTTTTTGTAAAATTAATCATTTTTCGTATCGAAGGCTATGCCTGCAAATAAAAAACAAAATTATTTTTATTAGGTATACAACTTTATATTATTACAAACCTTTAAACACAAATTGCTTGAATTGGGCTCCGTTGTGTTCTAAACACTTTCGACACACCGTTTTGATTATTCGCAATGCATTTAATAAAATTATTGACCTTCCCTGCAAAAGCCTAAAGGTTTGATGGGTAGTTTCTCGAAGTTGATCAATATTGTGGTATTGTCTTTTATATAACTGATTTTCTATATACTCCCACAAAAAAAATCCAACACATAGAGATCAGGTGATCTTGGGGGCCACCTGACAGGTCCATTGGTACCAATCCATTTATCGGGAAATGTGGTTTCTAAATATTCTCTCATTATATGAGAATTGTGACTCGGAGCGCCCTCTTGCTGGTAATAAATATTATTTAAATCGGCCAAAGAAACATCCTCTGATATTTCCATTCATGCATCTCGCATTATATCTAGGTGTCTATTTCCGGTTAAAGTTCCTTCATAGATAAAATACTTAATTTTAGTGCCAAAAATAAAGCATGACACGCTAAATCCAAACCGACCTTGACGTTCTCGTGGAAATATTACGTCTTGGTGCTCTTGGGACCAGACCAGTATATACCTTGAATTGTTTCGGTTTAAGATACCAGAACTTTTAAAATATAATCCTCGTCGGACCATACCACCCTTCTTTCAAAATTTGCGTCTTCCTGCAACATTTGTAGGTACCAGTTTTAAAAACACGTTCTGTATCACCGGGATGCAAATGTTGGACGAGATGGTATTTGTATGGTTTAAATTTATATTTTTTTAGTATTAACAGATTAGCAGACTACAGTATTAGCAGATGATATTGTTACCAAACTTCCACAAGCAAATAAGAATTTTAATGAATATCTGACAGGTAACTTTAATCTTGAGACTGAACACTTTAAATTTAAGCATGTTACATATAATATGGTCAGGGATAAGCTCTCGCGGCTAAAAAATAGCGGTAGTAGGGACTGCTATGGGCTGAATAAACAAATAGTATCAACTCTAAAGAATATAATTGTGTATCCTTTGACAAGATTGATAAACTTGTGTATCTCAAGCAACACGTTTCCATCTTCACTAAAGACAGCAAAGGTGATACCCATATTCAAAAACAAGGGTTGCGATGGAGACCTTAACAACTATCGACCTATTTCTATACTGCCGCTTTTTTCAAAGATACTTGAGTCGCTGATGAGGGATCAGATTGGTGGCTACTTTGAGAGTGGTGGCTTGTTCTTCCAGGACCAGTATGGTTTTAGGAGCAAGAGATCAACTACCTTTGGCTATTAATGGGCTTACACACTATGTCACGGAGGGGCTGGAATTGGGGTTGGACACTTATGCCTCCTTTTATGACTTAACCAAGGCATTTGATTGTGTTTCCTTTGAGATCCTACTACACAAACTAGCCTACTACAATTTTCATTCAAATAGCATTGCCTTTCTTAAGTCTTACCTTTCCCACCGTGTCCAATTTGTATCATACAATGGAGCGATGTCGACGAGCCAGATCATCAAGCATGGAGTCCCACAGGGCTCTGTCCTGGGCCCTTTATTGTTTCTCATATACATGAATGACCTCTCGCAATATACCCACAACCCTAACCTGATTTTGTTTGCTGATGATACAACAGAAACCCCGTCCAAGACATTGTGACCGACAAGCAGCTCTCTATACAAGACTGGTTCCTGGCAAACAAACTTAGTCTCAATAACTCCAAGACACAAAACTTAAATTTTTCACTTAGACACTCCAATCCTGACCTGCCTCACGATGAGTTTGTCAAGTTCCTGGGTGTTTACTTGGATCGCGGTTTGACATGGGCAGTGCAAATTGATAAACTTGCTTCTAAGCTTTCCAGAATTACATACCTTGTCAGAAGCCTGTCGGGCAGAGTTTCGAGGACCATACTACTATCAGCATATCACGGTTACTTCTGCTCTAATATGTCCTATGGAATACTAAATTGGGGTTACTCTACCCATGCAACAAAAATTTTTAGGCTACAACGCAGATGTGTCCGTGTGATAATGGGGCTGGGCTACAGGGACTGCTGTCAAAACTGCTTTTCTGATTTGAAAATACTAACCTTTCCCTGTATGTTTATTTTCCAGTGTCTGAATTATATACTGCATAACACTGTAAACTTTACCAGTCATAGAGATATACATAATTACTCTACTCGCAACAGAGAGAACATTGTCCCAGGCTATCACAGACTTCGCAGGACTCGACGGGGTACAGACTACTACTGTATACTTTTCTATAATGCCTTGCCAGTGCGAATTCGTGAACTGGATCAGGAAGTGTGTACAAAAAAAATTAAAAAATACTTAATCCGGAAGTCCTTTTATTCCCTTGAGGAATACCTCAATAATGATTTCAATGACCTGATCTGATCTGTTTATGTATATATAATGTAATGTTGGTCTGTAATTGTAATGTATGGTATATATATATTTATATGTGTGTATTTTCGTTACCTTAACTCTTAACTACTTGTTTTGATTTTATAAAGAACTATTGACAGTCTGCTTTTAATGATTTTTTTATTATGTAAATTTTATTTGCTAGGTACTAATGATTTTAATATGTATTTTTATTCGGTATGATGACTTGTAAAAACACAACACTGTGTAATATTACCAATAAATATCTATCTATCTATCTATCTATCAGCTGCGTTCTTGATTTTTTAATCCCAAATTCATCATACACTTTTCTGCATGATATGGATGGTTGTACCGTGGCAGAGGCCAAAACATTTATTTCTTCTTCCCTGTTTTTCTTGTAAAAGTTAGGCCTTGGTTTTTTTAAAAGATCCGTGCTTAATGAGATTGGCTTGGGTTTGTTGAAATATTCTTTTATCAGGTTGTTGTCTAATAGCTAATAATAGATAACAATAATGATTAAAACTTTTTTATTTTGATTATGAATATTAATGGTACCTAACAAATTATTTTAAAACTTACCTATTAAAATACAGCTTCGAGGCTGCGTTCGCGTGTTCATTAGCTTGGATAAAAAAACACACATTGACATATCGTGTTTTTCATAGTTTTCATATTTATTATTTTGTGCCATGTTGAACAATTTTTCACAGATATAAAAAATAAATTTATAAAATGAAACAAATACCAGTAATATTTGATAACAGTGCGTAATAGCGCATTTACAGAATTTGGTTTTCTGTCATGGCTATCAGTGATTGACACCTTCTATATACGAAAAATGATTATATTACAAAATATGTTAAAATCATTCCTTTTAAAATGAAATAAATATGGATCATTATATATTTTTGAAAAGCTCTTAAAGGGAGGGATACGACAAAGAAATAAGAAGAAAAAACTAACTACTATAAGTTATCAAATATTCGAGATACAGGGGAGTGTCAAAAATGACAAATTAGCAAAATCGCCCTATATGTCATAAACGAAGAGGGCTATGAAAATTTCGTTTCGGGCAATGAAAGTTTTATAAAATAGTAGAACAAACAGTAAGCTGCAAACCCCATCTTTCTATCTTTTATAATAAGGGAGCTAATATATGAAACACACGAAAACTGGACATCCTGTACACGCGGTATAATTAATTTTTATGTATCGCATTTTTGCGGCAGAATTATTGCGCGGTTAAAAATCGTAGTGCGCGCTCAGCCTAAAGCCTTTAACCATGCAGTAACTATAAATAATCGTTTCACTCACTATTTTTAGTGAAGTGAGTGTCGGTGCTCTGCAGAATGAGAATAGGGCACTGCCTGCCTAACACCAAAGCACCAGGATCCCTACAAGATGATCTGTGTGAGTGGGTAAGTGGGAGATCTGGACCATGTACGGTTGTAACTAGGGGTGGGCGATTATCAAAAGTAATAATCCCAGGGGCGGCAGTGCCGATACAGTGTCAAACAGACGACAGACAGTATAATATCATTATTTATCTACATTAATATGAATTTTTACTGACTCGCAAACTGCAAGCGAATAACCGTTCCACTTTTTAAATCGTCCTTGTAAGCCCAAACCTCATACTCCCATACTACTCCGAGCCGCCTTAAAATTAATTGCTTTACTTTTCAAGTAACCCAAGCAGGGGTCGGCAGCAGGGCCGGACTTACCAATAGGCAAACTAGGCACTTGCCTAGGGGCGCCAAGCTCCGGAGGGGCGCCGGCGTCAGCCCGGTCGCGTAAACCCATTCTTCAGTACAGCACAGCACAGTGTGTTGAACACACTGGCATTTGTTATATGCATGTTTGCGATATCGTAGACAATGGCTTTACGCAGCCCGGTCATATTTTATAAAAGACTTTGACAAAGTTAGCAATATAAAGGACTTTCTTAAATTCATCAGAGAAAAAAACCTGGTGACTATGTTTCCGAGTATGTTTCCAAATATCGAGATAGCGGTTAGAATTTTTTTGACACTACCAATTACTAATGCATCGGGAGAACGATCTTTTTCTACGTTAAATCGTACAAAAACACACTTGCGTAACTCTCTTGGCCAAGAAATACTTTCCAACTTGGCGATTCTTTCCATTAATAATGATATAACTACTAGAGTAGATTTTCATAAAATAGTAAGCGAGTTTGCCAACACAAAATGCCAAAAAAGAATATAAAATATTAAGATTATAAAACATTTATAATTGGTAAATTTTAGATAAATGTTTAATTCTTTTGTTGTTGTTGTGTTATGTTTTTTTTTTAATTAAAAAGGGTTACCTACTTTTTGTTGATTATTGTTTTTTATTTTATTTTTCGTTTATGTTTACGTTTATTCTAAACATTATGCGTACTGGTAATTGTAAATTTTTCTGTTTAGTTACCATAAACTTGATGGCACTTTCCTACTTAATGTACCTTTACATACATGAATGGAGGGGAGGTAAGACCGTAGATAAGCGGTTCAAACCCTCCCCCCCTTTCTGCCATGACAATACAAGATATCCTCTCCCACAGCAAGAGAAGGCACAACTAACTTTGAGACAGTTTAGGTGTTGAGTGAATTCTAAAAGTGGGCGTGGTCTCAAAAATTTTTCGTTTGCGGCACTTTAACTACGGGTGCCTAATATAGGGGCGCTTTCACTAAATGTGCCTAGGGGCGCTTTTAGTGTAAATCCGGCCCTGGTCGGCAGTAACCCAAGCGGGGCTGCCCTATTACAACGAACGGCTTTAGGATAGGCAACCAAAGTAATATATTTGAAAACTTCACACACCCTTAAAATCGGCAAAAATAGATTTGCCGGTAAATTTAAGGTTTGTTTGAACCCGACTAAAAACCGTATCAGAGTTATTCTTCCGAACGGTCGCACAACTAATTTACCACTGCAATAGTCGATTGCCACGTTCAAAGTTTAATTGACAGGCTGGAAATGATGCTTCCAACATAGAATAGCGGGTTGGAACAAACCTTTAAGTAAGGTTAGTTACTTAGTTATTGTTATTATTTGTTAGTTGTTATACTCGTTAATTGTCGGTTGTTTGTTATTATTATTAAAAGAAAATGACTGAATTAGTGTAAGATAAGTCAGAGTGTGGTTTGTTGAAAAACAAAACTTTCGGTTTGGTTTATAGGTTTGTTTAGGATAGGGACCTCAGGTAAGTGTTTTAAAACTTAAATAAAATATCTTGTTTGGACGCACACATCACGCAATGACATGAAGAACCAAGTTAAAACTGAGGTAAAAAGGGATCCTATTGATCCTATTCATTGTATTTTCATCTTTTCTTTCATTTGATGAATAAAGTAAAATAAAAAAACAATGGGTGTTTTCGACGTTTTATTAATTGGCAATAACATGAATTTTAAATTCAAATTAAAAAGGAAAAAGTTCAAATCCATTGTGCGGCTGTACGACAATTTAAAAGAACTTTAGTCATTTGGTAAACAACAACATTTTTACATAATAAGTAGGTATTTAAAGAAAGATGTTTGTCCCTTTTCACCTTTCACTTTCACCTTGCCACCTGACTTTAGATACCTGCTTATGCGGGATCCATTCCAGCGTTTGGTCTTCTCTAAGACCTCGCTGGTCTGGTTGGGTGGATAGCTCGATTGCTACGAGATGTCGCCACGTGTAACATCTCGCATATGTAAGTAGGTATTTGCTGGAAAATCTGTTGTCAATGGTATCAATCATTTTTTTTAACGCAGAGAACCAGTTAGAAATGCAAGGTTGATCCGCTAATTTTTGTAAACTGGGAAAAATGTATTATTTTATTTAATCATAACATATAACAATTTATTGTAAAACACCGTTTCGAAAATTTATAAATTATTATTATGTCCACCCACAATATGAGCGAGGCTTTTTATGTCTAAAGTTTTAACGCGCTTTAGAATCTAAAGCTCAATAAAATATCACATAAGTATATTTATTTTATTAGTAGTTATGTACCCGTTTCCTGTTATTTAAAATACCCGCTACTATTGTACCTTTTTAGAAATACCTACTGCCGGGTATCGGCGTATCGCGTATCAAATCAAATAAACCCAATATGAATGTAAAAAAAAATAAGTTTAAAAACAAATTTTTCATTTATTTAACTTTATGCACTCTATGTTGTTCAAACTAAGCGAATTATCACAAATTATTTAAAAATGCTACAATAAATAAGCTTCTGTTGGTTCCCCTTAACACAGAACGAGATTTTTTATGAACATTTTAAACACATTTGGGATGACCACAATCCCTCATTTTGTAACCATTTTATGAGTTACCTGAACTCAGTTTTTGGATTGGGAAAACTTACTAATTAATTTTAAAGTGCCGTTTTCACCCGGACGTGCATTATTTTAACCCATTACCATGTGTAAATTATTTTTTGAGTTGAAATAAGTCATAAGAGTGCTCTAAAAACCCATGTCGAGGGTAAATTATCGATCGAAAGGTCACGGAAAGTTCCCAATTCGCGCTCGTGCCGATTTGGCACGGTAACTTCATTGCCCCATTGTTATTAGTAGGTACTTTATGCTCGTCGCGTCGTCGGGGACCACATAACTGGACTTGCTATCCGCGCAATCGTTGATCGGCAGGATCTTTTATCTTTGTTCAGAATTTGTTCTCCTCATACAGGTGCGTGAAAATGAAGATACTCCAACTTTAGGAGCGATTAAATCTATAGTCGTTAAGTTAATCATCGTAAGCTAGAACAACTGCAAGGTCAAGTTTTGATAGCTCGAATCAAGAATTAATCTAGCCCGAGTAGTAACGCATCACAATTCCCATATTGGTCTCTGGCAGCTTAAACAATGAATTGCTGCAGCCCACGTCGCTTGTGTTCGGCAAACCCAGTTACGATTAGCTACGGTAGCCTTAGCTTAACAATAATTTAAGTCGGGCCCAGTGCATAAAATAACCCATCTTCAGGGCTATTATAACTTATGAACAGTGATTTGATGAAATTTCTTCGATTTGGTTGCCGTAATTCAGAGGTCTGAGCTGTCCCCCTATTAGCAACACGCGTCGATCTAGGATAACTCATATTTGAGTTATATCAACTCGATATTTCGCTCAGTGTACATTTTAGGTCTCTGGAGAGGTGCTTTCCGATGAAGTATTAAAAATTTTGATAAAATTATTTTCTTTTCTCAAAGAAAATAAAAACCATGTGTAAATTATTTTTTGAGTTGAAATAAGTCATAAGAGTGCTCTAAAAACCCATGTCGAGGGTAAATTATCGATCGAAAGGTCACGGAAAGTTCCCAATTCGCGCTCGTGCCGATTTGGCACGGTAACTTCATTGCCCCATTGTTATTAGTAGGTACTTTATGCTCGTCGCGTCGTCGGGGACCACATAACTGGACTTGCTATCCGCGCAATCGTTGATCGGCAGGATCTTTTATCTTTGTTCAGAATTTGTTCTCCTCATACAGGTGCGTGAAAATGAAGATACTCCAACTTTAGGAGCGATTAAATCTATAGTCGTTAAGTTAATCATCGTAAGCTAGAACAACTGCAAGGTCAAGTTTTGATAGCTCGAATCAAGAATTAATCTAGCCCGAGTAGTAACGCATCACAATTCCCATATTGGTCTCTGGCAGCTTAAACAATGAATTGCTGCAGCCCACGTCGCTTGTGTTCGGCAAACCCAGTTACGATTAGCTACGGTAGCCTTAGCTTAACAATAATTTAAGTCGGGCCCAGTGCATAAAATAACCCATCTTCAGGGCTATTATAACTTATGAACAGTGATTTGATGAAATTTCTTCGATTTGGTTGCCGTAATTCAGAGGTCTGAGCTGTCCCCCTATTAGCAACACGCGTCGATCTAGAATAACTCATATTTGAGTTATATCAACTCGATATTTCGCTCAGTGTACATTTTAGGTCTTTGGAGAGGTGCTTTCCGATGAAGTATTAAAAATTTTGATAAAATTATTTTCTTTTCTCAAAGAAAATAAAAACCGTTTTAAAAATTTTTTAGTTTTTCAATTTACAATTTCTAATTTTTTAGGTATAGGAAGATGTATTGTAAAAAATATGTATTTGAGATGCTCTATCTAACGGTCTAAACCGCATTTTGATTCGACTTTCTGTTTCGAAGCTATTAATTCTAAAAAGGGGCCTGTTTTGATTTCTAATCCATCAAAAAAATACTTACCATTTGCCGATCTTACCAAAAAACGATAGACGTAAGTCGAGGTTCTCTACGTAATCAAAAAATTTAAATGAATTATGCCCAGTGCAGGTTTAATTTTTTTTTAACCTGTGTAACTTGTTTCTGAAACACCCCGTATATTCGAATTTTATTTCATCTAATAGCCTAAATACTTGTCCAATTGTTGAGAAAGTTTAATCGTTCCACCGCGAACAGTTTCTGAAGAATCTAAAAAAATTGTCGATTTGACACGACAACGCCAACGACCACACCACACGAACATTCTAGTTAAAATAAGACCAATAGCAAGCGGGGTGAAAACCCGCTAGTATTAAACCCTATGTTTGACTAAAATAGAAAGAGTTACCTCAACGTGAGTGACCGCCTTTATAAGCACTGTGTTCTAACGCTGTGTGACTTGTCCAAGCCTTTCGACAGTGTTTCCCACGATATTTTATACAAAAAGCTTTACATCCACGGGGTCACAGACACAAAGTTGAAATTATTTAAAGAGACCGGGGGCCGATATCAAGTTGTTTTCTTCAATGGGTCTATCACCAATAGAAGCTTTGGATTTTGGGGTTGCTGAAGGTTTAATTCTGGACCCCCGACTGTTTATTATTAACATAAACGATCTTGTTCAACGGTTGGGTTCAACTTTGTGTCTGAATTTCGCTGATGACTCTACCTTTAACGACGAAACCTCAAATTTCAACGAACTTTTTCGGATAGTTCATGGACCAGGGCTCGGTCATGGTTTGATGCTCCTAACATGTTTTTTAATGAAGATAAAACCCAAATATTTAAAATACCTTTCCGTCTCTGTCAAAGGAGTTGTCCAGTGTGTATTTTTGATGCAACATTTGTGTTCTTTTGTTGGCTTTTCCGTTTTGAAATCGTACTATTTTGCCTTATGTAATTCTAAGATATCATATCATGCAATTCCTCTTTGGGGTCAAAGTTCTGCCTTTATTAAAATTTTTAGGCAGCACAAAAAGTGATCAAGAGTTGTATCTAACGAATGATATCGAGGTCACTGTAAACCCTTGTTTCATAGACACAGAATTATCCCCTTGTCCTGTGTATTTCTATATTTCACGATATTGGAAATCAATTCAATTAAAAATAAACTTTCTTTTTCGAATAAAGTCATGATTACCGGATGAGGAATGACAGACTAATGATTCCACATCATAGAGTGTTGAAATCAAGAGCAAATTCGCAAAACTTAGATTATATAACGTACATCTTTAAATAAATTTTAAAAAACTCTTTCTTTATTTTTAATAGCAATAACGAATTTTTAAAATCTCCAGTTGTAGTGAAGTGTAGATGTGCTTATCCATTTAATTTAATCTGAAGCCATTCTTTATTGTTCGTTACTCTTATATTTGTTAAATTTTGTTGATTTTATAATATTGCTTTGTGTTGCAATATTTTTAAAAGTGCATTTTAGAATAATGCTGAACTAAATATGATTTGCAAAAATTTATATTTATATGTAGAAAAATTGTCAATAAACATTTATTCTATTCTATTCAACTACTATGAGCTATGAGGGGCAGCTGCATTTTTTACCCCTGCACTGGTATAAAGCACAATTATTTTCTTTATATAAGACCCACACGAAAAGAGCTTATTGCATAACCTATTTTAGCCTGTTTGCGTTATGTAATATACTATATTATCGTACTGAGTAATGTAATGAGTTCATTACATTACTCATTTTTAATCTAACTATGATTTTTTTTGTTCCGTCAGCCACTGTCACTTTTTGTGTAATGTCACTGCATAAAATACTATTCAACTACTATGAGCTATGAGGGGCAGCTGCATTTTTTACCCCTGCACTGGTATAAAGCACAATTATTTTCTTTATATAAGACCCACACGAAAAGAGCTTATTGCATAACCTATTTTAGCCTGTTTGCGTTATGTAATATACTATATTATCGTACTGAGTAATGTAATGAGTTCATTACATTACTCATTTTTAATCTAACTATGATTTTTTTTGTTCCGTCAGTCACTGTCACTTTTTGTGTAATGTCACTGCATAAAATAAATATGAAAACCATTTTGAATACATAAAAAAATCATAAAAAACCAAAATTCTGAGTCTTATATAAAATGTTGTATATCACATGTACGGTAAGGTTCATTACAGTAACGAGTGGGGAATATTGGTACGACGAGGTCGCAGAAAGTTAAACAAGTGAATCGTAATGGAGCGATTTATAAACTTCGCCGGCGCTGGCGCTGGCTGGCGTTCGACATAAAGCTGGATTTATAAACTCTCGCCGGCGCTGGCGTCGGCGCCAGCATTCGTCGTAGACAAGCATACTGGGCATTTATAAACTAAAGTTTATAAACTTGGCGTTCGCGTTTGCAGTGTTGACAAACAAAAACATAATCTGACACTTCTGACATTTTAGTTTAGGTGGTATTTTCTCTAGCTAGTTATTACAACAAAAATAAAGAGTTAAATAAATGGATTTAGCAAGGAACCCAAAAAGATTTCCACCTTTCGCAATTTTTGCCGATTTTACCTGTCAAATCAGGTAAAACCTGTAATGCCACTTTTATTGTCTTTCATCTGTCATACTCATACCATTTATTTAAAATTTTAAGTATGAAAAAAACTCAAAATAAAAAAACCAAAGATGTCTTCGTAACAGTTATTTTTACCGAATCGACCTCCAGCTTACTTAAACTAGATGTGCCCCATTTAGAACAAACTCGTCCAGAAAGTTCAAATGTTTGTGTAATAACCGAAAGTGATTTTCTACGCTTGAAGGAACTAAAGAAAGAAGCGGATTTGAAACAAATTGGGACTTCGGTAGGAATGGGAAGTGATCGCTTTAGAATTACGTCAGACTTAGCACTGTTTTCGACAAGTAACTGTTCATCTTCTAGCGAAATGTATGGTATGTAAACAACCAAAAATGTTTGCTGAAAAAATTACATTTCAAAATCATATATAGAGGCATACATATATTTATTATATTATATAAGAAACAAAAATATAATTATGTGAATCCAAAATATGATACATAGTATTTGCAAATATTTATTCTTTAGTATACAGTGTCTTTCTAAAATGCTTTTGAGAAGACCTTCAATTCACTTAAAATCCTTTTGTATGCTTTAATTTCTAAACATTTTTTCAGATAACTTGACAATTCAATATTAATTTCAAAAGCTTTGAACTCTTAGTATACTTATCGTGACTTTGATCACTGATTATAACTTTTGAATTGGCCTTTTCTTAAAAGTAAGACAATTTGCTAGAGTGCAGTATCCCGCCCGGGAACATACTGCAAATATATACAAAGTGTTTCTCTTCGATAACATCCAAATTACAAAAGATACAAAATAAAGTTGTATACAAGTTTACTAAACCGCATAACGTTAAAATATTTTAGAGCACTTCATCAGTGGCCCAAAAAAGCGATTAAATATAAATGATTGTAAAACCTGTATACTTATTCATTTACTATTTGATTCAGTACAGATAGACCTTCATATCCATATTTTCTCTAAGTATTATAGTAATTAAAAATACTACATTCATAATACCTAATATTAGTTAAAAAGCAAACTTACTTGATAATAATTTTTCCATTAAGTGTCATTGTGCGCTTACTTCATGTATTTTTTTTCTTTCAGATATTTCAGATGATTTTGATAGTGACGACAGTTCAGTTACACCGGAACTATTTCGGAAAACAAAGATAGTATATCATCCATTAGTTTCAGTAAGAAGTATGGCACATGCTAACAAATTGAAAATCGAATGCAATGATCTGTATGTGTCACTGTTGGAGTCTGATGTGAGTAGGTACCTACAAAAAAAATTAAATAATACACAGTTTCTTTACCACAATTTAACTTATATCGTAAACAATTACTAATGTAAAAATATGTCTCTATAAATTGGAAGTACTAGGATCTGTATCTTTTAAAGACTAAACGTTTTATATTCATAGCAAGCTGTAGCTAATACACTTCTCAAAGTTTTTATTTCTTATTTTCCAATATATCCAATATATTGCATTCAGCATTCACCTTGGTGGTGGTCAAATATTGTGGCTTATACTTGTATGCTGTAATATGCCTTTTGAGCCAAAAGGTCTCTCACTGTTCTGCGGAAACGCACATAATACAAAGATCTACACTTGACACTAAAATGATATACACCCTTAGACTCTCGTAAATTAGAGAGCGCTGTATCATTGTTGTGGTCAATCTTTATATCGACCTCCCCAGACTTTATTCAGTAAGGGCCATTAAAACGTTCTTCTGGCTGTCAGGCTGTAATATGCCTTTTGAGCCAAAAGGTCTCTCACTGTTCTGCGGAAACGCACATAATCCAAAGATCTACACTTTACACTAAAATGATTATACACCCTTAGACTCTCGTAAATTAGAGAGCGCTGTATCATTGTTGTGGTCAATCTTTATATCGACCTCCCCAGACTGTATTCAGTAAGAGCCATTAAAACGTTCTTCTGGCTGTCAGGCTGTAATATGCCTTTTGAGCCAAAATGTATCTCACTGTTCTGCGAAAATGCACATAATCCAAAGATCTACACATCACACTCAAATGATTATACACCTTTAGACTTTCGTAAATTAAAGAGCGTTGTATCATTGTTGTGGTCAACCTTTATATCGATCTCCTCAGACTTTTTTAAGTAAGGATCATTAAAACATTCTTCTGGTTGTCAGGCTGTAATATGTCTTTTGAGACAAAATGTCTCTCAGTTCTGCGAAAACGCATCCTTAAAAGACTCAACTTCTTATATTCATAGCAAGCTGTAGCTAATACACTTCTCAAAGTTTTTATTTGTGGTGGTCAAATATTGTGGCTTATATTTGTATGCTGTAATATGTCTTTTGAGCCAAAAGGTCTCTCTCACTGTTCTACGGAAACGCACATAATTCAAAAATCTACACTTCACACTAAAATGATTACTCACCTTTAGACTTTCGTAAATTAGAGAGCGCTGTATCATTGCTGTGGTCAATATTTATATCGATCTCCTCAGACTTTTTTAAGTAAGGGTCATTAAAACATTCTTCTTGCTGTCAGGCTGTATGCCTTTTGAGCCAAGATGTCTCTCACTGTTCTGCGAAAACGCGCATGATCCAAAGATCTACACATCACACTCAAATGATTATACACCCTTAGACTTTCGTAAATTAAAGAGCGTTGTATCGTTGTTGTGGTCAACCTTTATATCGATCTCCTCAGACTTTTTTAAGTAAGGGTCATTAAAACATTCTTCTGGTTGTCAAACTGTAATATGTCTTTTGAGCCAAAATGTCTCTCACTGTTCTGCGAACACGCATCCTTAAAAGACTCAACTTCTTATATTCATAGCAAGCTGTAGCTAATACACTTCTCAAAAGTTTTTATTTGTGGTGGTCAAATATTGTGGCTTATATTTGTATGCTGTAATATGTCTTTTCAGTCACAAGGTCTCTCACTGTTCTACGGAAACGCACATAATTAAAAAATCTACACTTCACACTAAAATGATTATACACCTTTAGACTTTCGTAAATTAGAGAGCGCTGTATCATTGTTGTGGTCAATATTTATATCGATCTCCTCGGACTTTTTTAAGTAAGAGTCATTAAAACATTATTCTGGCTGTCAGGCTGTAATATACCTTTTGAGCCAAAATGTCTCTTACTGTTCTGCGAAAACGCACATGATCCAAAGATCTACACATCACACTCAAATGATTATACACCTTAAGACTTTCGTAAATTAAAGAGCGTTGTATCATTGTTGTGGTCAACCTTTATATCGATCTCCTTAGACTTTTTTAAGTAAGGGTCATTAAAACATTCTTCTTGCTGTCAGGCTGTATGCCTTTTGAGCCAAGATGTCTCTCACTGTTCTGCGAAAACGCGCATGATCCAAAGATCTACACATCACACTCAAATGATTATACACCTTTAGACTTTCGTAAATTAAAGAGCATTGTATTATTGTTGTGGTTAACCTTTATATCGATCTCCTCAGACTTTTTTAAGTAAGGGTCATTAAAACATTCTTCTGGTTGTCAAACTGTAATATGTTTTTTGAGCCAAAATGTCTCTCACTGTTCTGCGAACACGCATCCTTAAAAGACTCAACTTCTTATATTCATAGCAAACTGTAGCTAATACACTTCTCAAAAGTTTTTATTTGTGGTGGTCAAATATTGTGGCTTATATTTGTATGCTGTAATATGTCTTTTCAGTCACAAGGTCTCTCACTGTTCTACGGAAACGCACATAATTAAAAAATCTACACTTCACACTAAAATGATTATACACCTTTAGACTTTCGTAAATTAGAGAGCGCTGTATCATTGTTGTGGTCAATATTTATATCGATCTCCTCGGACTTTTTTAAGTAAGAGTCATTAAAACATTATTCTGGCTGTCAGGCTGTAATATGCCTTTTGAGCCAAAATGTCTCTTACTGTTCTGCGAAAACGCACATGATCCAAAGATCTACACATCACACTCAAATGATTATACACCTTAAGACTTTCGTAAATTAAAGAGCGTTGTATCATTGTTGTGGTCAACCTTTATATCGATCTCCTTAGACTTTTTTAAGTAAGGGTCATTAAAACATTCTTCTTGCTGTCAGGCTGTATGCCTTTTGAGCCAAGATGTCTCTCACTGTTCTGCGAAAACGCGCATGATCCAAAGATCTACACATCACACTCAAATGATTATACACCTTTAGACTTTCGTAAATTAAAGAGCATTGTATCATTGTTGTGGTTAACCTTTATATCGATCTCCTCAGACTTTTTTAAGTAAGGGTCATTAAAACATTCTTCTGGTTGTCAAACTGTAATATGTCTTTTGAGCCAAAATGTCTCTCACTGTTCTGCGAACACGCATCCTTAAAAGACTCAACTTCTTATATTCATAGCAAGCTGTAGCTAATACACTTCTCAAAAGTTTTTATTTGTGGTGGTCAAATATTGTGGCTTATATTTGTATGCTGTAATATGTCTTTTGAGCCAAAAGGTCTCTCACTGTTCTACGGAAACGCACATAATTAAAAAATCTACACTTCACACTAAAATGATTATACACCTTTAGACTTTCGTAAATCAGAGAGCGCTGTATCATTGTTGTGGTCAACCTTTATATCGATCTCCTTAGACTTTTTTAAGTAAGGGTCATTAAAACATTCTTCTTGCTGTCAGGCTGTATGCCTTTTGAGCCAAGATGTCTCTCACTGTTCTGCGAAAACGCGCATGATCCAAAGATCTACACTTGACACTAAAATGATATACACCCTTAGACTCTCGTAAATTAGAGAGCGCTGTATCATTGTTGTGGTCAATCTTTATATCGACCTCCCCAGACTTTATTCAGTAAGGGCCATTAAAACGTTCTTCTGGCTGTCAGGCTGTAATATGCCTTTTGAGCCAAAAGGTCTCTCACTGTTCTGCGGAAACGCACATAATCCAAAGATCTACACTTTACACTAAAATGATTATACACCCTTAGACTCTCGTAAATTAGAGAGCGCTGTATCATTGTTGTGGTCAATCTTTATATCGACCTCCCCAGACTGTATTCAGTAAGAGCCATTAAAACGTTCTTCTGGCTGTCAGGCTGTAATATGCCTTTTGAGCCAAAATGTATCTCACTGTTCTGCGAAAATGCACATAATCCAAAGATCTACACATCACACTCAAATGATTATACACCTTTAGACTTTCGTAAATTAAAGAGCGTTGTATCATTGTTGTGGTCAACCTTTATATCGATCTCCTCAGACTTTTTTAAGTAAGGATCATTAAAACATTCTTCTGGTTGTCAGGCTGTAATATGTCTTTTGAGACAAAATGTCTCTCAGTTCTGCGAAAACGCATCCTTAAAAGACTCAACTTCTTATATTCATAGCAAGCTGTAGCTAATACACTTCTCAAAGTTTTTATTTGTGGTGGTCAAATATTGTGGCTTATATTTGTATGCTGTAATATGTCTTTTGAGCCAAAAGGTCTCTCTCACTGTTCTACGGAAACGCACATAATTCAAAAATCTACACTTCACACTAAAATGATTACTCACCTTTAGACTTTCGTAAATTAGAGAGCGCTGTATCATTGCTGTGGTCAATATTTATATCGATCTCCTCAGACTTTTTTAAGTAAGGGTCATTAAAACATTCTTCTTGCTGTCAGGCTGTATGCCTTTTGAGCCAAGATGTCTCTCACTGTTCTGCGAAAACGCGCATGATCCAAAGATCTACACATCACACTCAAATGATTATACACCCTTAGACTTTCGTAAATTAAAGAGCGTTGTATCGTTGTTGTGGTCAACCTTTATATCGATCTCCTCAGACTTTTTTAAGTAAGGGTCATTAAAACATTCTTCTGGTTGTCAAACTGTAATATGTCTTTTGAGCCAAAATGTCTCTCACTGTTCTGCGAACACGCATCCTTAAAAGACTCAACTTCTTATATTCATAGCAAGCTGTAGCTAATACACTTCTCAAAAGTTTTTATTTGTGGTGGTCAAATATTGTGGCTTATATTTGTATGCTGTAATATGTCTTTTCAGTCACAAGGTCTCTCACTGTTCTACGGAAACGCACATAATTAAAAAATCTACACTTCACACTAAAATGATTATACACCTTTAGACTTTCGTAAATTAGAGAGCGCTGTATCATTGTTGTGGTCAATATTTATATCGATCTCCTCGGACTTTTTTAAGTAAGAGTCATTAAAACATTATTCTGGCTGTCAGGCTGTAATATACCTTTTGAGCCAAAATGTCTCTTACTGTTCTGCGAAAACGCACATGATCCAAAGATCTACACATCACACTCAAATGATTATACACCTTAAGACTTTCGTAAATTAAAGAGCGTTGTATCATTGTTGTGGTCAACCTTTATATCGATCTCCTTAGACTTTTTTAAGTAAGGGTCATTAAAACATTCTTCTTGCTGTCAGGCTGTATGCCTTTTGAGCCAAGATGTCTCTCACTGTTCTGCGAAAACGCGCATGATCCAAAGATCTACACATCACACTCAAATGATTATACACCTTTAGACTTTCGTAAATTAAAGAGCATTGTATCATTGTTGTGGTTAACCTTTATATCGATCTCCTCAGACTTTTTTAAGTAAGGGTCATTAAAACATTCTTCTGGTTGTCAAACTGTAATATGTTTTTTGAGCCAAAATGTCTCTCACTGTTCTGCGAACACGCATCCTTAAAAGACTCAACTTCTTATATTCATAGCAAGCTGTAGCTAATACACTTCTCAAAAGTTTTTATTTGTGGTGGTCAAATATTGTGGCTTATATTTGTATGCTGTAATATGTCTTTTCAGTCACAAGGTCTCTCACTGTTCTACGGAAACGCACATAATTAAAAAATCTACACTTCACACTAAAATGATTATACACCTTTAGACTTTCGTAAATTAGAGAGCGCTGTATCATTGTTGTGGTCAATATTTATATCGATCTCCTCGGACTTTTTTAAGTAAGAGTCATTAAAACATTATTCTGGCTGTCAGGCTGTAATATGCCTTTTGAGCCAAAATGTCTCTTACTGTTCTGCGAAAACGCACATGATCCAAAGATCTACACATCACACTCAAATGATTATACACCTTAAGACTTTCGTAAATTAAAGAGCGTTGTATCATTGTTGTGGTCAACCTTTATATCGATCTCCTTAGACTTTTTTAAGTAAGGGTCATTAAAACATTCTTCTTGCTGTCAGGCTGTATGCCTTTTGAGCCAAGATGTCTCTCACTGTTCTGCGAAAACGCGCATGATCCAAAGATCTACACATCACACTCAAATGATTATACACCTTTAGACTTTCGTAAATTAAAGAGCATTGTATCATTGTTGTGGTTAACCTTTATATCGATCTCCTCAGACTTTTTTAAGTAAGGGTCATTAAAACATTCTTCTGGTTGTCAAACTGTAAAATGTCTTTTGAGCCAAAATGTCTCTCACTGTTCTGCGAACACGCATCCTTAAAAGACTCAACTTCTTATATTCATAGCAAGCTGTAGCTAATACACTTCTCAAAAGTTTTTATTTGTGGTGGTCAAATATTGTGGCTTATATTTGTATGCTGTAATATGTCTTTTGAGCCAAAAGGTCTCTCACTGTTCTACGGAAACGCACATAATTAAAAAATCTACACTTCACACTAAAATGATTATACACCTTTAGACTTTCGT
Source organism: Polydrusus tereticollis (assembly GCA_963920685.1). Taxonomy (NCBI): domain Eukaryota; kingdom Metazoa; phylum Arthropoda; class Insecta; order Coleoptera; family Curculionidae; genus Polydrusus; species Polydrusus tereticollis. The sequence continues at coordinate 72,368,977 of OY987328.1, forward strand.
AAATCAGAGAGCGCTGTATCATTGTTGTGGTCAACCTTTATATCGATCTCCTTAGACTTTTTTAAGTAAGGGTCATTAAAACATTCTTCTTGCTGTCAGGCTGTATGCCTTTTGAGCCAAGATGTCTCTCACTGTTCTGCGAAAACGCGCATGATCCAAAGATCTACACATCACACTCAAATGATTATACACCTTTAGACTTTCGTAAATTAAAGAGCATTGTATCATTGTTGTGGTTAACCTTTATATCGATCTCCTCAGACTTTTTTAAGTAAGGGTCATTAAAACATTCTTCTGGTTGTCAAACTGTAATATGTCTTTTGAGCCAAAATGTCTCTCACTGTTCTGCGAACACGCATCCTTAAAAGACTCAACTTCTTATATTCATAGCAAGCTGTAGCTAATACACTTCTCAAAAGTTTTTATTTGTGGTGGTCAAATATTGTGGCTTATATTTGTATGCTGTAATATGTCTTTTCAGTCACAAGGTCTCTCACTGTTCTACGGAAACGCACATAATTAAAAAATCTACACTTCACACTAAAATGATTATACACCTTTAGACTTTCGTAAATCAGAGAGCGCTGTATCATTGTTGTGGTCAATATTTATATCGATCTCCTCGGACTTTTTTAAGTAAGAGTCATTAAAACATTCTTCTGGCTGTCAGGCTGTAATATGCCTTTTGAGCCAAAATGTCTCTTACTGTTCTGCGAAAACGCACATGATCCAAAGATCTACACATCACACTCAAATGATTATACACCTTAAGACTTTCGTAAATTAAAGAGCGTTGTATCATTGTTGTGGTCAACCTTTATATCGATCTCCTTAGACTTTTTTAAGTAAGGGTCATTAAAACATTCTTCTGGCTGTCAGGCTGTAATATGCCTTTTGAGCCAAGATGTCTCTCACTGTTCTGCGAAAACGCACATGATCCAAAGATCTACACATCAGACTCAAATGATTATACACCTTTAGACTTTCGTAAATTAAAGAGCATTGTATCATTGTTGTGGTTAACCTTTATATCGATCTCCTCAGACTTTTTTAAGTAAGGGTCATTAAAACATTTCATAACTTTTTTGCTGAATACCTGTTTTTTCTTAGAGATCTAAGGAAAAAGGTGGAATGTTAATTTTAGGCAAACTCTGCCCAAAGGGCTCTTTCATCTATATATTATGAATTAGCAGTCAACGCTATCGTCATTATTATTAGTTAAGAATCTAGGTACTCAATAAAAATAGTGAAATCAGTAAAAGAAACAAATGTGAATCTTACGTTCACATATTAAGTCAAGCTCTCTCTATTGTCCCAAAAAAATCGACGCCAGCGGCAAACAGAAAGGGCGAATTGTAGTCGATTACCAAAAAATCAATGAAAAGACCATTGACGATATGTACCTCTTACCAAACATTTCAGATGCATTGGACAAGTTAGGCAGATGTCGATATTTCACGACTTTAGATTTTGCATCTGCTTTACACCAAATTGAAATGCATACCAACTCAAACGCGAAAACCACTTTCAACGTGAAACACGGATATTTCGAATAGGTCAGAATGCCGCTTGGATTATAAAACGCCCCCGCAAGATTCCAGAGCGTAATGGACAATATTTTGAAAGACAAAATAAATTTTTTTCAAGAGTCGATCTAGGGATTGAAAGCTGAATGTTAGAACTTTGCCTACTACTGTATACATTTTGGGTAGTATTAACTTTTATGTATTAAACATACGGTTTTTAAAATGAATAGGCATATTACCGTTAAAATACCAAACTTCCTAAAAAATGGCTGACGATAGTCTTGATGTTTTGCCCCACTCATATACCACTCCTTCTGGAGAACGAAAACAGAATTTAAAAGATGTTGATTACAGAATGGCCAAAATGCAATACCATATCTCATATGGGATTCAAATGACGAGTGAGATGTAATTTTCGTCTCTGAACAATCGAGTTCCTGCGACACTACTCTAATAGCAAAACAACCCGATGCTAATTTTTTATGTAGTTCGGTAACATGTTTTTCAAATTTAAGTTCAGAGTCTATAAATAGTCCAAGAATTTTAATGGTCGTTTTATTTTCAATTTGACTGTTATCCAAGACAAGATCATTATAGTTAAAGCCAAAAGTCAAAATATTAGTTTTTTTCTTATATTAAACAAAGGGAGTTAGAATCGCGCCAAGTTTTGATTTCTTGAAGATCTTGATTTATGACACTCTTCAAAAGTTCATCATTGCTTGAATGCCACAAAGGAGTGGTGTCATCTGCCAAAAATGTAAACTGGTCACTAATATCTATATTTGCAAGGTTGTTTATATGCAATAAAAACAAGATAGGACCCAACACAGAACACTGAGGTACCCCAAACTCGACACCCGACAAACATCTTCCATCAATAGATACAACCTGCGATCTTCCGTAGAGATACGATGAAAACCATCCATGTGCTTTGTTACGAATGTCATAGTGCTTTAAGCATAAGTTAAGACCATTAGGGCCGGTTCAGAACTGAGGTCGGATTCCGAAGTCGTCTTCACGACGACGATCCAATTTTAAAGCTGGTGTAGTTGCTAATGAGGAGAGGCAAACCAAATTTTAGTTGGTAATATTTTAAGTTTGGCGTGAGGTAAAGCCAATCAAAATTATATTCTATTTTCTACATTCGCAACTAGATCAGTTTTAAAATTGGATCGTCGTCATGACGACGACTTCGGAAACGGGCCTCAGATCAGACGAGACACGTCCGACATCCAACATTTGTGTAAGGCCCATAGAAGATAATCATGAATTCTTCAGATTGTGACGGGATGAATGACTAAAGAAGAATATTAGTAGAAATTACTATATACTTTAATCATAGGTACCTGAAAAGCCCATGTCATCTTCAATGAGATTCTGCAAAAACCTTTTGACATCCCTGTTGTGGTATATTTTATTTTTTAGATGCCAAAGAGCTGGATTTTCTCTGATAAAACACATGTAATGAAACAACATTTTTCGTTAAATTTTTTTCTTCATTTTAGATTTCTAATATTGTACGGTATAAGGTTATATATTTTTGGACCTAAGTAAGCAATTGATTTTAGATTCAGTGTGGTGTTATTATATAGCAATGATTTATTTTCTGTGTATCTATTTCTTGTATTGATATCGTGTGATATATAATTTTCATTTTTATCAAAAACTCACAGACTGTCAATATGTACAGGGTTATCCAACCAAGACTAGACAAGGCGATTTTTTGACTTTTCCTGTACTTTTATAAAAAAAACTGAAATAGCCATCTTAAGTCATTTTCTCCCGCGAATTCGAATATCTTCAGCAAAAAACAATTGAACATCAAACAAAAGTACTAGGGGTCACTTTGATATTTTTTTAAATGGGATGCCGTATTTTTAATGAGCTAATCCGATTTCTCATATAAATTTTGATCTAAAATGTTGGATTTTTAATTTATATATTTTTTTTTTTTTATTTTTAACATTTTCCGAATTTAAAACTCTAGAAAAAAGGCGTTTTTGAATTAAAAATCCAACATTTTAGATCAAAATTTATATGAGAAATCGGATAAGCTCATTAAAAATACGGCATCCCATTTAAAAAAATATCAAAGTGACCCCTAGTACTTTTGTTTGATGTTCAATTGTTTTTTGCTGAAGATATTCGAATTCGCGGGACAAAATGACTTAAGATGGCTATTTCAGTTTTTTTATAAAAGTACAGGAAAAGTCAAAAAATCGCCTTGTCAAGTCTTGGTTGGATAACCCTGTACAGACATCTGACGTACATTAAATTTTTGGGAAGGAAAATTTTTTAACGATGATTTTTTTTTGATGAACTAACTTTTCCTGTATTATATTCAAGACCAAACAGAAGGTTTCAATTTTTTTAGTCACGTTTATCTTCTGAATTTATATGTCGAATTTGTCATGGAGGAGAAAGTATTGATGATCTTTTGACACCGTGTAGATGTCGAGGAACAGTAGCACTGGTGCATTTAAAATGCCTTGAGAGATGGCTGAAGGAATCGAACCATAGCAGCTGTGAATTATGTCAGCATCATTATAGGGTTATTAGGGAGCCTAAGTAAGTACCTATATTATAACAATCTATCTTACCTCTGATTTGATTTATCGATCAATAATTGAATATAATCGAGAGTAAAAACCTTGAAGTTGGATTAGTTTACATTGGTAAATTGTTATATAGTGTGCGATTAGACTTTTTTGCATCTGTTAAGACAGCGTATGATTTAGGCATTTTAAAGATCAAACAGACAAGAGTTGCAGCACGTGGCTACATCTCGTGGCAACCATACGCATCAACCCAACCAGGACAGCGAGAATTCATATAGGTTCAAACGTTGGCAAGGCGACCCATCGTGGGCAAACTACGTTGGGTGGCGCTGGAAGCTAATGTGTCCGTTCAGCAACCGAAAGCTAAATATTAAAAAACAACAAACTCTGTACACGAGCTTATTTTAAGTTTGTTGCTTTTTAATTTTAAAGATCACCTATGTCGAGGTCCGCAAATATGTCGTATTCGCGTGATATCTAAAAATAAAGTAGCATCTATGTTAATATTATTACAAAAGCTGAGAAATTATACCTGAAAAAGGGACTAATACATTCAGTCAATGCCTTAACCAAACTTTATTTGAAAACGTGACTTATATGCCGCAAATCACCCTAGCAACTTACGCCAACGATTCGGTTAACATGTTGTCGTAATCCAAACGTCGCAACTACCTATCCATTTTAAGTAAAATATTTTTAATATGAATGTTAAACTAAAGTTATTTTAAAATATAATTATTTATAGTTGTTCACAATTATTATTATTAACAAGAGTATGATACACACCTATTAACTTTCCGCCAGAACTTATAAAAGTACGATATACACCTGTTTCTTGGGCGTTAATAATTATCCAGTTCAGGATATAATATTGTATGTGCATGGCACACTGCTGTGCAAAATACAGAAGGACAGCATTTTAGTTGTGTGTATGGAGTGCCCCGTAATGAATGGACAGTGTTTTCTAGACTTGAAAATAATCTATTTCAAGATATTTTAGAAACCGCTTGTAAAGAAGTATTTTAATTATTACCTGAAACGGTTTGCCCTACCAAAAAAATTCAATTCAAATACAAATTCAAATTTATTCAAACAAAAATTAAAGTACAAAATATAGACTATAAGTAGTTAAACAACAATTACAATAACAAAGTTGTGTTTGAGGCACCTAAGTGTTTAAACACTTGTGTGTGCCATTGCGTACTAAAAATGTTTAACAAATAATATATTTTGATTGTCCAACTGAGGTTGGTGGTATATGGTAACGTTTCCATTCAATATAATTTTTTTTTGCATCTAGTATTTGGTGGTACAGTCTTGGTGCACATTCCATATATACTGTGAAATTTTTCTTTCTTTATTCTCTTTATGTAGGTTACTTTAAACGTTTCGTCGGGGCCAATCTATTTATTTTGTTTTCTGATGGTGGTTTTGATATCTTCTGCTGTTTTTTTACCCGCATAACCAATATATACTGTGAAATTTTTCTTTCTTTATCCTCTTTTATGTAGGTTACTTTAAACGTTTCGTCGGGGCCAATCTATTTATTTTGTTTTCTGATGGTGGTTTTGATATCTTCTGCTGTTTTTTTACCCGCATAACCAATATATACTGTGAAATTTTTCTTTCTTTATTCTCTTTTATGTAGGTTACTTTAAACGTTTCGTCGGGGCCAATCTATTTATTTTGTTTTCTGATGGTGGTTTTGATATCTTCTGCTGTTTTTTTACCCGCATAACCAGTGATTTTTACTTTAGGGGGCTTTATATTAATACTTTCAATTGTGTATTTATTTCCTAGGACTTCTTTAGACTCATTCTTCAATATGTCTATCCTGTTTCGTTGCACAGCTAACAATCACACTTTCGTCTTTGGTACTTTTCAATTTTTTACACCAATGTTTAATAATGTGGAGTTCACTTTTCTTTGTAGATCTTTCTTTGTTATTTCAGTGTCCTAATATAGGCTTGGTATATTCTTATTTATCGTGCGAGTGCCTGCACTGATTCCCATTTTTACACCTTCAGAGAAAGGTCTTTGTGGTACAGGTGCACTTCCAGGGGCAGATTTAAGCTCATCGATATCTTTCTTCATATCTTGTAACAGATTTGTCATGTAAGGCATTCTAGCTAATAATTTTCAGCAACTATCACATATGAATAACAGGAGCCGTTTCTGCAGCTTCATACACCTTTCTTCAGATGCTGTGATATCGGCACATATTTTATGTATTTTATTAAGGCACGAGTCACATTGATAATATTGATTTTCATCATTACATTGTAGGCAATTTTTCTTATTCTCGTTTCCGTCCATTTTCAAAAATCAAAACACCAGAGAGCATAAAAGAAATCAAGTCCGTATCTGCAATTCCCAGTATCAAAATATAAACAAATAAAGTTTTTATTCGTATTTATTGTTACCTTTTTTAATGTTGTTTTCAGTGTCTGGTGAATTATTACTATTGCAAGGTAATCTAGGCAAATTGAATAGAACTATCAAGTCGTAACGCTATTCAGGATTTTCAAACAGAATTTCCATACATAGTCATGATTTTCGACCAGTTTCGCTAAGTTTTAACTAGATGTTTAGAGCAACAGGAAATGTGAATAGAACAGAAGGCAGTGAGAGACCCAAAGTTCGCATTGCACCAAAAGTAAAAGAATTGAGGCAAATTGTGCCGCGGCATCTAGAGTCTCATACTGTATGGTGAGCAGAGATGCGGGATCAGTGATGCAGATGCAGGTTTCAGCATGTGTGGGTTTGAATCGATGCAAGATCAATGTAATTCAGTTTCCTCCTTTATAAATCATTTTTATATGGTTCAGTTTAAGTCCATATCTCCTACCAATGATATCATTTTGACGTAAGGTAACACAAATTTTGGTTTTTCAAAAAAGAAAACCTTGTCACAAAGAAACATCTACATGGGCTGCAGTTGATTCTTAGAAATCGATGCGTGCATCGCCACACGCTTCTTGTGTGTGTGGACAGACCGATGCCGATGCCTACTTTCATGATTCCTGGAGTCGATGCATGCATCGCCGCATGTTGCAGTGTGTATGGGCGGCTTTACATAGGCACACGTATCGTCTAAGCTTCAATAGTTTCCGAGAAAAAAAAACTTGCTTTTTTTTTTAAATGGGTCACCCTTTATATTTTTTAATAATATAATTTAGTTTATAACAGGCTTATCGGAAATATATAATACCCTATTTTCATTTTAAATTATAAGCACGAAATTTACGCTTTATTGAAAAAAATATACATTTTTTTGTTAGTAGGTGAGGGTGAAAAATAAAAAGCATATTACATTTATACACAATTTTAAACAAAAAATATGTTCTAACTTTAAAGGTAGACCATGTAAAAACGTGGATTTAGAGAATGCTGCGGAATTGTTAATTAACTGAAATTGGCACTAAAAAAGTGAAAGAATGAATCGAAAGAGGCTGTTCTCGTGTTTCCCAGGATACATTTCGCGTCCAATAAAATTATGTCCTGCTCAAAGGGTCAATTTTAAAATCATATTTTTAGGTTTTATTGTTTGCTTTCGCATTTGTCACTTATCATTACAAACGATCCTTATTGTGCTAGTGACTTTAACTATATCAGTTTTGCAGTCCGGTGTTTTATTTAATAATAGTTTTTTGATATAAATCAGCGTTTTTCGGCTCATCAGGAAATAGTTACCTACACGACAAGAGACTAATCTAAAAAACTGCTTCACTACAATGAAGCTTATTTGTTCTTGATGGGCGGCATTGACCATGTTTTATAATCCGGAGGTCACACATGGGTATATTTTTGCGAACACAGTTCGGCAGCATTTTCTAAATCTTTTGATAGTTAAGGTTCATCTTTGTTACTTAAAACTAACTTTTTACATATAAGTATAACGAAATCAAATTGTATTTCATACAAGGTGTTGTAATTATTTTCTGACCCTACAGTTTAGGTATTTATGGAAAATAACCCAGTGTTAAAAAACATTTGATCAAAGTTAATTGAAATATAAATAATGGTATGTACAAAGAATGTTTAGATACTATTGAATCAGATGGGACATTCTTAATTTTATAGTATTCATATCTAGTGGAAGGATAAAAACATTATAAATTAATATCAGCTAATATACGAATTAGTAATGAGTTTAAGTAAGTAAAAGAGTACCCGTGTAGTGTTGATTTTTAATTATAATCCATTTATAAAATGCGAAGTATTAAATGCTCATTAAATAATGGTAAGGTAAAAATGACAGGTATTTAGAAAAACTATTACTGGTGTGATAATTACTGCAGAAGAAATATATTTTGGACTCTTTAATCTAATTAGCAGTTATATTTCAGTAAAAATAATAACAATGCATAAATCGAGTTGTGTTTTACTGCGTAAACCATTATAGAAACAAAACCTTCAACCGTTTTGCAAGAACTACTTGGATTTGTTTCAATTGAAGCTAAAACATTTATTTCATCTGTCTCGCGGTTTTCCTTGTATATTTTAGGCCAAGGCATAGAAAATGAACAGTGTTCAATTAAATTTGATTTTATCCCTAGAAAAATTCTTTTATCCGGCTGTCGTCTTTCAGGATATCTACAACTAATTTAAGACATTTAATAAATCTTCATAGAGACACTACAAAAAAGGCGTATATTTACCTATTGAAATACGCTTCTAATGCTTCGTCTGCATTTTCATTACAATGGACATAACAAACGAGCATGTCGTATTTTTCATTATTTTCAAAGTTTACATTTTCTGCCATAATTAGGACAAACTGATTTTTAACTATTTATTAGATATTTTAAAACCACTAAGAGAACCTAAATACTTTGACAGAAACTAAAGGGGTTTTTAATATGACATAAATGAATGTGTTCTTTTCTTTTTTTAAATACCCGTCATGGCCTACTAATAAAAAATGTATCTTTAATATCTTTTAATAAAACGTAAATTTCGTGCTTAATATTAAAAATTAAAATATGGTATTATATATTTCTGAGAAGCTTGTTATAAACTAAATTATATTATTAAAAAATATTTAGGGTAACCCATTTAAAAAAGTTTTTTTTTCTCGGGAACTATTGAACGTAGAAAAAATCTGAGTACGTCACTGGATTCTACGTAAAAAACTACAAAAAGAACATTTGTGCTCTCTATGATAAGCTACAGGGAAACCTGAATATGGATATCCCAAAATGTAAAATTTTCAAAAAAATCCCGTATATCAAAAACAAGGAGGACTAGATAAATTCTAATTGCGGCTATTTCACAAAAGAGTACCTTTACCAATATCGGAGATACCCCGTAAAATCATCGAAAACTGGACACCCTGTACAGGGTGTCCAATTTCGTATGTTTTACGGGTTATCTGCGTTATCAGTAAAAATAGAAGGTTGCGGTTTTCGCGGCACTGTGTTACTTTTTTGAGAAACAAACAATGCCATCAACAGAATTTTCATAGCCCCCTTAGTTTTTTAGATACGGGGTGATTTTGAAAATTTTGCATTATGGGACATCTCGGTTACGCTGCAACTTATCAAAAAGGTAAAAAATGAACTTATTAGTTTTTTTCACGTAGAATCCAGTGGCTTAGTCAGATTTTTTCAATGTTTAATTGTTTTCGAGAAAAAGAGCAAACCCTATATATTTTTAGCTATTATGATTCAGTTTATCACAAGCTTTTCGAAAATATATAATACTTTATAGCTGTTTTCAATGTGAAGCTCAAAATTTACATTTTTCAACAAATTTAATTTTTTTTTTAGTAGGCCATGACGGGGTATTTAGGAAAACAAAAGATGACAGACTTGTTATCTGAAAAAATCTTTATTTACTATCAGAATAGGTTATCCATTTTCTGTTCTTTATTTCTATTCAGTTTCGATAAATAGCAGTTTTTTCTTAATTATGGCTGCGAATGCAAAATTCGAGAATTATGAAAAGTACGATACGTTCGTTTGTTATATTCAGTGTAACGAAAATTCGGATGAAGCATTAGAAGTTTATTTTAACAGGTATGAGCGGGCATCTTTTTATATTTTTCATCATATTTTAAAATTTATAAAAACGTAATATTCGCAGATTCCCAGAAAGAAGACAGCCGTATAAAAGAATATTTTTAAAAATAAAATCAAACTTAATTGAAGTCGGTTCATTTTCCAAACCCCGACCTAGTATTACTGCAAATAAATATTTAGAAAATTTGGAAAACATTGTGCCCGAAATAGTAGAGAATGTGCCCCTAGCTCATCTTAATAGCTTATATTTGCAACAGGACGGAGCTCCCGCTCAAAATGCTAAAATTGTAAGAGCATATCTTAACAATAATTTTCCTGGCCGCTGGATTACAACACATGGACTTGTAAGATGGCCACCCAGGTCACCCGATTTAACGGTTTTGGATTTTTTTTTGTGGGGCTACCTAAAAATAAAATTTATACCGTCCAGTACGAAACGATGGCAGATTTAAGAGAAGCCACTGAAAGAGCCTTTAGGGAGTTACAGGCACGGCCTTTTATTATTTTAAATGCACTGAGGCGAATCAGAACAATGTGTGAAACATGTCTTAGGCATAATGGAGAACAGTTTGAGCAATATTTATGAGACAGTTTCCTAAATCATCATATAATTGTAGCTTTTAATTTTTGAACGTATAACACAACTGAGTTAATTGTTATTTATATTTATAAAAGTTATTGTTATAGGTATATAATTTTAAAATTAGTGTTTTATATTTGTGAAAAGCTTGTGACAAATGGTGGTGTCCCAAAATGCAAAATTTTCAAAAACACCCCGTATCTAAAAAACTAAGGGGGCTATGAAAATTCTGTTTGTGGCATCGTTTGTTTCTCAAAAAAGTAACACAGTGCCGCGAAAACCGCAACCTTCTATCTTTACTAATAACGCAGATAACCCGTAAAACATACGAAAACTGGACACGGAAATTGTTGAAAAATTCGCTATTTTAGGTTGTCCACTTAGTAAACAATTTACATGTTAAATTTGGGGTTACTACTATCTCTTATTTTCAAATATATTATGATATTGCCAAAATGCACATAGAAAACGTGCCAAAGTGCGCCATTATTTCATTTTGACAAACTATATTTTTAGATACAGCATTCCTTGGTCTATACTAGTATTTTTAAGACATCCTGGACCCCATCTGAAAGATCTTATTTTGGATTTAGTGTCATTCGTCGTATATACACCGTCTGCTGTGGCATCAACTTATATGCTCATGCTTATATGTGAGGCCCTGGTCAAAAATAATATTGTCACAACGGGATCGTTGTCGTCACATATTATAGCGTTTTCAGCTGTCTTCGGTAAGTAAAAATACATATTCTCTTGTAATTCAGTGACGAAAATTGATCTTTTTGACATTTTCATTGTCAAAAGTGGTAAATTTTAGCACTAGCTAAAATGAGTTCATTCTTTTTAAACGAGTTAGTCAAACATAAACACATATTGATACACACATATTCATTTTTACCAAGAAAACAACCTTTTTCTTCACTTCGCACCAGTATTGGAAATTCGTAAAAGCGGTTTCATACGCTGCCTTCGACTTACTCGACAGCAAATTTGCTACTAGAGCTTCTCACCGGTGGAAGGCAGACTCTTCAGTATCGCTTATTTCTAAGCGCAACACAATATTTCTGAATAAAAGTGGATAATTTAGCAAATATTTGTTAACATTGGCTCTTTCTTTTACTGGTAACCTTATATCATGATTGTTGAATTTGTGGTGAACGGCATTTTAAAAAATATTTTGACTAAATAAAACTTGGGAAAGCTTTTGGTCGTTTTAAAAATTAAGAATTTATTTTTACTATCATTCAAATTAAAAAAGAAAATAATAATCTCATTAAATTTATATTCACGGCGAGGAGTCTTTAAGAAACGAAAAATATTTTATTTAAAATAGGTGTTGGGAAACAACATTGAAAATTAAAATAATTCCAAAATAAAATAAGAGACCCTCTTGAAAATTTTTAAAATTAAATTGACCTTTAAAGTTTTACCAGAATAACTTAAAATAAAGTAAAAATAATTTAAGCATCTTAAATATTTTCGGATAAATTAAATAAATAAAATTAAGTTTTTAAAGTCAATCAGGAACAACAGCGGTATTGAAACAACAAATAATTTTATAAAAAAATTAAAGAAAATAAAAAAAATAGTTAAAAATATTTCCAAAACTCACGGTTACAAAATAAAATAATTCAATAAAAGGTTTTATTAACAGAACACATCACAAATTGTGAAACATATTTCAAATAGACCAAATTAAAATTATATAAAATTTTAATTTATTTTTCACTTCACTTTTCATTTCCGAATGTTTATTTGACTGAGCTAAAGGTATCGTACGAGAGAAACTGATAAAATTAGGCGCTGCCAAAGTTTAAATAACCTTTCTCCCACCTCGGAGAAGACGCGCTAGTACGATTCCTGATTGGTCAAACGGATCGCGTTGGTGTTTTCAAGTAGCACCTGCAGAACATCTGCCGACCAGCTGCAACTATTTTCTCATACCTGTCAAATAAATTAAGATAATTGCCTTTGTAAGAAGCCGAAATATTTTTTTTTCTTATACCGACAAAGGGATTCCAGAAACTGGAACACTTGTGTAAACATCTGCGAGCACTGTCAGGTGTTGTTTTGATCAACTTTTCCCTATAAATAGGTGGGATAGCTAGAGGAAAAGTTAGTTAATTTTTAACCGTCGGCGTCGTAATGTTCAAATACCTACAAAGTTACTACCGTCGAGGCGGTCATCCGTCAAAAGTTGCCGTGCCGTAATCGTCAAGTGTTGTGGTGAAAATTTCAATTTGAAAGTTGAAAGTGCGTTAACCCGAAGTCACACGGAGATAGCAAAGTATCGTCGCAGCGGTAGAGAACCTTTACCTATTGACTTGGTACGGTAACGCGAAAAGTTTTATTGAATAAAGCGTAAAGTGAGCGCATTTTTAAAAGTCAGTGTCGACTTTAGGAATGTTGCAATTTTAATAAGTAAAGAGATTTGTTTGTAAATTAAAATTTTTTTGTTGGTGGCTCCGATAGAAATTTGATATTATAATAAATAAGTGAAATTGATAGTGACTTTTTCGTTTTACTGCTAGAAATTAGAAGTAAATTCATTTAATTCAGAAGTGAATATTGCTCCCTTTCCACAATATATTGCTCTCTTTAAAAGAAAAATATAAATTACTTCAATTCAACAACAATTCAGATGTACAGCAAAATCGCTGCGTTAAACGACCGGTTATGAATTTTCCATACTGAAAAATGGAAATTCCATTATTTTATACTACTCTTTACCGACCCATCTGTTAAACGACCGCGTGCACTTATCATCGGAATTTTTAGTAAACATTAAGGCTGAAACCACCCTCCATTTGAGGCAGTAAAACTCGTGTGTTTTGGGACTGAATATTTGAAGATGGCGGGAAAAAGGAAATGCCCTTCTTTAAGCGAAAATAATGAAATAATCAAGGAAAGTGAAATAACTGGGTTAGGTACCAGGAAATTGGCTGAAAAATTTAAAGTGGGTAAGACCCAAGTGACTATGTTGCTTCAAAATAAAGCAGAAGTTAGAAATTTGTTTCAGGAAGGTGGCAACGGTAAACAAAAAAGAAAATATCCCAAAACCGAAGGACTGGCAGTGGACCAAGTTGTTTTCAATTGATTTTGTAAGGCGCGAAACAAGCACTTACCGATATCCGGATCCATAATTCAAGCACATGCCCTCTCATCTGCTCAATGTCTAGGACTAGATAACTTCAACGCATCAAATGGATGGTTAGAAAAATTCCGTGGCCGGCACGATATTACCTTCAAGAAAATATGTTGCAAATCAGCCGATATCAATATCGAAGACGTAACTGCTTGGAAAGAAAGGCTATTGACCATTTTAAAGGATCATGCAGATGAGACAGATCTCTACTATCGGTCATTGCCAACAAAAACATATGCATTGAAAGATGACAAGTGTACTGGAGAAAAAAACAGCAAAACAACGATTTACAATTATGTTCTGTGCAAATATGGAAGCTGAGAAGAAAGAACTACTTATAATAGGCAAAAGCAAAAATCCTCGATGTTTTAAGGACGCACATATCGATAAGTTACCTCTCCAATGGGTCTCGAACAAAAAACTGTAAATGACAGCAGACATCATGGCTTCACAGATTTGATACCAAGATGAAGAAGCAGAATAGAAGAGATACCACTCTGCAACGTCTCATCCCAAAATTACACTGGATAATATCAAACTTATTTTTTTCCACCCAATACTACCTCACATTGCCAACCTTTGGACCAAGGAATTATTCAGAATTTTAAAATGCTCTACAGAAGCTACCTTATTAAGAGGCTTTTAACATGTATAGACAGTGGTTGTCCTCGTCAAGAAATCGAAAATAATATTACCATAACCAACGCCTTTATATGGGTTTCGGTGGCCTGGCGCCAATAAACAAATGTTGCCGGATTTATGTGTAATACAGATAATAAGTCGAAATAAACTCAGATACACACACACACATTGACGACTTCGAAGAAGATAATATTCCGCTCGCACAACTGTTTCCTAACATTAAGGACACGTTTGTAAACTTGAACAATTTGCCTCTAATGATAACGATTTAAAACTGAGGGTGGGTATAATAAAACTTAATTGACAAATAAACAAAGGTTAACTTGACAATCTCAATGTTAGTTTTATTGAGTGGAGACAGATTGTTATAATGTTAGCAGAAGATAAAGATAAATGATATATTATTATTTGAAGATAATGAATACGTATGTTGTTATGTGAGATATTGACAGGTTACTAGAAAGAAGCAATACACTAGGAGCCACGGCGGATCTTCTGAACTATATAGCTAACGAAATTGACGTGAAGACTTGTACAGAACATACCCATTTCTTACTATAAATCAACTTAGAAAATTTTAGCAAACCAAATTAATACATAGTGTACAAAATAAATTAATTAAAGCAAACACAGTCCTAAAACAAAACAAAGATTATTACAACTATAATATAAGATCAAAAGATGCCTTAATAAATACATTTGCTCGCTCAAAGAAACAACAAGACCATATGAGAGAAGCATTCAAACCTATAATAAATAAAAAATACTGCATACTAACCTGAAAAAATATATTAAAGAGACAGTACCAAACTAAAATAATATAGAAAATTTAACATGTTATTTAGACATTTTTTTACTTTCTCTGTAAAATGTAAACATTAGAATTTTAACCATTACTTTTACCATTTAAGGAATTTGTTAAAAATGTATTGTTATTATACAGGGTGTCCGGATAAGGATACGGAGCGGCCATATCTCGGAAACGATACGTCCCACAGATCTGAAAAAAAAGCTCTCATCATAAAAACTGCCAAGAGAAATTCATTCAAAATAATTTTAAGTTTCGGAAATTGCCGCAAGAGGGCGTAACGGCTTATTTATTTTTTAAAGTTCATTTTACGGCAAAAAATGCCACTTAACCGTAGAAAAGCAAATAAATAATTAAAATCAGTAGATTGTTTACTACAACTTTTGTTATTATTATTTTTTTGAATCTCGCCTAATAAAGGAGTGGGGGAAGCCTTTAGGACATTTTTCAAAAACTGTCATTATGTCGTTATCCTTCAGCGGATTTTCTATAACTTGGACTTGTTTGAAAGGGAATTCCTTGGAGTTTAAATAAATGATTCAGGAATTGTCACAAGTTTCTTGATACAATTTTAAGATGGCGCTGTTATTCAATCTAACTTATTTTTTTCTCGGTATTTGCAAATTGGATGGTATAATTTTTTTCGGTAGTAATA
The DNA here is from genome assembly GCA_963920685.1 of Polydrusus tereticollis. Classification (NCBI taxonomy): domain Eukaryota; kingdom Metazoa; phylum Arthropoda; class Insecta; order Coleoptera; family Curculionidae; genus Polydrusus; species Polydrusus tereticollis. Next base: position 72,384,914 of record OY987328.1, read on the forward strand.
GGAGACAATTTGCATAGGGAACGATTAGTTCAAACCGCAAATCGATATCACCAGGGGTTTAAAAGTTATTTTGATTTTTCTTTAAAAAATGATACAGTTTCCATTTACCGGTACCCGGTATACCCCTAATAAGCAAGATAACAACTGATTTCATGGCCTACTGTTTAATAAACTATAAAATTTATAATAAAAGTTTAACGAGTCAAAGAACATCAATAACACTGAATAAAATATGAATATTATGATATGAGATTATGAAAAAGAGCACAAATCTTAAATCTAGAAACAATTAGCAATTTAGCAAGACAACAATAATTACAAAAGAAGACACTATTCTCGAGAAGTATTCTCAAGATTAGCTCGACGATTAAGAGAAACTGGTAATGTGCAGCCCATTCAACGACTCTTACGCATTCGTAGGACACGTAATGAGGTAAATATTATCAACGTTTTGGCTTACGTTCAATACGATCCCACTTTAAGCACCAGAAAAATTTCCCTTGACTTGGGGGTTCGAAAAAAAAATGTCCACGAGATTTCACAAACTAATAGTATGCACCCTTACCACATCGTTTTACACCAGGCATTGAACGATACTGATTATGATCGTCGATTGGATTTCTGTCACTGGCTATTAAATATGATTAGGGAAAATCCAAATTTTCTTTCACGGATATTATGGACAGACGAGGCCACTTTCACTAACGCTGGGGGTGTGAATTTGCATAATATGCACTATTGGTCTGAGCAAAACCCTCATTGGATGAGGCAAGTAGATTTTCAAAACCGCTGGAGTTTGTTTGGTGCGGGATCTTGGAAGGAAAAATTATCGGTCCCCATTTTTTTGACCAAACCCTTAATGGAGCAAGATTTTTAGATTTCTTGGCCACTTTCCTTCCACCTCTTTTGGAAGAAGTCTCCTTACAAACGAGAACAAACATGTGGATTCAACTTGATGGTTGTCCGGCGCATTACTATCGTAACGTACGCCAATACCTAGAAGAGCAATTTGCGCATCGTGTAATTGGAAGAGGAAGCTTGTTTCCCTGGCCGGCTCGTTCACCGGATCTTACTTGTCTTGATTTTTACCTATGGGGTAGGTTAAAAGATCTGGTTTTCCAAGAGAGACCAACAACAAGGGAAAACATGATGGTAAGGATAACAAATGCCGTTAGAAACTTATCCACGGCTGAAATTGAGGCAGCCGTATTATCAACTAACAGAAGAATAATTAAGTGCTTACAAAATGACGAAAAACATTTTGAACATTTGTAATTATTATTGTTGTCTCGCTAAATTGCTAATAAAATTGTTTCTAGTTCTAAGATTTGTGCACTTTTTCATAGTCTAAGTCTCATAATATGATATTATCATAATATTCATATTTTATTCAGTGTTATTGATGTTTCTTTGACTCGTTAAACTTTTATTATAAATTTTATAGTTTATTAAACAGTAGGCCATGAAATTAGTTGTTATCTTGCTTATTAGGGGTATACCGGGTACCGGTATATGGAAACTGTATCATTTTTTAAAGAAAAATCAAAATAACTTTTAAACCCCTGGTGATATCGATTTGCGGTTTGGACTAATCGTTCCCTATGCAAATTGTCTCCAATTACTACCAAAAAAAATTATACCATCCAATTTGCAAATACCGAGAAAAATAAAAAAATAAGTTAGATTGAATAACAGCGCCATCTTAAAATTGTATCAGGAAACTTGTGACAATTCCTGAATCATTTATTTAAACTCCAAGGAATTCCCTTTCAAACAAGTCCAAGTTATAGAAAATCCGTTAAAGGATAACGACATAATGACAGTTTTTGAAAAATGTCCTAAAGGCTTCCCCCACTCCTTTATTAGGCGAGATTCAAAAAAATAACAATAACAAAAGTTGTAGTAAACAATCTACTGATTTTAAATATTTATTTGCTTTTCTACGGTTAAGTGGCATTTTTCGCCGTAAAATGAACTTTAAAAAATAAATAAGCCGTTACGCCCTCTTGCGGCAATTTCCGTAACTTAAAATTATTTTGAATGAATTTCTCTTGGCAGTTTTTATGATGAGAGCTTTTTTTTCAGATCTGTGGGACGTATCGTTTCCGAGATATGGCCGCTCCGTATCCTTATCCGGACACCCTATATAGGCCTCATTACCAGATTTATCTGTTTCGAGGTCAGTAATAAAAAAAAAAAAAAACTGTTTTTTTTACCTTCGAAGGAGTTCAGGATTTTATGAAACGATCATTTTTGCTAACGAAGTTAAACCAAACAGTTAAAATTAAAGTTACCTTTACCTTTTTTATAATACCCACCCTACCTTCGCTAGCAATGATAGTTTTAAAAAATCCTTAATTAACCGTCTAAGGTAAATAAAAAACAATGACCTGTCATCAATATCTGACATAACACATAAGAAGTATTCGTTATCTTGAAATATTAATACCGTGCCACCAAAATTATTTTCATCCAAGAGGGCTTGGATTGAAAAACGTAGGGCTTGGTTTAAATCATAATTATAATGGGACGATATATCTAACCAAATCTATTATGACATGATATGCCAAACTGATGAATATTAAAATAAGTAAACAAATAAATTTATTTTCGTTCTTTACAAAATTAACAAAGTAAGAATATAGAGAAAGGAAATTGTTCCACAAATGGATTTAAAATATTGTCCCTATACCGCTGTGCTGTAACTGTGTCATGGAAAAAATAGGACCAACAATTCTTCGGGAAACAGCCAACCAGACACCAAGTTCTTGAGGGTGCAATGTGAACTCAACAAAAAAATGGTGATATTCACTACTCCATATGCGTGTATTCTGAGAATTCACATAACCGGTGAGATGGAACCAGGCTTTATCAGAAAAAAACGTCAGGTCTAATAAATCATTTCTTTCCAATAAATTTCAAAATCTGCAGCTCGTATTTTTGGAATATTTGCACTTTATGAGAAAACAGATTAAACTATTTTTTTTGGAATAGTCCTGCATGTTCCATAAGATCTTTCCATTTCTTGAGACAGGCATCTTACACATTTTGTTAGTGTATTTTGCATTATTTGACAAACGTGAAAAAACAGACTTGCTTCTTTTTTAAATGGGTCACCCTATTATTTTTTTATAATGATATTTAGTTTATAACAAGTTTCTCAGAAATATACCGGGTGTTGCATCGTCGAGCGGGACATGGGAAATCCCATGTAATTTTAAATGGGGTCAATTATTGGCTTCCCTAATTATTTTAGAGAAAAATTCTATTTACGTTTATTAAAGAGCGCTAAAACCCACATTCAAAAGAATAACTTTAGATATTTTTGATGAGCCCGTTTACGGGTTATCGCCGATTTCTTTTTAACTATTTCTCCTTTTTATGGCCCCGTATTTGCGGGCACCAGTCAAGGTAAAAGATGACTGTCAAATAAAGTTGTCATTTTGAAATGTGTGCTTTATTGTTATAAAAACTCGTACATCGAAAATATTAGCCATGAATTACACTTCTGAAGAAAAAATATTGATGATTAAATGGTATTATCAAGGAAATAGTTATCAAAATGTGTCAGACATGTTTGCTGCTCTGTATCCGAATAGACCGATACCTGCAAAATCTACAGCAGAAAGGACTATCAAGAAATTTGAGACAAAAGGCACTGTAATAAATAACTGCAGATGTGAAGAAAGGCAGGAACAAAGAAGAGATGCAAGAAATGATAGGGACTTGCAAGTTTTATTGTGCGTGGAAGAAAATGATGGGAAGATCAGCACAAGGAAACTTGAGGATGACATAGGATTAGATCACACCACAGCGTTACGAGCTTTGAAACGACATACATATTATTCATACAAATATGAAAAGCACCAAGAGCTAAGAGATAGGGACGAAATACGACGACAGGAGTTTTGTTTTGGTATGATGGAAAGAGCAAACATGGATAGGGAATTTTTAAAAAACATTTGTTTCACTGACGAATGCACATTTACCTTAAACAATGAACCCAATGTTCAAAATTATCGATATTGGAGCAAAAAAAACCAACACAGGTTTGTGGAAACAAGGACACAAAAAGTTAATGTATAGGCTGGGATTTTCGGAGAAAATATTATCGGGCCATTATTTCTTACACGAAATTTAAATGCAGAATATTTTTTGGAACTACTTGAAGATCATATTTTACCTACTTTACATGATGCCGCCAGGGAAGATCAGGAAGTTTGGTACCAAATGGATGGCTGCCCGGCACATAGTACCCTGGCTGTCCGGGAATATTTAAACCGTGCTTTCAATGGAAATGTTATTGGCTTAAATCATACAGTAAATTGGCCAGCCAGGTCTCCTGATTTATCGCCAAATGATTTCTTTCTCTGGGGCCATTTAAAAAACAGGATATACAAAAATAAAAAATACCCAAATCTAGACGAGTTAAAAAATGCTATTTCTGCCGAATGCAATAGAATTTCAGTTTACCAACTAGCGAATGTAAGAAGAAAATTTTATGATCGCCTCGGTTATTGTCTAGCAGTCAATGGAGGAATATTTGAACATCTTCTTAAATCCTAAAGTTCTAACAATTTAATAGTACCTACCTATTAATTAGTAAAATATTGAAACATGTAAAATGTCATAATTAACCTTGTAATTGGATACTTTATTTTAGTTTTATTCAGATTAATTTGTACTCATAAACACACCTTTAATATTTTCGATGTACGAGTTTTTATAACAATAAAGCACACATTTCAAAATGACAACTTTATTTGACAGTCATCTTTTACCTTGACTGGTGCCCGCAAATACGGGGCCATAAAAAGGAGAAATAGTTAAAAAGAAATCGGCGATAACCCGTAAACGGGCTCATCAAAAATATCTAAAGTTATTCTTTTGAATGTGGGTTTTAGTGCTCTTTAATAAACCTAAATAGAATTTTTCTCTAAAGCCAATAATTGACCCCATTTAAAATTACATGGGATTTGCTATGTCCCGCTCGACGATGCAACACCCGGTATAATACCTTATTTTAATTTTAAATTAATATTATTGGCATAATATTGGCAATGACTTAATAAATCTAACAATTGGAAAAAAGACTGCTCACAAGAATTACAAAATTAGTAAGTCCGCTCACGATTATGAGGTCTTTCCAAACCTAAGATCTCAGTGCAAGGTTATATATACACTATAAAAAATTTGTGTAAGGTGCTGAAAATCTTCTCTGTAGCAACACTAAGCCATTCTGGAATTTTGTCAAGTCGAGACGTACAACATCTCAGATACCCAATGTGCTGACACTAGATAATGAAACAGTAAACATGGGGCCTAACGCTGCAAATCTATTTGCAGACTATTTCTCATCTGTTTATTCTTTTGACAGCCCCGGGTACGGTAGGGAATTATCATGGAATCATCATAATATAAACAACTGCTCAATATCCATATCTGAAATCTATACAGAGCTTAGTGGTCTGAGTCCACACAAAGGACCTGTCCCTGATAATATTCATCCCATCTTTCTTAAAAACTACTCTTTCATACTTGCAAGGCCTTTACATATCATATCCAATAAATCCCTACATTCTGGAAATCAAGTTTTGTCGTTCCCATTCATAAATCGGGGGATAAATCTAACATAGAAAACTACCGACCAATTTCTATCATTAATACTATAATCCCTAAAGTTTTTGAAAATCTTGTTACTAAATATCTAACTTCGCTATTGACTATCGAGGTCATCACCCAGCAATTTGGATTCTGTGTGGGCAAAAATACCGAATTAAATTTGTTGTCTTACACTCACTCTATAACACAGGCATTGGAGTGTGGGGCGGAGGTCCACTCAATCTACACCGACTTTTCCAAGGCCTTCGATAAGGTCCCGCACAATATATTAGTTGGAAAGCTAGAAACTATGGGGATATCTGGATCTATGTTTTGCTGGATAACTAGCTATCTTGCTGATCGGATCCAGATAGTTAAAATTAATAACATTCTATCGCGAGAGATACTAGTATCATCGGGAGTCCCCCAGGGATCCCACATAGGTCCTCTTCTTTTTAACCTCTTCGTCAATGACGTTACACCTTGTTTCCGATCTTCTGAGTTCCTTCTGTTCGCGGATGACCTAAGAATGTTCAAAGTTATCTCAACTCCCAAGGACTGCATTGCTTTGCAGGATGACCTCGACCGATTTGTAGCATGGTCTCATGACAATGGTATGCATATTAACACCTCAAAGTGCAATTTCTTGGTATTCTCTCGTCGGCAATTAAAAATTATTTACTATTACAATGTGGACGGCACAATTTTAACTTCTGTTGACAACATGAGAGATTTGGGTATAATTCTCGACTCAAAATTATTATTTGTTACCCATATATCTACACTAGTGAGCAAGTCGTTGAGAATGCTGCGGTTCGTAAGCCGAACTACGGGAGACTTCATGACTATTCGTTCCTTTAAAATCCTGTGTTGCAGCCTTGTTAGAAGTGGTTTGGAGTGTGCAGCCTCTGTGTGGAATCCTAAATATGCCTGTCATATTAACAGAATTGAGCGCGTGCAGAGGAAGTTTATGCACCATATCCACTTTAGAGACACTGAATATAACTACGAGTGAATGTGTCAGAGACTGAATATGTCACCACTTCATGATAGAAGAAGTCTCCATGATCTTCTCCCTTTCTTTAAAATCATTAACTCTATTGTCGACTGTCCATACCTTACCTCTAGTGTTACCTTGCATGTACCCCCTGTCAACACAAGAAACATTCAAACTTTTTACCAACCATATCATTGCACCAACCAACTATGGTTGTAATTCCTTTCTTCCCAGGTTAGTGTCTCTCTAACCAGAATCAGCTACAAAGCTTACACTTCTTTTATTAAACAGCTATATGAGGTGAACGCTGTTGGACTGCGAATGGGTGGTTGATGTCAAGTATTTTCTTTTTCATATTGTAGTTTAGTGGTAGTACTTGTGAAGTTGTTATTATAGAACCTATTCACACATTAACGAACTATGCATTCTAGCTTTAGTTATCGTTTTATTTCTAGTCTTAGTCTTAGATATAGTCCTTACTGTTTAATTTTGAATGTTATTTGTAAAAAATGGCACTGACCGTCAATAAATAAATAAATAAATAAGCACGAAATTTACGTTTTATTAAAAAAAATATACATTTTTTGTTAGTAGGCCATTACGGGTATTTAAAAAGACTATTACTGGTATGATAATTACTGCAGAAAAAATATATTTTGGACTCCCTAATCTAATTAGCAGTTATATTTCAGTAAAAATAATTACAATGCATAAATCGAGGTGGTCTTACTACGAAAACCATTATAGAAACAAAAGCTGAAAATTTCTAGATTTTTCTCATAAATATTGCTCAAATTGTTCTCCATTATGCCTTAGACATGTTTCACACATAGTTCTTATTCGCCTTAATGAATTTAAAATAATTAAAAGCCGCGTTTGTAACTCCCTAAATGCTCTTTTAGTGGCATTTCATAAATCTGCAATTGTTTGGTATTGAATAGAATAAATTTTCTTTTTAAGGTATCCCCACAAGAAGAAATCTAAAACCGACAAGTCGGGTGACCTTGGTGACCATCTTACAGGTCCATTAGTTCCAATTCAGTGACCTGGGAAATTATTGTTTAAGTAGGCCCTGATATATAACGCATTGTGAGCGGGTGCTCCATCTTGTTGCAGATGCAACTTATTGAGACCCGCTAAGGGCACGTCTTCTATTATTTCCGGCACAACGTTTTCCATAATTTCCAAATATTTATTTGCATTAAGGCTGCCTTCAAATATATTATAAATTATTTTGCTTCCTAGTATAAAACATGGAACGTTAAAGCCAAACCTGCCTTGCCGTTCGAGTGGAAATATTACATGCTGATTTTCCTGAGACCAAAACCTCGTATTGCGCCGATTAAATATACCAGCACTGGTAAAATGAGCTTCATCGGACCATATAACGGTTCTTTCAAAATTATTTTCCTGTTGATATTCTGTAAATACCAATTACAGAACTCTATATACGGCGCTGTGCATCACCAGGATGTAAGTTTTGTACTAGGTGGAATTTATATGGCTTAAAATTGTGTTTTTTTAGGATTGATTTAACTACTCCGACCGAACTTTCAACCATTCTGCAAGAACTAGTTGAATTTGTTTCACTTGAAGCTAAAACATTTATTTCATCAGTCTCGCGATTTTCCTTGTTGTAGATTTTAGGCCGAGGTTTAAAAAATAAACCGTGTTCAATTAAATTTGATTTTATCCTTAGAAAAATTCTTTTATCCGGCTGTCGTCTTTAGGTATATCTACAAGTAATTTAAGAAATTTAGTAAATCTTTATAGAGATACTACAAATAGGCGTATATTTACCTATTGAAATACACTTCTAATGCCTCATCTACATTTTCATTACAATGGACATAACAAACGAGCCTGTCGTATTTTTCATTATCTTCAAAGTTTACATTTTCTGCCATAATTAGGACAAACTGATTTTTTACTATTAATTAGATATTTTAAAACAACTTGGAGAACCTGAATACTCTGACACAAAATAAAGAAATTTTTAATATGACATAAATGAGAGTGTTCTTTTCTTTTTTTAAATACCCGTCATGACATACTAACAAAAAATGTATATTTTTTAATAAAACGTAAATTTCGTGCTTAATATTAAAAATAAAAATAAGGTATTATATATATATGAGACGCTTGTTATAAACCAAATTATATTATTAAAAAATATATATAGGGTGGCCCATTTAAAAAAATGCAAGTTTGTTTTTTCTTTCTCGGAAACTATTGAACGTAGAAAAAAATCTGAGTACGTCACTGGATTCTACGTAAAAAACTACAAAAAGAACATTTGTTTTCTCTTTAATAAGCTACAGGGTAACCTAAATATGGAGGGTGTCCCAAAATGTAAAATTTTCAAAAACATCCCGTATATCAAAAACAAAAAAACAATGAGGACTAGAAAAAAACCTGATCTTTTGTTTCACAAAAAAGTAGCATAGTGCTGCGGAAACCATATCCTTCTATCTTTACTAATAATGGAGATACCCCGTAAAACCATCGAAAACTGGACACACTATACGAATTGCATGCAGTGCGTAGAGGAGTAAAGGTTAATGCTATTGTCAAAATGTCATCGTCCGATGATGAAGATGTTTTAGCATTCTACATGATTCTACATGCTGCCCGAATTGAATATTAAATCGTTGATCATCACGCATTTTTATTAAAATTGTAAACACTAAGATAATTGTCCAGGGGCAAACCGTCCTGGAAATATCAATGTGAATCAATACGGGACACTGCAAGATATAACCTGAAAAGCTATAACTCGGCGTGAAAATAGAACATGTCCTATTTTTCAGCCCATATGCCGTGTGGCAATGGATAGTGAGGCGACTCACTTCTTTCGCACGGCTTCTGTGTGCGTCATTGCATATAAAAACATGGTACGCTGCGCTTCATACCAACCTAATGCGGACTTCATATCTCTTCACTTAAAGTGCACATCTTTGGTGGGCGCTCTGCCTTAGATGCAACGCACACTTTGATGATAATAATTTTTTTCCACTACTAACCTATAACATCGCCATTATTGACCGATTATTAACGCTAGAAATCGTTTTTCTCTACCTTATAAGTCATTATTGACCATGGTCAATAATAAGCCATTGAAATCCATTATTGACCGATCTTTGACCTTAACCGAATTTTGTTTGAACGCAGGTAACTTGATTTTTTAATTTACAACATCAATTCATTGTGGTTAGGCAACCAGATAATTATCAATACATATTAGATTACTTGATATTGTAAAATATCGATACAATCAACATTTTTTCTGCTTCCATCCTTAATTCGGGAGGTGTACACATAATATTATCACTAACATTTTCTTCGCTCATTTAAAAAAAAAACGCAAAACTCGTGAAATCTGATGACACAAATGAACACAAATTGACATTGACAAAGCCACCTGACAAAACAACAAAATATTTTGCCAATTCCAAAGCGCAGGTAACTTGATTAAAAAATATACCTATAATTTTTTATAATTAATAATACTATAAAGATAAATATCATATAAAAGTTTGTAGTAGTGGAAAAAATAATATATTAACCACGGTTTAGACAGCTTATTATAGCCCTCGCGTCTTAAATCCCTCGTCGCTTCGCTCCTCGTGATTTAAACTCGCCGCTCGGGCAATAATGATGGCTGTCTAAACCTTGGTTAATAATATACTATTGCTCGCACGTATATCATTTGTATCATCTGCTAACATTACGAGACCTGAATATAAAATACAAACAACAACGAACTCGATTTAAACACGAAAATAAAATTATACGTTGTCATGTCAACAAAAGTCTTTACACCCAACCAAAATCTGTTATTTCTGTTCATCAATTACCTTTAATTATTGATACCTGCTCCACCTAATAAAGTTGACATTGAGATTGTCAAGTTAACTTCAACCTGTGACGTTATTCCACAAGTTAACCTTTGTTCATCTGGCAATTAAGTTTTATAATACCCACCCTGATTCACTTTTAGAAATTATCGTTTACCTAAACAGATGATCTTTTATTAACGAATCGAATGATGTAATGAGTAGTTTTAACTTCTCCGAGTCACGTTAAATTGAGCAGGGAGTTCCCCAGGGCTCAATCTTAGGGCCTATTCTATTTCTCTTCTACGTAAATAGTCTCAGTGACAGTATCTCTGCCGAGGTGATCTGCCAATACGCTGATGATACAACAATTTTGCGTTCCGGGCCCACACTCCCTCAGCTCGCGAGTGACAGTTCTGCTGCGGCAAAGGAAATGAGACATAAGCGATGGTATTCTCTTCTGGGGCTCTTCGAAGTGTGCTCAGAACATATTTAAGGCCCAGAAGAGAGTTATTCGATGCATCTTTGGACTTCATCCAATGACATCATGCAAACCCTACTTTCCAGAGTTAGAAGTTATCACCGTACCCTCACTTTACTTCCTTTTATTGGTGAACTTTGTTAAAAGAAATCATGAACTCTTTTTTTATTTTTATTTATTTATTACTGACCTCGAAACAGATAGATCTGGTAATGACGCCTATATATATAATAACAATACATTTTTAACAAATTCCTTAAATGGTAAAAGTAACAGTTAAAATTCTAATGTTTACATTTTACAGAGAAAGTAAAAGAAATGTCTAAATAACATGTTGTAAGGTTGGATTGTGGGTCGAAGATACACCTATGATGGTAAAGTCTTTATTAATGCACAATATATACAATTACAGTAAATGGTGTAAGTCAGGCCGGATCCACACAAGGATGCCGGTGTACTATATGTCGGTAACACAGTGAAAGCGTCGAGCCGGATCCACGCAAGGATGCCGGTGTAGTTGGCTATTAGGACCAACGCAAGGATGCCTAAGTAGCAGTGCTGGCTATCAGGACCCACACAAGGGTGCCAAAGTAGCCGGGTTGGTTCGCAGAGCGTTACTTCTCCGTAAGAGCAAGGATCCACGCAAGGATGCCAAGGCAGAAGCAGAGAAGAGGAGCTCGTGAGGAACTGCCGTCTCAGGGCTCGGGGCTGCCTTTTTGATCGCTCCGGCGGCTGGGTCCGTGACGTTAGAGGGTGGGGGTGCTGGCTGGTACGGGCTCGAGCGGGCCGTGGCGACGGTGGCGGCACTGAGAGGGGTAGTACGGCGAGTTTAGATACTACAGGGGGTGTTGTGTTACAATGTTAAATTTTCTATATTATATTAGTTTGGTACTGTCTCTTTAATATATTTTTTCAGGTTGGTATGCAGTATTTTTTTTCGGTGTTCATTAGAAGTTCATCAGGAATATTATTATAGGTTTGAATGCTTCCCTTATATGGAGAGTCTTGTTTTTTCTTTGAGCGAGCAAATGTATTTTTTAAGGCATCTTTTGATCTTATATTATAGTTGTAATAATCTTTGTTTTGTTTTAGGACTGTGTTTGCTTTAATTAATTTATTTTGTACACTATGTATTAATTTGGTTGCTCAAATTTTCTAAGTTGATTTATAGTAAGAAATGGGTATGTTCTGTACAAGTCTTCACTGGGTGTATAATAATTTATGGCAAATAAAGCTTTTATTGATTTATTTTGTAGTCTTTGTAAGTAGTTTCTTTATTAAATATTCACTAGCATTACCCCAACAAGGTATTAGATATCTTAAATGTGGTTCAATAAAACTGTTATACAGAAGGTATCTTGAATTATCATTGAGTTGGTGGGAGCATCTCCTAAGTGCTCCAACAATAGGTGCCACTTTATTGATAATGTTATTTGTTTGAGAATTCCATGTTAAATTGTTGGAAATTATGAGACCAAGATATTTATATTCTGATACTTGTTTTAGCAGTTGATTGTTTAATTTTATTTTTGGATTACCTACACGTCTTTTTCCTTTTTGTTTAATTATCATATATACAGTTTAATTTACATTAATAGTCAACTTGTTGTAGCACAGCCATTCATAATATAGGTTTATGTCAAGGTTCACAATCCGTTCCAGTTCTTTTTCGCTCCTTGCAGAAAATACTAACACTGTATCATCCGCGAACATATAATATTTGCATTGGAGTCCTACGAATTTAAGGTTATGCACATATAAAAGGTACTGCAATGGTCCAAGAACTGATCCCTGAGCTACGCCCACTGAAATATCATTTAAACTGCTAGTATTACTATTTACAACTGTGAATTGTTTTCTTCCTGATGAGTATGATTTTAACAAATCTCTACATATTCCTCGAAAGCCTAAGTTACTTAATTTTTTTATAAGAAGATCCAATGTTGACCGTATCAAAAGCTTTTTGCAGGTCAATGAAGACAGTTAGAACATATCTGCTTTTGTCAATTTCATTAGCTATATAGCTCAGAAGATCCGCCGTGGCTCCTAGTGTATTGCTTTTTTCTTGAAACCTTTACTGATTACTATCAAATTGAAATGTGGAGTTAATAAAGCTAATAATTCTTGACTTAATGACCTTTTCAATAATTTTAGAAAATGTACTAAGTAGAGAGGTAGGTCTATAATTGTTTAAATCTTCATGCGATCCCTTTTTATACACTGGTACTACTTTTGCTATTTTAAGCTCTTCTGGATAAATGCCACATTCCAGACTTTTATTTATAATTTGTACAATTTTTTTCTCAATTGATTCCCACATTATAAGTAAATCTTTTTTTGTAATGTAGGCAGGACCTGGTGCACAATTGTTTTTTAGTTCTATTAAGATGTTTTTGATTTCATCTGGATTTGTTGGATTTTAAAATATACATTCACTTACTTGTTCTTCTTGGAACTGAGCTGGTCGAGTGTGATCAATTTGTGATGCTAAGTATTTCCCTATGCTTGAGAAATGTTCATTGAAAGATGTGGCTATGTCCTTGTCATTATTTATAGTTTGTCCTTTTTTATTTACAACGTGGCCTACAATTCTCTGTTTTGAAAACTTCTTGTTACACAGTTCGTTTAGTACAGACCAAGCATTTCTACAATCGCCACTTGCTTCTCGGAGTTTTTTTCTGCATACTCTTTTTGAAGTTTCTTTCTCATATTATTAGCCTTATTTTTAATTTTCTTGAATTTTCTTTTTGTGTATTCGTTTGGAACTATCTTCATTCTTCTGTATAATTTGTCTCTATATTTTATCATCCTAATATACTCAAAAGTAACCCAGTAATTATTTTCTTTAACCTTTAGTGTATATTCTTTGGTGTAGTTTGTCTTTTCTTCTTGTAGTATTTCTACTATCTCTTTAAATGATGTAATTTCTCGGTATCTCCGTCTTGCTTTTACAATATTAGCCCATTTGTTATAGTCAAGGTACAGGGTTATCCAACCAAGACTGGACAAGGCGATTTTTTGACTTTTCCTGTACTTTTATAAAAAAACTGAAATAGCCATCTTAAGTCATTTTCTCCCGCGAATTCGAATATCTTCAGCAAAAAACAATTGAACATCAAACAAAAGTACTAGGGGTCACTTTGATATTTTTTTAAATGGGATGCCGTATTTTTAATGAGCTTATCCGATTTCTCATATAAATTTTGATCTAAAATGTTGGATTTTTAGATTTATTTTTTTTTTTTTTTTATTTTTAACATTTTCCGAATTTAAAACTGAAGAAAAAAGGCGTTTTTGAATTAAAAATCCAACATTTTAGATCAAAATTTATATGAGAAATCGGATAAGCTCATTAAAAATACGGCATCCCATTTAAAAAAATATCAAAGTGACCCCTAGTACTTTTGTTTGATGTTCAATTGTTTTTTGCTGAAGATATTCGAATTCGCGGGAGAAAATGACTTAAGATGGCTATTTCAGTTTTTTTATAAAAGTACAGGAAAAGTCAAAAAATCGCCTTGTCTAGTCTTGGTTGGATAACCCTGTACTTTCTAGTTATTTTTTCAAAGCTCTGTTTTAATTTAATTTTTGTGACTTCTATCTTTATAACTTTATGGTCGGATATAATATGATCTTCCAGAGTCATTAAACATTTTATATTTTTATTTGATAAAATGTGGCCCAAAATAGTTTTTGTTGTCAGAGTTGTACGTGTCGCCTTTTGTATTGTTATTTCATTTTGTATTGCAAAACCATTCATATCAATAGTGTTTTTATAATTTTTGACTACTTGTGTATTTTTTGAAAGATCTAAATTTATATCTCCTATTAGTATACATTCTTTTTTCTGAGCTTCCAGCATCTTATCTAATTGGTCGATAAAGTTTTCAACATTGCTTTGTGGGGGCCAAAGATTTTTAAAACGAATCACTGCAATCAGTCTAATATGTCAATGCTAACCAGAAACAGGGACGCCCTCAGTATTCCTTCTCACAAGTTCAACTTATTTCGAGAATGGCCCGAAGTATAGAGCCATCAAGACATACAACATGCTACCACGTGACTTGAGGCAAATACAGAGCCCGCACAGCTTTAATAAAGCAGTCAAATTATTTCTGTCAGAAAAATGTTATTACTATTTTAAATTTAATTATTAATAATTATATAGTTTTTACACGTTTATTAGTATATTAGTATTGCCTGGTCATTTACACTACATGTTTTATTTATATTTATTTTTAATTTGGCTTTAGATATTTAGATATTGTGAAAATTCAAAGCATCTCCACTTTAGCTCAAAGTTATAATTTAGTCTAGCTACCCCTGGTGGCACCTTTTTTGTTGACTTTGCTTTGTCATATTTTATATGATTTTGATGGCAAATAAAGAGTATTAAAAAAAAAACTTGTACGGCAGTGATATAATTCACAAAATATCACTGTTACAGTCGTAGAAAACGTGCTACATGTATAAAGCTCATTTTTTACACTAGCCAAGGTCCAACATATTTGACTAATAAAAAACGTTTCTTAGGTATGGCTGCAATAGATTTTACATATTCATCATGGCTGATAGTGAGTCTTCAGAGACACGTTGATGCCTGGAGGGAATGGTACAATTCCAATTCGAAAATTAAAGTCGTATTGCCAAAAATTAAAATGAAACCGCATAGGCGAAAACATAAAAGACAATAATTAATTTTTGTTGCAATATTTATTTTTATCGCACTTTTCTTATGAGTATAATTATTTTTAAAATTAGCAATGTATTTTTTTAATGTTATTTAATAATAGTCCAATTGACTTCGTCTATTTCTAATAATAACATCCCATGGATAGCTATAGTCGTTTTAATCTTAGAAAGAAGTTAGTATAGAGATTATACTTTTATGGCATGTGTCATTTTCTATACAGGATGTTTCCTAACTACGGTACGAAACTTCAGAGGGTGATACGTAAGGTCGTTTTAAGAAAAGAAGTTCCTATGAACTTATGTCCGGAGTTGCTTCGTTTCTGAGATATCTGGCTTCGTTTGCGACAAAAAAATAAAAATCACTTTAACTCCTTCTAAAAGCTATCCATGGACAACATAAAACAACAACCAAAAATAAGAAATAAACAATTTCGACCTTACAATAAATGAGCAAAATGTCCACCTTCTGATAAAATGCACGACTGGTTTCAATAGGTTTACTTTTATTATCACATTTTTGGCTTACCACATCTGCTATTTTATAACAAATTATGAAGTTGTCAATTAGCAGTGATTCCATCATGAACAATTTTACTAACGCTAAAATGGCTGGCATGCACTTTATTTATGAATTAGCAAATGGAAATGCGGAAGAAGCACGGAGAATTTACCAGGACAGATATCCTAACAGAGTAATCCCATGTGCTAAAACATTTAGAACGCTACATGCAAGATTATGTGAAACTGGGAGTTTTAATAAAAATACAGGTGGTGGAAGACCAGAAACTGTAACAACGCCTGATACTTGATGCGATAGAAGTCGATCCTTCAAATAGTACCAGGAAGATTGCACTGCAGCTTGAAGTCAGCCCAAAAACCGTTTGGAAAGTTCTAAAAAGAAACCTCCTGTACCCATATCACATACAGCGGGTCCAAGCTCTACTGCCTCGGGATTTTCACCCAAGATTAATGTTTTGCAGGTGGTTAATTCATAGGATGGCACAAAAAAATTATATTTTAGTTACGGACGAGGCAAATTTTTCACGAGATTATTATTATTATTATTATTATGAACTTTCACAATGACCGTTTTTGGGCCGACGAAAATCCCCACGTTATTAGAGAAAGTCATTTTCAGCAACAGTTTTTGCTCAACGTTTGGGTAGGAATTATTGGTGACTACCTAATTGGCCCATTTTTTTACCGCCAAGATTAACAGGTGAATCCTACACGAACTTTTTGCGACATCATTTACCCATTTTGTTAGAAGAAGTACCCCTACATGTAAGAGTCAACATGTGGTTAATGCACGACGGGGCTCCAGCTCATTTTAGCGTTCTTGCTCGTCAGCATCTCGACATCACCTACCCTAATCGCTGGATTGGACGTGCAGGACCTCACAATTGGTCAGCTTGCAGTCCTGATATTAATCCTCTAGATTTCTATTTATGGAGTTATTTGAAGGCTCTTGTTTATAAAAGTCCTGTACTAGATGTGAATGACTTGAGGAATCGGATAATTGACAATTGCAATGTCATAAGGAATACTCCAGGTATTTTTGAACATGTCAAATAATCAATGACAAATCGATTGCAGTCGTGCATTTTTTCAGATTTTACTCATTTACTGTAAGGTCGAAATTGTTTATTTTTGGTTATTATTATATATTGTTCATGGATAGCTTTTAAAAGAGTTAAAGTGATTTTTATTTTTTTTTTGTCGCAAACGAAGCCAGATATGAGAAAACACAAGAGACCAAAAAGTTGTATTTGTAGTTGCTAAATCTGAACAAATAAAAAAGGCAGTGGCGTACTTTTTGTTCTCAATAATAATTGGCTGTGGTGCCCACTAAGGCGCCACTGGACCTAATATTTTCAATCTAGTTAGGGCTAAATAAGCGCCTTATTACTTCAAATAACTGAACCAAATTTCAATCAAATCGGTTTAAGGATATTTATGACCGTTTTTTTTAACTTCAACGAAGCAACTCCGGATATATGTTTATAGGATTAAAGTTAAAGATTCAAGACCAACGTGAATCGTTTCCTGTGCACACGCACCTCTCCCAGAGCGCCATAAAGGATTTATCCTACAGTGCTGTGCCTGATCATAAAAAAAAGGAACTTTTTTTCTTTAAACGACCTTACTTTTATTTTAGGTGTACGCTTGTTGAGTCGGGACCGCATTTAATATTGTATTTTTATAATAATTGAAATGAGGAGAGGTCTGTCCAACAAAATAAACTTTAAATAATGGAAAATAAGTTTTTGAAAAAATATATTTTCTATTAATTTTTGAACGGTTTACAGCAAAATTTCGACTTCATTTTTACTTTTTGTAAAGTAATAATAATAATAATTATAAAGGTAGTTTAGAATAATAACACTATGTTAGTATGTTAACTTAATAGCTACAGTAAATAAATAAAATTGACTTGGAGTTTTGAACAAATCTTTTATTGTAAAAATCCACGTTTATATTTCACTGTTTTACTATTCATGTAATTTTTTAAATATTTAATACTACACAGTCCTTTAAATACATAAAATTATTGGGATACCTTCTTGGTAATAAGATTGTAAATATTTATACTGGGTCTCCCAAAAGTCCCGCATAAAATTAATATCATTTAAAGGAAAACGATCTAGAAAAAATGCTCGGACCCGTAAATTATTATTTTTAATTGTGTATATTTTGACATAAAAAAATATTATCTCATAGAACAGTTGTCACGTCTTTTACAATTTTTTTAAATTAAATGCCTAATTTTTTATTAGGTTTTCAAATTCCACGAAAAATTCCAAATATTTTTTATGTAGGACTTGCTATCCCGATTTTCAGCTGTTTCCATGATATTTTTTTTTATTAAAGGTAATACTTTTAGTTCATATTGTATTTTATATTAGAACATGTTAAATAAATCAGGTATCTTACTGTCATCAACTATCCTTAATTATGTCAATACTGACTTTGACCTAAGTAATTTGTCAATTACCTAAAAATGTTAACAGAAAAGCAGCATATCGAAATTTTAATTATGTTAGAGTGTGGGGACAAAATAAGAAGTCAAGCTGAGGTTTGTACTTTGTTTAACGAAAATTATCCAGAAAACCAAATTACTCAGTCGACTGTAAGTAGGGTATTCCATAAATTTGAGGAGCATGGTACAGTTAGAGATTTACCTAGAAGCGGTCGACCACTCATTCTAACCGAGGATAGAAAAATCGATTTAATGTTATCGCTTACTAAAAACGCCCACTCTTCAGTTGTTACTTTGGCGTTAGATAATGAAGCTACTTGTAGTACAGTACATCGATTTTTTTAAGAGCAAAAAATTACATCCTTATAAACCTCTTCTTGTACAGGAACTACTAGAAGATGACTATGATAGACGGCATGAATTTTGCGAAGAAATGATCATAAGGATTAATACTAATAATGCCTTTTCAAGTAATATTTTATTTTCTGATGAAGCTACATTTTGCCTGAACGGGCAAGTTAATAGACAAAATTATCGATTCTGGTTTCATGATAATCCGCGATGGTTACTTGAGACACACACTCAATATGCTGGTAAGATTAATGTCTGGGCAGGCATAATAAATAATAGAATTTTGGGACCTTATTTTTTTCAAGAGAACCTTACCGCTGAACGTTATTTGGATTTTTTAACATTTTATTTAATTCCGGCATTAGCATGAGATGGTATGGTTTCAACAAGATGGTGTTCCTCCACACTTTGGCGTGAAGGTCCGAAGGTACCTAGATGAAACCTTTACAAACCGTTGGATTGGTCGTAGCGGTACTATTGAGTGGTCACCAAGGTCGCCGGTTTAACACCGCTGGACTATTTTCTTTGAAGTTATTTAAAGGAAAGAGTGTACCGAAACAGACTTAACAACATTGAAGATCTCAAAGAAAGAATAAGGGCAGAAACAAATAGAATACCTCCTGATTTTATAAGGAATGCAGAAAATGGATTTTACCATCGCCTAGGGGCGTGTCAGGTAGAAGGCGGTGGACATTTCCAGCATTTGTTGCGCTTTTAAAATTTTCATTTTAGTAATACATAACAAATTTTTATGGATAGCCTTTTTGTTTCAATTTTCAAATTAAATGTTAATATCTTGGAAACAGCTGAAAATCGGGATAGCAAGTCCTACATAAAAAATATTTAGAATTTTTCGTAGAATTTGAAAACCTAATAAAAAATTAGGCATTTCATTTAAAAAAATTGTCAAAGACGTGACAACTGTTCTATGAGACACCCTGTAAATTATTTTTTTATGTCAAAAAATGCACAATTAAAAATAATAATTACGAGTCCGTTTTCCTTTAATAGATATTAATTTTATGCGGGACTTTTGGGAGACTCAGTATACCAAACTGGTAAAATTTAAGGGGCGATTGAACAAAGGGTTCGTCACATTTTCCTATTGTTGTGGCAACTCGGTCTGTCCGCACGTTCATCAGAGGCCTTTAATTGCTTTGAATGAGATAGGAACCTTCAAATAAAATATCTCGAGTAATAAGCGCTCTAAGTATAAGCTTTTAGCCAGGCCTGCATCTCTTCTTTATTCCAAGGTCTTGTTGACCATTTTTCAGTCTGACAATTGTGATAACTGACATTATCAAGAGTAATAGTGGAAGGTTCTTCCATATTTGGAAGGAGCTTATCTACCAACCACTATTCGAAATTCTTCGCATTCATTTCTGCACGATAATCTCCAGCATTCTGCTTGGATTTGAATAGGAGAAATGCACGTTGTCCAAATCGATTTGCAGTACCGGCGTGTAAAATAATGAACCTACAAGAAATTATAAAAATAAAAATAGATGTGGTTTTTATTTAATTAAATTAATTTACCTATATATTGCATGTGCATCTTCACAAAAATATTAGACGAAAATAATTTGTTGCTAACAATTACTTTACTCTTATAAGAAATTTTTTAACTTATTCTTATTTTTTATTTTTTTGTAAAGAAAATTTAAAAACCTATTTCCATCCCTCGACGTTCTTCTGACAGTTCGAATATTATCGTCTTTCCACGATTTCCTACATGACCCGTGAGAAAAAATCCATGTTTCTCATCAAGGAAGACGTAGGGCATTTTGGCTGGTCCAAGTTCTTCACTCTTCATGTAAGCCTTTTAAAAACGCCCTTCGGAGCATTGTTACGCGAGGTAGCTCTATAAGTAGTTTGTAAAACCCTGAAAAGGCTTACTATAGGCTACCTCTAAATATTCACTTCTCAGCAAGGCGATTTCTTAAGGTTGCTAATGTTACATGCAATTCTATAAAAATTAAAACATAATATTAGGTAGGTACATCATGCAGACACGTAAAAAATTATAACCAATCTATAAAAAGAAGTTTTTAAAAATTTGCAAAATTGACAGAAAACGGTATATACTTACTGCATAATTACCAAAATTTAAATAAAATAGATACTTTCACTAATTCCAGTTAATTTTTTCATTATGAAAGTGCCATAATAGTATATTAAAGTACAAGTTTTATAAAGCATGCGGCTCGTTTTCAAACATGGACGCGTGCGCTAATAGCTTTATAAAACGTGTGCTTTACACTATTTTTCTATTTTGGCTTGTTTTTTAACAAATAAATCCATACTTAAAAAGAAAATAAATCATACAAATTTTCAAAGTTTTTAGGCCTAAAATTTATGTTGGTAATACAATCAAATTATTTATCATAGTAGCCTTGAAATCAACAAATAATTTTATTTCCGTGTCAGCCATTTTGTCACGAAGTTGTCTAATTTTTCTAACGTACCTACATAATTTTAAAATATGAAGCAAGTTGAGTTTAGTTTAACTCCCCCAAAGTTAAGGGAAATTGCGGTAATTTTATAGTTCTATGTTTTATAATATAGTAAATTTGTAAGATTATTTGATATTTTTTTAACTCATCTCCATATCATAAAATTAATGCAACCAAACATACACGACAGCAAAATAAAACATTTGTGAACATCATTACCAACCTCAGAAAAATAAAGAAAACTGTTTCATAAAAAGTTCGTTACGATACTGAAAACGATAACGAAACAGCTTTTTTTATGAAACCAAATTAGAAAAAAGGTATTTTCATCTTCCACTGGGAACCTACACTATTGGACAAAAGTAGAGCAACAAAGTGCTTTCATTTCTTTGAATTTAAAAAATTAATTATATGATTGTGATCCCCAGCTAATTTTAATGAAATATTATCCCCACAATATTAGTAATATTTCACAATATTTTGGTACACTTTAAACAAAATGAAGGTAGAGAAATATTTATAATTATAAAAATCGACGAAATGATTTACGACAAAAGTAAAGCACCAAATTGTGTCAACAGTATTTTATTTTACATATTACGATAAAAAAAAAACATTAAACACATTTAATAATTACAATAGCTAAAAGTATTATGTTAATAGTTAATAGAATATCCATTATTTTTTATTACTTGCCGACAAAGTCGCGGCATTGAGGGAATCAATTTTTGAACGGTATTTTCGGGAAGGTTTGTCCAAAGTTCATTGATTTTATTTACCAATGATTGTTTATTTGGAAATAATTGTGTACGAATTTCACGTTCAACTTCTTCCCATAGAGTTTCAATGGGGTTAAGGTCTGGGGATTGTGCCGGCCACTGCAAAACACCAACGTTATTTTCTTGAAACCACTCTTAAACAATTCGTGAAGAGTGTTATGGATCGTTCTCCTGTTGGAAAATAAAACGCAACGATATTTCTCACTCTGCATAAGGCAACATTACATTTTGCATTATATTTCTATAGATAAATCAATCCATGGTGTCATTAATGAAGTTTAAAGGACCTACCCCATTCCATGAGAAACAACCCCATAGAAAAATACTGCCTTTGCCATGTTTAACTGTGGGTGTAACGTATTTGGGATTAAACCTTGTGTTGATTGGCCGTTTTACACGCTTCATTCCATCAGAATTGAAAATTTTATAACGCGTTTCATCGCTCAATAAAACTTTTCCACTGGTCTACCGTCCAATTTAAATGCCGACGTGCAAATTCAAGCCTAGCCACTCTATTTCTTGCCGAAATAACGGGCTTTTAGCCGCGGCGGGCGTCTACTGAATAACTTTGCGTCCACCAACCTTCTTTGAACTGTCCCTGGACTAACCATAATTTCGGGAATTTCACCAATAATTCTAGGTGCAGACATCCAAGGATCGTTTTGAGAAATTCTTTTAATGCGCCTGTCTGTCCAAATTGTTGCTTTTCTCGGCCTTCCCGATTTCGGTAGATTCTCTAAATGTCCCCTTTAAATGTAACTTGAAATTATTTTGGATACGCTGTATCTTGGTGAAACAAACCGTCTTGAAATTGTGGCTTGTACTGTTCCTTGTAAGTGTGCATTCACTACTCTCTGCTTTAATTCTTTCGAAATTGGAATACCTCTTAGCATGATTAACCCAGCACAGAAATATTAATTAAACATAAAATAAACTCTGCAAAAATATTTTAACCTTTACTTATACTAAAACCTTCATTTTTTAGGAAAATATTAAAATGTTGCTTTACTTTTGACGTATTACAATACTGTATTTGAAAGTTTACGTCAATATCAGTTCATTTGTTTTGATTGTTGGAAAAAGCTGTTGCCGCCGATAACAGCAGCCTACTTTGTTATTTAAGACACGATGTATTTAAATACGATATATGCATTTAATATTATAAAATTAAGATTTCTTTTTTTCGAAAATGTTGCTCTACTTTTGTCCGATAGTGTATGTCAATCAAGCTTGAATCTTTCAACATTTCTGTTGGTCAGATTATTAAACTAGATCTATGCAGACATTGAAGATAAGTGTCAACACACTCGAAACATGCCCGTATTAGATCTGTAAATTATACCTAGTACGTATTGTGGAGGAGGAGCGCACTTGTTCTATTTTAACATATTCAATTTTTGCTTATTGTCCGAAATTATTTTAGGCATTTTAATTGAATTATGACAATGCCGAGTAAACAAAAATATGTCAAATACTTTTGCTGTTACCGTCATTTTAAGGTTCATTGATATATCGCATTACCTTGACAAATGTTCTAAATTATATTCATATCAATAGACTGGAAAATCTTTAGAAAAAGTTCATCAAGTTTTCCAGGCATATTCTTCTTAACTCTAGAATCAACTTAACCAACGACCAGGCTATGGCTTATCTAAATCTGACAACGCTTTCCCGCCGAAGGGAGCACTAACGATGTCTGCTTTGCCTTCAAAGTATTGAACAATTTAAAGACTGGGTTAAAAACAAATTATTACCACCAAATAGTGTGATAGTGATGGATAATGCGAGCTACCACAGTCGTAGGTTAAATAAAGTTCCGTATTCCAATGACACGAAAGTTACCATCCAGGACTATATATGATGGAAAATAATATTTTGAGGAAAATTACACAAAAAAGTAATTGCTTTAAATTTTAAAATCATTTTCAAAAAACAAGCAATATTATTGTGACACTCTGGCGGCAGAAATGGCTCATACCGTGTTAAGACTTCCTCATCATTGTATGTTCAACCCAATTGAACATATATGACACTGGCACATAGTCCTATAAATAGGATGTCGATAAATTTTATGTTTCCTTATATTTCTTTAATCAGTCTGATGATTAAAGGGCGGAATATATGCACTTAAATTCAGCCAAAATATGCACATATATAATATGCATTGTTTGCCTTTAAAATATGCAGTTATATGCATACTGGTATGCAATATTTCTTAGTTTATTATAACGAGTGATTTTTAATTATTTTGCTCAAGGGAAGCCATGCATTTTAAAAGCATCATGGCCGTACTGCGTAGATAAGATGACATGATTGTTTTATGACATTTACGTCTTATTTGAATTTGTGTATTTGTAAAGTTTAAAAATTGGAGAAATTTTGTAATTTTTGCAGTTATTTGAAGGTAGGTTACTATTGCTTTAACTAATATTTCTCCGGGGAGTCGTCTTTTGACTATTATAAAGTGCTATTTGCAGGATATGATTTAATTTTTTATTTTTTTTTTATTTTTCAGCGTATCAAGTTTTGGTGAAGCTTTGTTGCCGGATTGAAAGTTCTACAGTAAAAATGTTTAGTGAAGCACAAAAAATTTTTATTGTTGAAAGTTTTTTTTAGAAATGGAAACAAAATAGGCGGTGTGTGGAATTACTCTATGCATGACTGCTTTAATGAATTTCGAACCGAGTTTCCTGATGTTGCGGTGACCTTTCATAATTTTCGTACTGGGTCACAATACCTAATTGATAAATTTCGTCAGACTGGTTCTGTTCAACATAAAAAAGGGGCTGGAAGACCAACGAAACGATCGAATGAGGTTATTGAAGAAGCGCGACAAATTATGGAAAATAATCCTTCAACTTCTATTAGGCATTTATCTCAACAAATTCAGCAAACGGATTTATGCTACAGTACATGTCAAACACTTTTGAAAAAGGATCTGCATCTATACCCTTATCGTGTTACGGCTATTCATGAACTCCTTCCCAATGACGTTCCCCAAAGACTTAATTTTTGTGAATGGTTTTTAAACAATTTTCAAGAAGAAAATAGTGGTGCTTTTGAAAAAACATTTTTTACCGATGAGGCTTATTTTTATTTATCAGGCAAAATATGCGAATGTGGAATACGCAAAATCCGCATGTTTTTGTAGAAAGACCTCCTTATCCTCAAAAAGTTGGTGTGTGGGCAGCAATTAGTTCTAGAAGAATAGTGGGCCCAATTTACTTTGATGGCACAATTACAGCTGAGAGATATCGGATCGAAATTCTGACAACATTTATTAATGAGCTTCACGATGATGAATTGCGGGAAGGTTACTTCCAACAAGATGGCGCTACACCTCATGTAACCAGAGAAAATTTAAATTTTTTAAGTGAATTTTTTGAAAACAGAGTTATAAGCCGAAATACGCAACAAATATGGCCACCTCGTTCCTGCGATTTAACACCCTGCGATTTCTTCTTGTGCCCTTTTATAAAAAACTCCATTTATCGAAGACCAATTGAGGATATAAATGATCTTAAACGAAGGATTTCAGAAAAAATTGCCGAAATTAATAATTCTCCAAACGTATTGGTTAATGTGTCTCTGAGGGTAAGAAGAAACATCAGAAGGTGTCTAGAAGTAGGAGGCGGCCATATAAAGTAGGCTTTCAAAGTAAGATAGCTCAGGATTTTATATTACATACCGTCAAAAAACATTATTTTAGGTTTTCAACGTGACAACGCTGCTTTCTTGCAAATTCGCCCTATGATTTAATCTACGCGCTACTGCTACACTATGTATACTGGGTCACAGCCGCCCTTGAGCAAAATAATTAATAATCACTCGTTAGTAAAATATGGTAAAGAAACACACTGGGTTCTAAAAAAGATGTTCATTTGAAAAAAAAACAAAGAAAAATAAAAGTAAACAATGTTTTAACCTGAAATTGTATAAAAGGCATTTATTACTAAATATTTTTCAAAATTTTCAACTAAAAAGGATTGCCTTTTATCAGTAAAAAGATGTTTATACAAAAAGAAGCTTCTTTCAACATCTACTGATGTAATCGGACAATATTGCAACTTAGGTAGTAAAGTATAAGGCCAAGATACAACTTCGTTGGATGATTTACCTTCATAAATGCTTTTTTACTGCAGTTAAGTATTTAAATCCTTCATTCTTTTTTATAGCTACATCCAATTTATTTTTTGTTTTTGGAATGTTGTTACATTTAGCGAAAAAGTTTCAACAATACTAATTGAGTCTCTTAAACTTAAATTTCTACCTTCTAACGAGGATATTATGTCCGGTATGAAACTGAAATAAAATTAACCTTAATAAAAACAAGATCTTTAACTACACTTGCACTTTTTAACAACTGTTTACTTTGCAATACACACTGCGATTCGTCATCTAAATCCAAAATTAGTTCTTTAATGGCTTCAAAATGTTCTGCGTAGAATATTGCGGCCTTAATCCATGTTCCCCACCGGATAATTACAGGTTCTGGAGGTAAACAATCTCTTCTTATACATCTGCACTCTTAGAGGTGCTTTTAGAAACAGTTTTTTTTACATTTAAAATTAATTTATTTACTAAAGGATATTCAGTTCTGACGGTTTCTGCGACTAGGTTCATTCCATGTAAAAAACAAGTCACATGTACCATATTGGGGTAAAATATTCTTAGGTTTTGGCCTACTTTTACCATATACGATGCTGCATCAGACAAAAGCAGTAAAAACTTCTCATCTGGGACTGGATTTGGTAAGAAAAAGCTCAATAGGGCTGAATAAATCAGGTTACGGTCACATTATTAGTTTTGTATAGCTGCTTAGAAGCTATTAAATATGGGTTTGTTGCTTTATCGTCTTAAGGTGCTCCAATCCTAACATGTGCTATATATCTGCCACAAGCATATATACTTTCAACAACAATAATGTAAACATTTTTATCACCCAGTGAAGCTCTAATTTCTTCTAAAACGGTTTCGTATACTGAGTGGACATTCTTTTTCTAAGCGTGGATTCGTCAGGAATGGTTTGTTGACAATATTTTTGCAACAATCCTCTAAATTGCGGATATTGCAATTTTTTTAAGGGCGTTGCGAGCAAAGCCTTGCGTAAGTCTTCTTGCCAAATTTTCTTTTCAGATTTCGACTTTTCTCCAACATTTTGCAATGCGTTTTTCAGACTCAGCTGAACTGACTCAGATTTCATTTTTTGTAACTTTGATTTATGCAGCGGTGTTTTCAAATTTTGATCGATTTGGAACTTCTTTTCACAAACAATAATTTTTGCACAAGCTTTACAGAAGACTCTTTCTCCAATAAACTCTAACTCTGGGAAATTTTTAATCCACGAAGACGTTTTCGCCACTTTAGACATTTTAAACACAAATTTAAAATCACTAGTTTCACACTGAAAATACTGAAATCTTTCGACAAACTAAAGCAGAAGTACGAATTACAATCCGATATAAAAACAGTTAGGGCATTATTCAATGATAATAAATAACACTTAACAATATACCTGCAAACCCCGGAAACCCCCAATAAATACTTTGTGTATAAGCAAAATGTAAATATTAATTATTATATAATTATCTTCAGATTGGAAAATCCTTGAAACATAGTGAAAAAGGCTTAAATTTTTTGAGTTGAAACTTCATCTTCTGGGGTTCAGTCCTGCTTGGATAGAAACTAATTTGTGGCATAATTTTAATTTCGATAAATCAAGTGTGCTTTGGAAATTTTCAAAAAAATTTTTTTTTCCCACCAGTAAAGTGCTTGATTTCTAGGAGATACGAACAAATTTTATTAAGAAAAGATGTTCGGAAATAATAAATGAGTAAGAATACAAAATTTTAAAATCCTATGCCTACTTTGATGTTTTGCATTATTTTTATTGCACGCAATATTAAAAAGATATTAAAAAATTTCAGTTTTAATAGATAGAAAAATAAAAATCCCTTATTGTTAGATCCGGAGATCTAGGCGGTCACAAAATGGGACCAGCATTGGCTATCCATCTTTCTTGAAAATGCTCATTGAGCCATTCACATACCCGAAATGTCGAGTGGGCAGGGCAGCCGTCGTGTTGAAAATATGGAAAATATCTTGGTTCGTATGGTAGTTCGTCAAGAAACTGATTTAGGATATTTAAATAAGTATGTTGATTAAGTCTTCCCTCAATAAAATATGGGCCAATTACACCACAATGATAGGAAATCGCACACCAAACATTAACCTTTTTAAAATACTGCCGCCTAGAATTTATTACATAAGTTGGATTATCTTTAGACCAATATCGGTAATTCTGTGATGAAGGTACAGGGTTATCCAACCAAGACTAGACAAGGCGATTTTTTGACTTTTTCTGTACTTTTATAAAAAAACTGAAATAGCCATCTTAAGTCATTTTCTCCCGCGAATTCGAATATCTTCAGCAAAAAACAATTGAACATCAAACAAAAGTACTAGGGGTCACTTTGATATTTTTTTAAATGGGATGCCGTATTTTTAATGAGCTTATCCGATTTCTCATATAAATTTTGATCTAAAATGTTGGATTTTTAATTCAAAAACGCCTTTTTTCTTCAGTTTTAAATTCGGAAAATGTTAAAAATAAAAAAAAAAAAATAAAAATAAATTAAAAATCCAACATTTTAGATCAAAATTTATATGAGAAATCGGATAAGCTCATTAAAAATACGGCATCCCATTTAAAAAAATATCAAAGTGACCCCTAGTACTTTTGTTTGATGTTCAATTGTTTTTTGCTGAAGATATTCGAATTCGCGGGAGAAAATGACTTAAGATGGCTATTTCAGTTTTTTTATAAAAGTACAGGAAAAGTCAAAAAATCGCCTTGTCTAGTCTTGGTTGGATAACCCTGTACACCGTTAGTGGTAAAAGTCGATTCGTCTGAGAAAATAATATTTTTATGGAAATTTCGATCTTCTAGAATTTTCTCACCTAAAGTTAGGCAAAACTCCAACCTTCGGGATTCATCCCCTTCTTCTAACATGTGACGAAATCTAACTTTATATGGTTTTACCTCATTTGCTTCATAAATGCGTTGCAAATGTAATTTGCTAACACGAGTCTCCTCGTACCGCTGTCTTAGTGACAGCTTTGGATTTTTGCGTAATGAATCCGTTGCTAACACAGTACCTACAACATCTTCATCAAAGTTCTTCTTCTTTTTTAGTATATTATGTACAGGGTCTTCCAACGAGGACTGAACAGGGGCTCATTTTTGAGCTTCCTTGTATTTAAAGAAAAATCCAAAATAGCCAATGATGTACTTTTTCCTGCAGAATTCAAAAATGAAACCAAAAATTTATTTGAACCAGAAACAAAAGAGTTACGCTATGGATAAGGTGTTTTTTAAATGGAACATAGCTTTTTTTATACGATTTTTGGAACGAGTGATTTTTTTTTTGTCCGTTCTGATTAAAATATTTAATATTGTGACAGCTATTTTTATTAAATTTTAATGTTTTATCCCTTTAACCTGTTTGAAACATACACTAGGTAATAAAGTTATAATCACCTTTGAATCCTTCAAAGTTAAAAAATTTGACAAATTTACTATAATATTGCCGAAATGAAATATTCATTAGATGATAAATTGCAGATTGTTATCTTGTTCTACACATGCCAAGAAAATGCAAGAGAAGCAAGGAGAAGATATATTGCAAATTTTCACAGAAATATATCCGTCAATACTATTCTAAGGATAAAGAACCTACTTGAGGAAAATAAAACATTACATGACAGAAAAAGAAATCCAGAAAGGAATAGAAATCGAGACCGTGCCATTGTGAATTATTTTCGACTGAATCCAACCAAATCAATTTCGGACGCAGTTCGGGACGTTCAATACGGCGGCGGTGTAAGACGCAGAAGAGTTACCCAAGGAACTGTTCACAGGACTTTAAGAAATCATAAATTTAAGTCTTATCATATCCTTCCACTTCAACATCTAACACCGGCACAAAAAGAACTTCGCTTCCAATTTGTTTCCCAAATTGTGATTCGGAAAGAAAACGAAGCCCCTAATTTATTCAGAAATATCTTATGGACTGACGAAGCCACATTCACAACATCGGGGGTTTTCAATAGACATAATAATCATCACTGGGCCGTTGGAAATCCAAGAAAATTTCAGACAATTAAATTTCAAGGAAGGACTTCAATCCATGTTTGGTGGCATAAAAAATAATAGAATTTCGGGACCAATATTTTTTAACGGGACTTTAAATGGACAGAGATACTACGAGTTCTTAGAAAACGAAATTGAGAACTTTTTGGAAGATTTACCATTGGAAGAATATCAAAATTTAATTTGGCAACATGATGGGGCCCCTCCGCATGCCGTGCGTGAGGTTACTCAATATTTAAACGGACGCCATGAAGAATGGATTGGTAGAAATGGAACCTATGCTTGGCCACCCAATAGTCCCGATTTGTCAATATTAGACACATTTCTTTGGGGCCATTTAAAGAACGTGGTATACAAGCAGCGAAACCACGATATTGAAGAGATCATGCAGAAAATTGTGAATGAAATAAATCGCCTTAACCAGGAAAATCACAGTATAACAGCAAGTTTGGAAAGGCTACAAAGAGGTTATCGCACATGTTTAGAGAACAACGGAGGTCACATTGAACAATTAAATTATTAATGTTTTTTTGTTTAAATTAGTATAGAGTTGGATTTCTTTTTCTGTCATGTAATGTTTTATTTTCCTCAAATGGGTTCTTTATCCTTAGAATAGTATTGACGGATATATTTCTGTGAAAATTTGCAATAAATCTTCTCCTTGCTTCTCTTGCATTTTCTTGGCATGTGTAGAACAAGATAACAATCTGCAATCTCTCATCTAATGAATATTTCATTTCGGCAATATTATAGTAAATTTGTCAAATTTTTTGACTTTGAAGGATTCAAAGGTGATTATACCTTTATTACCTAGAGTCTAGAGTATGTTTCAAACAGGTTAAAGCTAAATTATACTGGATAAAACATTAAAATTTAATGAAAATAGCTGTCACAATATTAAATATTTTAATCAGAACGGACAAAAAAAAAATCACTCGTTCCAAAAATCGTATAAAAAAAGCTATGTTCCATTTAAAAAACACCTTATCCATAGCGTAACTCTTTTGTTTCTGGTTCAAATAAATTTTTGGTTTCATTTTTGAATTCTGCAGGAAAAAGTACATCGATTGGCTATTTTGGATTTTTCTTTAAATACAAGGAAGCTCAAAAATGAGCCCCTGTTCAGTCCTCGTTGGAAGAACCTGTACAGTACCGGTAGTAACAAATTTTTTAACCAGTCTGGATACTGTAGATTTGACTAAAACTGTGTTCGGAAATTTCATAATAAATCGCCCGATAACCTCTGGAATAGATAATTCACCTATACCATAATATTGAATTAGGTAGATCCGTTCTGGTATAGTAAGCATAATTGATATTTCACAGTAATGTTTTCGAAAGTTCGGATCAGTTTTAGAGCATAGAACAATAAATATTATTTTATTCTTTTTCCTTCCATGGCATACCTACTGTTTTTTTCTGAATAGCATTGAAACAAATTTATTCATATTTTGAAGGAAGTGAATTGCTTGTTATTTTTATGTTCGCATTTCTTTAATTATCTAAATGTCTATTAAAGGGAATAAAATAAACCGATCGTGTTTAATTTATTATTTTGAACAACTTTTCTTAACGAAATTTTTTAATATCTTCAATAGGGAGGTGCGTGCAATAAAAATAATGCAAAACATCAAAGTAGGCATAGGAATTTAAAATTTTGTATTCTTACTCATTTATTACATCTTTTCTTAATACAATTTTTTCGTATCTCCTAGAGATCAAGCACTTTACTGGTGAGAAAAAAAAGTTTTTTGAAAATTTCCAAAGCACACTTGATTTTTTGAAATTAAAATTATACCACAAATTAGTTTCTATCAAAGCAGGGCTGAACCCCAAAAGATAAAGTTTCAACTCTAAAAATTTCAGCCTTTTTCACCTATCGTTGCGTCGATCCGGGGACACACACTTTGCATATATTCCGCCCTGTACTGATGATTAATTCTTGCCAAAAGGGCTATTCTAGGTTAGGTTAGTTTATTTAATTCTGTAATTTGTAAATGTTTTATATCGTGAAAATCTTGTTAGGTAAATTAATAGATAAATAAATAAATTTAATTCGTCAGTTAATTCAAATCAGTTGAAATATGCGGATATGATTGCAAAACTGTGAAATATGCTTAAGTGCGGAAAAAAAGTTGAAATATCATGTCATAATTATACGAGGGTCAGTCTGCCAAATTTCCATGGACGACGCTACTTCAAATAGATGTGGATGGAATATATCGGCACTACAGACTGTTTTTATTACTATAAGGACTGGTTTCACAAGCTGTGGGGACCAAAGAGTGCATTCATGAGTAACTCTTTGGTCACCACAGATTGTGGAACTAACCCTAAGAAAACTAAGTAGATTCTAAGATTGTTAACCATTCTTTAGGAAAATTAAAAATATATTCCTTGTTCATTACGGTCTGTCTAAACAAGTGGTTCTCCATTTTTCAATAAATTAACTACAGTAATAATTAAAGAAGCCTTTAATAAATATATTTTTATTGTTAACATGTACGGAGATAATAAACAATAAACAATTCAACCAACTCGACTAACAAAAATTTACATTACGTGTCGATTTTATAACATTTTCGAATACCTACATGAGTATTTTTACCAAAGACATTTTGATTTTTACATAAATTAACTTAGCGGTCAGTCTTAATAATAAGACAAACACAAGAAACGATAAGCATGACGTTGTTAAAGTTTTTACATTTTTAAGACCTAAATTGATGCAATTTCTTCTTTCCATTATATAAAAAAAAAACAAGGTATGGTTAGTTATTGGGCTGGGCGATATTGAAAATCCAATATCGAATATCGATATTTTATTTTTTAAATATCGTTATTCGATATATCGATAAATGGAATTTTTGCCCACCCCTAGTTATGATAGCATTCTACTTTACTGTCGCTTTTTCAAAAATTAGAACCGCTAAACCGATAAATGAAACTTTTACCTACCAAACTAAAAAAATGCCGCTAGATTTAGCGTAAAGTCAAAATCGCCCTACACATTAAGGAATACTTATCCAGATAGCTCACGACAGTTACCATTGTCAAAGTTCACAGTTCTGCAAAATAGAATTAAAGATATTTAAACAAGAAGTAAGCAACCTGATATATCGATATTTTATTTTTTAAATATAGATATTCGATACATCGGTATATTGAATTTTTTCCCACCCCTAGTTAATTATATTATAATTTTTCTTCCTTTCTTGTTAAAGTAATATGTTTCTGTATTTAAAAAAAAATCCTCTTTTCTTCATTTGTAGTCTGATGATGGTTTAAAAGTAATATAAACCGAGACGTCATTAAAAATGCACTGAGTTTGATTTCAAATTGACCAAAATCCCGAGAAAACCAATAATAATCGTAAATAAATGGAGAGGGAAAATATAACATAAAAAACATTTTTGAAACTGCGTTTAAAAATAACATTAGTTTAGTAAAATGCAGTTTTTTGTTAATTTTTGGTCTGCGAAAATGATGGTAAAAACTTCCTAACACGTAAGATTTTTGAGTTATGGGTTTTTTCAGCAAATATTAATAAGTATTTTAATCATATTATTTTAAAAAGTAATTTGTAATATACCAGAGCGCAACGTCGCCAAATTTACATTTTCCCTAAGCCTCTCAACACTCTAGGGCTGAAAATAACGGAATTACCCATTTAAACACAATTCCAAATTTCACAGAGGGCCCCCGTATACGAGAATTATGCCGTCGCTTCTCGAACTTCCGATACCCGATATTTCTAAAAAATACCAGAGATACGGAACGGCTATAAAAGCAGACAGCCTGCCGTCGGATCATCAGAATTGGTTTAGCACGAGTAGTGGTCATTATTAGAGAGAAGCGAAATGCGCGAACAAGCCAATAGTAAGAGCTTTATATTAGTGGTATCTTGGTGTTGAATAAAGTTATTTGCCGCCTGTAAACGTAGTATCACATCTGTGAACCGATATATGAGACAGTACAAAAATGTCTAAAGTACAGAAACGTAGCTGTGATAACCCCGCGGATAGTTTTATATATATGGTCAGCTAACCCCTAAGTCGCAGTAAAGAACAATCAACAAAATGACCAAAATTAGCTGTGTAGCAAATCTAAGTAACTGGTTAAATGGCAAACGCTCTTCTATGCCTATTGCAGTTCCAATGATTTGGCGAGAACCAACAAATCATTTTACCGACTGTTGCTTTTGCATGACAAAAGTGTCTGGTTTTTCAAGAAAGAACAATACAATATTTTGGAACCGTAAACAGGAGCTATCCTCGTTTTTTACTATGCATGATAAAATGTGTGTTTGTGATAATCCAAATAGTGTTATAGAAAACTTAGGATTTGCACATAACCCGGATGAATGGATTTTTCTAGAATAAGTTTAAAAGCAGTTCTGCTTCATAATGGCAACAAAAGACCCTCTATTCCTCTTGCACATGCAGTTGACATGAAGGAAACATACGAAAGTATGTCACTTATTCTAAATGCAATAAACTATGATACGTATAAGTGGCAAATATGTGGTAACCTAAAAGTCATAGGACTATTACTAGGACTTTAGGGTGGAAGTATTGCTGTTTTCTTCGACTTTGCGACAGTAGAGCAACACAGGGCCATTACCAAGTAAGAGAATGGCTTCCAAGAGAACAACATATTCCAGGACAAGCTAAAGTAAAAAATATACTTCTTGTTGACCCCAAAAAAGTTCTGTTACCTCCTTGACACATTAAAAAATTTCGTTAAGATAAAGAAGGAAATGCGTTTAAATACCTTAAAGAAATTTTTCCTAAACTAAGTGATGCTAAGCTTAAGGAAGGAATACTTGATGGACCATAAATTAGAAAAATACGAAGGGATCAACAGTTTGATGCGTGGAGTTCTTTTAAAAGAATTAGGAAATAGGAAACAAAAAAGTAGAAAACTACGAAAAACTTGCAGAATAACTACTTGAAAGCTACTGCAAAATGGGCTGTCGCATGTTTCTTAAAATACACTTTCCCAGAAAATTTGGGTGCGGTTAGTGACGAGCAAGGAGACAGGTTCCACCAGGACCTACTAACAATGGAGCAACGCTACCAAGGCAGATGGGATCCAGCAATGCTGGGGATTATTGTTGGTTTCTTATGAGAGAAAGCGATCAGGAATATAAACGCAACTCAGCATTTGCAAAAAAGTTATGTATAAAAGACTTACTATAAATGTATTTTCATGTGTATTTTGGTAAATAAATCCTGTCATCTTAAAATATCTTCTTTTTTCTTGTTTGAACTTATCTATAAATATTATATACAAATGTTTGTATAAAATAAAAATATCCGATACATTCTATAACTTAAAATCTATGTATCCGTACAGCCATTATAACATTAGTCGCAATTCTTTTTTTGTATTTGTTGACTAATATAATTAAATGTATAGGGTCTTCCAACGAGGACTGAACAGGGGCTCATTTTTGAGCTTCCTTGTATTTAAAGAAAAATCCAAAATAGCCAATTGATGTACTTTTTCCTGCAGAATTCAAAAATGAAACCAAACATTTATTTGAACCAGAAACAAAAGAGTTACGCTATGGATAAGGTGTTTTTTAAATGGAACATAGCTTTTTTTATACGATTTTTGGAACGAGTGATTTTTTTTTGTCCATTCTGAATAAAATATTTAATATTGTGACAGCTATTTTTATTAAATTTTAATGTTTTATCCAGTATAATTCAACTTTAACCTGTTTGAAACATACACTAGGTAATAAAGGTATAATCACCTTTGAATCCTTCAAAGTCAAAAAATTTGACAAATTTACTATAATATTGCCGAAATGAAATATTCATTAGATGAGAGATTGCATTTGTAGAACAAGATAACAATCTGCAATCTCACATCTAATGAATATTTCATTTCGGCAATATTATAGTAAATTTGTCAAATTTTTTGACTTTGAAGGATTCAAAGGTGATTATACCTTTATTACCTAGTGTATGTTTCAAACAGGTCAAAGTTAAATTATACTGGATAAAACATTAAAATTTAATAAAAATAGCTGTCACAATATTAAATATTTTAATCAGAACGGACAAAAAAAAAATCACTCGTTCCAAGAATCGTATAAAAAAAGCTATGTTCCATTTAAAAAACACCTTATCCATAGCGTAACTCTTTTGTTTCTGGTTCAAATAAATTTTTGGTTTCATTTTTGAATTCTGCAGGAAAAAGTACATCGATTGGCTACTTTGGATTTTTCTTTAAATACAAGGAAGCTCAAAAATGAGCCCCTGTTCAGTCCTCGTTGGAAGACCCTGTACACTGTTTATTGACCAAATTTAACATTTTTACTTTAATAATATCGCCCCAATTCTTGTACCCAAAAAATATTTCATCACCCTGTTTCTGTACCGGGTGTTCCACCTAAGGATTTAATCGGCTATATCTCAGAAAGTAATAACACTAGGACTTTGGGAAAAAAATATATATCGATAAAAGCGGCCAAGAGAAATTGCTGGAAATTATTTTCAAGTTCGAAAAATGACCGCTAGGGGGCATAAGAGAACTTTCAAAATAGAAATGCCGATTTTCTCTTGATTTTTCTTAATAAAAATATGTTAAAAATAAAAGCATTGTATTCTTCATAAAATTATGCAACTTTATGTTAGGAATCGTTTTTTTTTTATTTTAAATAATAAAGTGGTGGGAGAAGGTCAAACTTTTTTTCTTTCAAACGCTGATATCTCTGCTTCGGATAAACCGATTTTATTCAACTTGGTCTTGAAAAAAACCCCTTATTTTCCTCTACACGTAGATCTATTAACTACACCATATTGATTCTGATGGTGGCCACTAGATGGCGTGTTTCCGTAATTCCCCAATGAATAAGGATTTTCTCAAAAAAATCAAATGTTATGATATGACTTTTTCATCATATTTTATTTTAGGCTTATAAAGGCTATTAAATAGTGGAATAAAAAATCCAGGTCCGTATTTAAAATAAAAAAGTTGATGATGGTCGCTCGAATCCGAAACGTCGGATTAAAAAACTAACCCCATCAGCTTGTAGAGGAGGAAAAGTTACTATAAGGAGCTGAAAACCGCAACGTGATATCTTTTGTTAAACCAGAGATTTAATTGATTAATTAATGTTTTAAAAATTATTTTTCCATATTAATTATTATCCCTAATTTCTCTAGTTTAACAAAAGATATCACGTTTGCGGTTCAGCCATTACCATCAGAATCAATATGGTATAGTTAATAGATCTACGTGTAGAGGAAAATAAGGGATTTTTTTCAAGACCAAGTTGAATAAAATCGGTTTATCCAAAGCAGAGATATCAGCGTTTGAAAGAAAAAAAGTTTGACCTTCTCCCACCACTTTATTATTGAAAATAGAAAAAAACGATTCCTAACATAAAGTTGCATAATTTTATGAAGAATACAATGCTTATATTTTTAACATATTTTTATTAAGAAAAATCAAGAGAAAATCGGCATTTCTATTTTGAAAGTTCTCTTATGCCCCCCCTAGCGGTCACTTTTCGAACTTGAAAATAATTTCCAGCAATTTCTCTTGGCCGCTTTTATCGATATATATTTTTTCCCAAAGTCCTAGCGTTATTACTTTCTGAGATATAGCCGATTACCTCCTTAGATGGAACACATCTAATCTTTTTATTGTTGCTCTTTAGTATAAACAAGTGCAAAAAACGTACCATAAACAATATTAGTCTGTCAATGAGGAGTATTGAACTTGACTAGTGGAGTGAATTTAAATTAAATTTTTATGAAAAAGTCAGAAAATGTGTGATCATCTGCATTTGACAGCGCAATAGTAGTTGCATTGCAAGAAAGATATGGAATCTATTAATCAAGGACCTAGCTATTAATAAAATACATTCGCAAAGCAGAAGTAGCCATACTCAATGCTCAAGGTGTGGGAAATTTGACCACTCTGATAAAAAAACGAGGTCAGATGATATAATATTTTTTTCAACATTATTATTTAATTTATTGTTTTTTAACTCATAAGCATCAAATCAGGTGCATTGCAACATGATAATTAATAAAATATAGTCCCTATATCTATTTAAAATAGTACTGCCAATTTTAAAAAAAAAAACTAAGGTTGCCAAAGAA
Organism: Polydrusus tereticollis; assembly: GCA_963920685.1. Taxonomy (NCBI): domain Eukaryota; kingdom Metazoa; phylum Arthropoda; class Insecta; order Coleoptera; family Curculionidae; genus Polydrusus; species Polydrusus tereticollis. Next base: position 72,423,362 of record OY987328.1, read on the forward strand.
TTTTGGCTATATTAGAAAAATAATTTTTAAGTTGGTCTCATTGTAAGCCGTACAATTTCAAATTACATTTTTGCTGGTGTTCTTTGTTGTATTATGCTTTTCTTTCATACACTGGAAAGAAGAATGTCTATGCAATCTTTCAATCGAATCTACCATACTCCCTCAAACATATTATTAATGCTAGAACTTGCTCATTCCCAATCATACCTTCTAAGCTGATTTATTTTATTTTATACAGGGTATTCAAAAAGCAGAATATTTTAAAAGGCAATTACTTAAGCTAAGTCTCGAAGTAAAGGTTCGTTCAGAGTGGAAGCGTCGAGCGACGCGCCGCGTTCGCATCGCGTCATACGCTATGTCGACAAGGAAACTAGGGGCTACACGAGCGTTTAAGACGACGCGCGTCACGCGCTGCGCTTCAAACGTCGAGCGTCATGTCCACAAGTAAACCAACCAATGCATTTAAATTTAAACAGTCAGAGTGTCAGCGTTAATAGAGCGTTGCGTTAGCGTACGTGAAACGTCGGGCATCGTAAACAATTCGGAGAGGTTTTCGCTTTTAGTAGTAAACATGGTCTCAGAGGTTGCTGAGGTATTAATTATAGAAATACAAGCGAAACTTGCATCATGGAGTACAAAATAATCTTCATAAAAAAATAGAAACCTTGGGGATCGTCTGTACTCCGAACTTCTTAGTTTATGATGCAAGTGGTATAATTCAACAAATAAATATCTTTCCCTGTTTATAGGGTAAATTCCTACTTTTTTATTTAACTGTATAAGTATAATGTGGTGTCTTGAGTAAGAACATTAAACAAACTGCTCTCTTTGGAGTCATATTGCAAACTAATGGTGTTTTACGACGCTGCCACTCTGAATCCTCTTTTGCAACACAAAAATGCTGTATGGCGTTTGATACGACACGAACGCAGCGCGTCGCTTCCACTCTGAACGAGCCTTTATACTAACTGTTATGTCGTTAACCATAAAAAAAAAATTGATTTAATAAGTATTTAACAGGTCTGTACAAATTGTATGTATATAATTTTTTTTAAATTCCTAAAACGTACCAAGTTGTAACAATAATTTTATTTTAAAGAAATAGCCCATTCTCGAAGTGGAGTTGAAATATAGGGGAAAGGGGAAAGAAAATCAAAAAGTCTTTCTCCACTGATTTAATAGTGAGCTAACAAAGGCTCAATTTTAAAATTAAAACGTCTCTACATGTTTCGAAGGTAGTAACCTTCATCTTCAGGAGACAAAAACAGTGCTGCAGTTAGTATTAGCAGTAGAGAAAAAACTGTTGGTGGAATTTTATTTTTAAAACTTTTTAAATCCACGTTTATAAAACATTGTGATTGCGTTGCACACCTAACTAGGGATGGTTGAAACAGGACTTTTTTAATAACAAGTATAACCTGTTCCAGTTTTGAAAAATACCTGTTTCAGTTCCGAGCTGTTCCAAAACGTAGATAATTAATTGTACCTACTTGTATCGCGCTGGAGACTGACGCTGTTCTTATCCTGTTGCGAGGCATTGCGATCACGCGGTGTCCGTTGTTCAAGACAAGGTTAACCGGTTGTCGCGTCGCGTTAATAGCAGAGAAGTGTTTAGAGTAGAATTAAAATATTCCCTTTTCGGGACTCCGCTGTTTTCTATTTGTTTTCATTTTGTTGTATTTACTATTTATGTTTTATACGTCGTACGTAGTAAATCGTGTTGTGTCGACTGTCTATATTAATGTCGCCGATTTAAGTAACTAAGTAAGTACAACAGTTTTTTTTTCTTGAATAAAATTTATGAGTTTTATAAAAAGTTTAACAATGCGAAATAAAAGTAGCCCAGTGTGAAATTTTTTTTACAGTCATCGATAAGACAAATGCACAGTGTAATATGTGCCAATTGCAAATGTATTATAAATCTTCGATAACAATCTTAAAAAAACACCATTATTGGGTAATTAGGTATACTGTATTTACATATTTATTATAAATTTTGAGAAATTTAAGTTCCCATACTTGCTAGTTTTTGTTGTTGACTCCACTTAGTTTATAAACATGTGTTTTTATCATTAAGGTTCAACCTAATGTAGAGTCAGAATCAATCATAAAAGGTACAATGACGTAGGTGGCGGCGGAGGGAAAACTATAGTTAAAAATGTCTGTCGTCACTCATTTGGTGGCGAAATATCCAACAGTGTTGCCAGGTGAAAAAAATACAAATCGCTTGAGGTTAATTGTAAACTATTATTTCCAAATAGTTATAAACATACACTAATAAACGGCATTGTTAATAGACACAATTATCGTTATTGGTCTGCTGAGAATATTCGCTGGTTCCAGGAATTAAGGTCATACTCAGAGGCCCGAAAAAGTTAATGTTTGGGCGGACATAGTTGATAGACATATTGTGGGACCTTTTTTCATAGATGGTTATTTGAATGGCGAAAATTATCCGGACCTCCTCAGGAATCACATAATTCCTTCTTGCGGAATGGTTTTACCGAGTGTGAATAATGGCATAAAGAACAGGTATGGTTCCAACACGATGGAGCACCTGCGCATTATGCGGCAAATGTTAGACGATACATAAGCGAACAATTTCCAGTACGTTGGATAGGCAGAAGAGGTGCTATTGACTGGCCAGCGCGACCCCCGGACCTAACTCTGCTCGACTTCTTTTTGTGGGGACACTTAAAGAACAAAGCCTACGTTAACCGTCCAAACGACTTAGAATCTTTAAGTCAGAATTAGTGCTGAAGTTCGGGCCATTCCAGAGGACTTCGTTTTAAACGTTGTAGACGGGTTCAGGGATCGACTAGCGTTCTGCTTAGCAGAAAATGGTGGTCATTTTAAACACGATTCACTGAAAAGGTTTCACTTGCTTATTATTCCAATGTTAAGTTGTTCAATTTTTTTAGGCTATTTATTTTGTTCTATTTATTTTGTTATTATAAAGCTTGTTACAATTTTAAATAAATAAAAACTTGAAATACAAAAAATTCAGTAGAATACAAATATGTAACCATATGCAGGGTGTTCCATTTAAAAAAAGTAAGTTGTTCTCTATGGCAACCAAACCAGAAATGACAGAAGAAATTTATGCAGGTAGAAATGTGGAGAATAATTTACTGAAAAACTTTCATGAAGGTCACTTTTTCGTATACGAGATAATTCAAAAGTTACAGGCATTATGCGCGACTTTTTTGCCACTCTGTATAATATGAAAATACGTAGTGTACTTAAGTGGAATTAAAAGGTACTTAGTTTTGACTAGCAACGTAATGACATGATGGATAAGTTTTTTTTAATAACTAACATATCCTAAAAATGACCTGTTTGGGACAAAATATCTCTAAATAACTTTTCACCTTAAAATATTGTAAATATGCTGTTTTCTGATCACCCTGTATAGTAGACGCGCCTAAATAATTTTTTATTTTATACTGTATTGTAAAACACACCTTTACATATTTGAATTTAGTCCAGAAAATAAGGCTTTACAGCAATAAGTCCGGTAAAAAAATTTTACCGGACTAGTCCTGTAAAATTTCTTTACCGGACTGAAATTTGTAAGTTTTAGTTTAATCAATGTCAAACACACAATGTTTCCACCAGTAAATATAAGCACTTTTCAAATATACGACGCAGAATAAAACTTCATTATAATTTCAAAACATAATTATAATTTTCAACAGAACAGTATATTGTACGTCATTCGTCCGGCAAATCCTTTACAGTATTCGTTTCAAAATTCCAGACTCGGCTCCTTCGTCGCCTCGTCTCGAAACATTTCACTCATACTGTAAAAGTTGATTTACCGGACTTATAACGTAAATATCTATTACTTGACATATTGTACCTTGTTTCCTGATCACCCTGTATATGCACTTAAGGCACCAAGTTTACGTCATATTTACGGAAATAAATCCGCTTTTATTTTAGTAAATATTCTAAATGTTTGTGCCACAAGTGCAAGTGCCTAACTAATAAGTTGAATCTCTAAAGAACGGGATAATACCATTTAATCTCGCTACCCAAACAACCGCTTGCCAACTGATAATGAACCGGACTAAATTTACACGACACCACTATGTCCCTGTGATAATCAGTCATTTCCACTATAGTTTTTAATTGTCGCGGTCGCTCCGGCACGCATTCCGACAATTCCTCACAGTTGTCACTAAAAGCTAGCAGCCGGACACCTTTGTCATACGGAGAACAAATAATTCGTCCATCTGAAGAAAATGAAAGCCCTTTGATAAACCCTTTACCTACATTCTTTTCTTTTATGAAATGGGTCATCCTCGGCAGATTTTTGATTACTTTGTTTTTCTCCTCGGGGTGCTGTTGAAAATACGCATTATATGAGGCGTTATAACCAATTAGTCCACTGTTTACGATTCCCATTTCCAGCCGGGCTTCTCCGCTCACGTTATTTATGTAATCGTCAAGGGAAATGTAGCCCATCCAAAGATCTGTAGGTCTCTGGTTTGTGGGCTCGTCAGTACTGGTTTCGTTTTCGTCCATGAAATCTTCGATATACATAAAAGCCTCTTCGTAATCTGCTTCATCCCTGTCTTGAATATCATGAACTGCAGTCCACTAAAAGGATTTTTATTTGAGAACCGTGACTATTATAAAATTAATGCATGCATGGGAAATGTCAGCAACGGAAACAATGTTGCCAAAATTTATAAAAAAAAAGCCAACATTTATTCGACTAATTAATTACCAAAGTGAATGGCCGCAACAATTTTTAAATATAGGTGTCAGGAAAATGCATGTACAGTGTCACCATTAAACTTCGCACCATATGGAACTTTTTATTATTAATGAGGTAAGTTCAAATTAAATAACGGCAATCGTTTTTGCTTCAAATTAGACTAAAAATTATATACAGGGTTGGGCAAATGTTCCGGAACGGCTTAATTACAAGCGAACGAAAAGTGATATCGAATCGGGGTTTTGGGCAATCTATAGGACAAAAATTTTACTATTTGACTGGTATACCATATGTCAGTAATGTCACCAACTGTCAAGTGTCGACGATATTTTTTTATTTTTTTAAATGGAACACCCTGTATATTATCAGATATTCTAGATCTTCAATAAATTACAAATATTTTTCATATAGCATACCATATGATTAAATTCAACTGTTTCGGAAATACGGGCAAATGAATCTAGAAAGCCCATATTACATTTTGTTTAAAAATCAAGCAACATATTTCTTTTATTATGACATTCCAAATAAAAGTCTTAGTTTCCATGACTCCCAAGTGTCACTCTGACACATTTCCTATTTAATTTTTATTTATTTGTATTAAGTGAGTTGTGCGAGTTTTTTATTTATCGACTAAACCTCTGATATAACTGATAAAACTATGGTTCAGCTAACTGAACAAGAACGGATTACTCTGCTTATGATGATAGGATATGGGGATAGACGGAGATCTTTTCAAGAAGCAACCGACCTTTTCAATCAAAGTTTTCCTGTTCGAGATCCCATTTCTAAATCAACTGCTAATAGAATATTCCATAACTTTGAGCATACGGGTACGGTAAAAAACTTGCCAAAAACAGGTCGTCCGAAAACTGCTACAAATGACATGAAATCCCTGGATGTTTTGCTTGCCCTGCAAGAAGAACCACAGACGTCAGTTCCAAAGCTTGCTCTTGCACATGAAAACAGCGAAAAATCAATTAGAAGAATCCTCAAAAAAAATAAAATGTTTCCTTATAAAGTCAGCTTGCTTCAAGAACTATCAGAGGACGATCCTGATAGGCGTATGCAATTTTGTCAAGAAATAATGGACTACATAGACCTACAACCTAACTTTGTAAGTCGTATTTTATTTTCTGACGAGGCTACATTCTGTCTTAATGGTTTCGTCAATAGGCACAACTGTCGATACTGGTCAGACCATAATCCCCATTGGATGATTGAGCACCGTACGCAACACCCCCAAAAATTAAATGTGTGGGCAGGTATAATTGGAAACCATATTATTGGGCCTTTCTTCCTTGATGGAAACTTGACATCTATTTACTACTTAGATCTGCTTCGAAATAGAATTATACCAAATTTGATTAATTTATATCATGATCAGGTTAACGATCAAATACTAGCGAATGACATTTGGTTTCAGCAAGATGGGGCGCCAGCTCATTTTGGTATACATGTCAGAAATTATTTAGATCAAACTTTTCCTGGAAGGTGGATAGGTAGGAGAGGGTCCATTGAATGGCCTCCTAGATCTCCAGATTTAACACCTCTAGATTTCTACCTCTGGGGTCATTTGAAGACTGTCGTATATCGTACACAACCTAAGACTTTGGAGGATCTTCAAAACAGAATTTTAGATGCTGTGCATGTTATTTCTCGTGAACATTTGCAAAACGTGCGTTCTGAATTTTCCGACAGGATTGGACACTGTCAGGTGGCTGAAGGACGACATTTTGAACATTTAATTAAATAACCACTATTTTATATTATTGTGTTTTAAAGTTATTACCTTGGTTTTGTTTAAATAAAATGTACTACATTCATTTGCCCGTATTTCCGAAACAGTTGAATTTAATCATATGGTATGCTATATGAAAAATATTTGTAATTTATTGAAGATCTAGAATATCTGATAATATACAGGGTGTTCCATTTAAAAAAATAAAAAAATATCGTCGACACTTGACAGTTGGTGACATTACTGACATATGGTATACCAGTCAAATAGTAAAATTTTTGTCCTATAGATTGCCCAAAACCCCGATTCGATATCACTTTTCGTTCGCTTGTAATTAAGCCGTTCCGGAACATTTGCCCAACCCTGTATTTATATGTCATTATCTGCTAGTTCTAGTATAATTTTAGGTCTATGTACAGGGTTGTTCCTTATATTTTGACAGCGTGTGGCGACTTTATGAAAAGAGATAGAATATAAGTTTAAATGTAAAAGTTGTAAAGCTTCACTTATATCGCAAGAATTTGTTAACTACAAAAACAAATAAAAATCGCAAAGCTGTCAAACACTCACAACTTCGGTTTTTTAAATTGAACACCGTGTATATTATTTTTTAAAATGAAGGAACTTTTTTCTCTGATTTTAAAAATATATAAGTTGTTGATATTTGTATAAGCCGTTTTCGAGATATTTAGGTTTGAAATTGATTTAAATCTCTTTTCTTTTTAAGTCAAAAGCTATAAGATTCAATTTATTTTAACAATATTTTACAAATGTTCAATGTGTACGCCGATATTAATTATACATTTTCTATAGTCCCCGTATATTTTTTCAACGGTGTGAACGATAAATTCAGGATGCTCGTTGTTGACAATGTTTATGCAGTCTTCTATTTTGATTTTTAAATCGTTCAAAGTAGCACTCTGCTCTTTATAAACTTGCTCCTTTATAAAACCCCATAAAAACGAATCCAAAGGTGTAAGGTCCGGGCTGTTGGCAGGCCACCTTATTGGTCCATATCTTTCAATCCATGAATTAAATTTATTCTTTAAATAATTTGAAACTGGAGCTACGTTATGAGGTGGAGCCCCGTCTTGATGCCATACTAAATTTCCGTATTCTGCTAGTGGTATATGGTCCAAAAGATTTTCAATATTGTTTTCTAGGAAAAAAAATATATCTCGCGCCTGTTAAGGATCCTTCATAGAAAATAGGACCAATTATTTTATTTTTAAGAATCCCACACCAAACATTTGTAGTTCTGCGTCCTTGAAACTGAACTTCTGAATACCCATGAGGATTTTCAGTGCTCCATATATGGGTGTTTCGGCGATTATAAATTCCTGCAGTACTAAAAGAAGCTTCATCACTCCATAAAATCTTCTCAAAATAGTGATTATCCTCATTATATTTATTTACCATTTGTCTGCAATATGCTACCCTTTGAATTTTTTGATTTTCTGTAAGTTTCTGCATCGGCATTATTTTATATGGGTGGTAATTATATTTATGGAGAATTGTTAAAACCTTTTTCCTATCTTGTCCCAAATATTTACTAGCATTCACTGTCGATTGTCTTGGGTTTTCTAAAGAGGAAACATATTAGTTTGTTATTATGTTATTATGCTCTTGCACATAATATTTTACCTTGAAAATACAACAGTATTTGTAATTCATCATCTTCATTACTGGCGACCATACGTTTTTTTCTTTGAAGAGTTTTCCGTTCTCTAAAACATTTTTCAACATAATATAACGTGCCCCGACATGGAACTGGCATTCCAGGATGTAAACGAATATATTCTTCTTGCGCTGCGACAACATTATTATTATTTTTATAAAAAAGCCGGACAATTTCAAATTTTTCAGCTTCGCTATATCCCATTTTGGTAACATAAACGCGGCAGATACGCAACAATATGAAGTTATGTCGCGTTTGTGTCACTGTCACCCAAATAATTATAATTGACATACTAGCTTTTGACTTATATTTAAAGTGAAAATATATTTAAATCAATTAATTTCATACCTAAATATCTCGAAAACGGCTTATACAAATATATATTTTTGGAATCAAAGAAAAAAGTTCCTTCATTTTAAAAAATAATATACACGGTGTTCAATTTAAAAAACCGAAGTTGTGAGTGTTTGACAGCTTTGCGATTTTTATTTGTTTTTGTAGTTAACAAATTCTTGCGATATAAGTGAAGCTTTACAACTTTTACATTTAAACTTATATTCTATCTCTTTTCATAAAGTCGCCACACGCTGTCAAAATATAAGGAACAACCCTGTACAAAGTTTCATATGTCTAGCGCGAAGTTGAATTTTTTGCCATTTTTTCGAATTAACATGTTTTTTTTATAATGTAAGTTGACTTAATGGATATTAAACTATTTGCTTATACCATACTCAATATTTTATTTAGTTTGTATGCTTATTTTTTTTAAAAGTTATCATAATTTAACAATTGTAACAGATATACGTCAGATGTTCCATTTTTTCTAATAGTAAATACACGTACAAAGGTAAAAAAACTTATAATAAAATTCGCAGATATCAGATTAGTTCACAATTTAAACGCATTTTCTTGTTATCCACAATAAAATATCAAGGCAATTTCGAATTTTATAAGTAGGCTATGGAAAAAAAGGAATTAGAGTGCCGAATAAATAAAAGAAATGTCATAAGTTGGAATATTTTCGCAAGTTATAGTTTTCACTGTTATCACCAATGTTGTCCATTCAAGAAAAAGTAGAAATTGTCATAATTTGTGAAGAAAATATGCCTCACCGGCAAGTATCTGACCTTTTTAATGAGAGGCATCCACAAAGAAATTTGCAGCATAGCACCGTTTCAAGAATAATGTCAACAGTTTAGAGAAACTGGATCTGTTTAAAATAATTTTAAAAAACCTTACGCAGCAAGTAAATACGATGAAGAAGCACAATTTGATGTTTGTTTAAGTGTTATTGACCACTGTCAAACTAGTATAACCAAGATAAGTGATTCAACAGGGAAAGTGTTAGAAAAACTCTTCAGAAAAATCGATTTCGGCCATATAAACCCAAGTTTATAAACACATTGAAAGAACTCGATATTGATATCCGTCTAGATTTTTCGTTTTGGTATCAGGGTCAATACGAGGAGAATATTCTTTTTCCATACAAGATCTTATGGACAGATGAAGCCTCTTTCTCTTCGAATGATACCCGTGAGCTCACAAAATTGCCGATGGTGGTCCCAAGAAAATTCCAACCTCACAATTGAATGTCGCGACCAGAATCATTTTAAAACCAATGTATGGTGTGGGATTCTGAAAGATCAGCTTATTGGACCATACTTCTTTAGAGTAAACTTAACTGGTGTAAGGTACCTGACTTTCCTTGATAATGGGATTGCCGAAGTTTTGGATAACATGCCCTTACACAATAGATATAACTTATGGTATCAGCTTGATGGTGCACCCATACATCAAACTACAGCAGTGAAAGAACGCATAAACCAATTATATCAAAACAGAGTAATAGGGCGTGATAGAGAATGTTATTGGCAACCCAGATCGCCTGACATAACACCACTAGACTTTTTCCTGTGGGGTTATCCTGAACAGAAAGTTTATAAGAATCAACCGTTTAGAAATATCGAGCATTTGGAACAAACGATCAGACAGTGTTGTGCCGATATAAAACCAATTTTTTACAAAATGCTGTCAAAGACGTTTATAGACGGACGACTGTTTGTATAGAGCGAGAAGGACGTCACACTGAAATGTGAAATTCTTTGTTCCTTTGAATAATAATGTTAGTTATATTAAATTATATTTAGTATAAAATAAAATTTTTATCAAATATTTAGATGTATTTGTCATTTGAAACATCTGTCGTCTATCTGTTACAATTGTAAAATTATGATAACTTTGCACCACCCGTGTCAAATTTTTTTGCCTCTAATTTTATATTTCGAAAAAAAATGGCATTCTAGTAAAAAAATAAGAATACAAACTAAATAAAATATTGAGTATGGTATAAGCAAATATTTTAATATCTATTAAGTCAACTTACATTATAAAAAAAAAAACATGTTAATTCGAAAAAATACATTTTCGAGCATATAAAATATTATATAAGGGGTTTCCCAAAATAAACAATGTATCGGCTTGCTAATTAAAATTCTTATAAATTTAAACAAGCAATAACTTTAACGTTAAACTTTAAAAATTTTGTCTGACCAAATCACCCAAGTAGCCGATACTTTATTGTCATGTAATATATAATATTAAGTTCACCAATAAATCTTCATAATTAATGATAAATTGATAATACAGTAAAACTTCTAAATAGCGACCACCCTCGAATCAAATGTTGGTCGGTTAACAGCGGTGGTCGGTTAATAGAGAAAAATTAAAACAACTGGTCTGCATTTTACAGTGTTTGTTAATTAAAAAGTATTTACATATACCGGGTGTTGCATCGTCGAGCGGGACATAGGAAATCCCATGTAATTTTAAATGGGGTCAATTATTGGCTTCCCTAATTATTTTAGAGAAAAATTCTATTTAGGTTTATTAAAGAGCACTAAAACCCACATTCAAAAGAATAACTTTAGATATTTTTGATGAGCCCCTTTACGGGTTATCGCCGATTTCTTTTTAACTATTTCTCCTTTTTATGGCCCCGTATTTGCGGGCACCAGTCAAGGTAAAAGATGACTGTCAAATAAAGTTGTCATTTTGAAATGTGTGCTTTATTGTTATAAAAACTCGTACATCGAAAATATTTTCCATGAATTACACTTCTGAAGAAAAAATATTGATGATGAAATGGTATTATCAAGGAAATAGTTATCAAAATGTGTCAGACATGTTTGCTGCTCTGTATCCGAATAGACCGATACCTGCAAAATCTACAGTCGAAAGGACTATCAAGAAATTTGAGACAAAAGGCACTGTAATAAATAAATGCAGATGTGAAGAAAGGCAGGAACAAAGAAGAGATGCAAGAAATGATAGGGACTTGCAAGTTTTATTGTGCGTGGAAGAAAATGATGGGAAGATCAGCACAAGGAAACTTGAGGATGACATAGGATTAGATCACACCACAGCGTTACGAGCTTTGAAACGACATAAATATTATTCATACAAGTATGAAAAGCACCAAGAGCTAAGAGATAGGGACGAAATACGACGACAGGAGTTTTGTTTTGGTATGATGGAAAGAGCAAACATGGATAGGGAATTTTTAAAAAACATTTGTTTCACTGACGAATGCACATTTACCTTAAACAATGAACCCAATGTTCAAAATTATCGATATTGGAGCAAAGAAAACCAACACAGGTTTGTGGAAACAAGGACGCAATATCCACAAAAAGTTAATGTATGGGCTGGGATTTTCGGAGAAAATATTATCGGGCCATTATTTCTTACACGAAATTTAAATGCAGAATATTTTTTGGAACTACTTGAAGATCATATTTTACCTACTTAACATGATGCCGCCAGGGAAAATCAGGAAGTTTGGTACCAAATGGATGGCTGCCCGGCACATAGTACCCTGGCTGTCCGGGAATATTTAAACCGTGCTTTTAATGGAAATGTTATTGGCTTAAATCATACAGTAAATTGGCCAGCCAGGTCTCCTGATTTATCGCCAAATGATTTCTTTCTCTGAGGCCATTTAAAAAACAGGATATACAAAGATAAAAAATACCCAAATCTAGACGAGTTAAAAAATGCTATTTCTGCCGAATGCAATAGAATTTCAGTTTACCAACTAGCGAATGTAAGAAGATAATTTTATGATCGCCTCGGTTATTGTCTAGCAGTCAATGGAGGAATATTTGAACATCTTCTTAAATCCTAAAGTTCTAACAATTTAATAGTACCTACCTATTAATTAGTAAAATATTGAAACATGTAAAATGTCATAATTAACCTTGTAATTGGATACTTTATTTTAGTTTTATTCAGATTAATTTGTACTCATAAATACACCTTTAATATTTTCGATGTACGAGTTTTTATAACAATAAAGCACACATTTCAAAATGACAACTTTATTTGACAGTCATCTTTTACCTTGACTGGTGCCCGCAAATACGGGGCCATAAAAAGGAGAAATAGTTAAAAAGAAATCGGCGATAACCCGTAAACGGGCTCATCAAAAATATCTAAAGTTACTCTTTTGAATGTGGGTTTTAGTGCTCTTTAATAAACCTAAATAGAATTTTTCTCAAAAATAATTAGGGAAGCCAATAATTGCCCCCATTTAAAATAACATGGGATTTCCTATGTCCCGCTCGACGATGCAACACCCGGTATGTAATTAGTTTTAAATATTTTTGTTGAAATTTATCAGAACTAAAATTAAATGAGATGAAGCCAATTTACCAATATGTATTTACTGCGCGTGCATACAAGCCAAATCTGGCTAACTTAAGAAACTGACAATATAGCGGAGTATATGTATTATACAATGTACTGTATGTTTGCTTTGAAATTCTTATTTTTTAAAATAACCAGAAATTAATTATTGCTTCATATTTTTTTATTTTATTTTTATAAAATTCAGATTTATATTTTAATAGCAATTGTTAACATTATTAAAAAAGTTTTCTTAAGTGTCTCAAACTTGCGCAGGCTTCAGATAGGCTTGATATTTTTAACACTGGAGTAAGTTTAGGTTCCTCTTCCTCTGTCTCAGAGTTGGGAGTAGTTTCATTCGTTTCTTGGATCTCTTCAATACACTCAATTCTGCACTTTCTGTTGGCAAATCGTTATCAATAGCCGTCAATATTATCTGTATTACACATAAATCCGGCTTTCATAAAGCAATGTGAGGTAGTATTGGGCGGAAGAAAAATAAGTTTACATTATCCAGTGTAATTTTGGGATGATACGTTGAGAAACAATACCACTCTTCTATTCTGCTTTTTCATCTTGGTATTAAATCTGTGAAGACATGTTGTCATGATGTCTGCTGTCATCCACGCTGTCTTGTTCGAGACCCATTGGAGAGATAACTTATCGATATATGCTCCCTTAAAACATCGATGAATTTTGTTTTTGCCTGTGGTTCTTCCTTCTCACCTTCTATATTTGCACAGAACAGAATTGTAAATCGTTGTATTGCTGTTTTGCTTCCAGTACACTTGTCATCTTTCAATGAATATGTTTTTGTTGGCAATGTACGATAGTAGAGTCTCATCTGCATTAAATACGCCCCTTGGGGCATAATCATTTAAAATGGTTAATACCTTTCTTCCAAGCAGTTACGTCTTAAATATTGATATCGGCTGATTCGCCACATATTTTCTTGAAGGTAATATCGTGCCGATGACGGAAGTTTTCGAACCATCCATTTGATGTCTTGAAGTTATCAAGTCCTAGACATTAAACAGATTCGAGATCTTTTGCTTAAATTATGGGCCCGGATATTGGTAAGTGCTTGTTCCGAGCCGTACAAAACTACGTCTATTGCCAGTCCTTCGGTTTTGGGAAATTTTCTTTTTCGATCACCGTAGCCATCTCTTGCAACAAACTTCTAACTTCTGGTTTATTTTGAAGCAATATAGTCATTTGGGTCTAATCCACTTTAAATTTTTTAGCCAATTTCCTGGTACTTTAACCAGTTTTTTCACTTTCCTCGATTATTTAAATTTTTTCGCTTAAAGAAAGACATTTCCTTTTTCCCTCCATCTTTAAATATTCACGTTAGACCCAAAACACACAAAAACTGTTAAAAAAAAAAACGAATGTTAACAACCGTGTTACCAGCCTTTAAAACAAATTGAATGGATCCCCATGCAATAAAGTAATTAGTAATAAATAGTAAAAGAATACTACTTGGCAAGTGGTAATCATAATATGACGTATAAATATGCATACATGTGAGAACTTTGTTCTCTAGCCACTTGCTGAGACCTTATACAATACGGATTAACCAAATTATGCTAAAACAGCTATTCTCTGGGCTACATGCCCCAACGAGCGCTGAATTAAATAGCACAATTTGGCGTATTTTGACTAAAGCTTGAATGTCAACGTACATGGGTCACCCTGTATACATGGTATAGGTGTCACAAAAGCACAAATCCATAAATCAATTAACGCATTAGGTTCATGAGTATAATATTTGCAGAATTATACCGTTGATTCTTACTGCCATAAATAATCTACTCGATTAAATCCTATTGTATACGCCTCAACCTCTTCAAAGCTGAATAAATGGGATCAGGGTCGGCTTGAAAATGTACCTACACCACATGATTTATTTTTATAATTTAAAATAAATAGACAGGTATTTTTAGTTTTAGGTACAGGGTTATCCAACCAAGACTAGACAAGGTGATTTTTTGACTTTTCCTGTACTTTTATAAAAAAACTCAAATAGCCATCTTAAGTCATTTTCTCCCGCGAATTCGAATATCTTCAGCAAAAAACAATTGAACATCAAACAAAAGTACTAGGGGTCACTTTGATATTTTTTTAAATGGGATGCCGTATTTATAATGAGCTTATCCGATTTCTCATATAAATTTTGATCTAAAATGTTGGATTTTTAATTTATTTATTTTTTTTTTTTATTTTTAACATTTTCCGAATTTAAAACTGAAGAAAAAAGGCGTTTTTGAATTAAAAATCCAACATTTTAGATCAAAATTTATATGAGAAATCGGATAAGCTCATTAAAAATACGGCATCCCATTTAATAAAATATCAAAGTGACCCCAAGTACTTTTGTTTGATGTTCAATTGTTTTCTTGCTGAAGATATTCGAATTCGCGGTAGAAAATGACTTAAGATGGCTATTTCAGTTTTTTTATAAAAGTACAGGAAAAGTCAAAAAATCGCCTTGTCTAGTCTTGGTTGGATAACCCTGTACCTATAATAAATGTAAAATAATGATAACAATTAATGATAATTGAAAATAATATAATTTCAAAGTATAACTATTAGGATAACAAGTACAATAAAAATTAATTAAATTCTTAAAAACTATTGACAATTTATTCAAAATTTAACTCTGTATCACTATCACTATCTTCATCTAAGCCTAAACTTATAATTAAGGGTTGAACATTTGTAATCATACAATTGTAAGAATTTTCCACCTTAAGTACAGGGTCCTCCAACGAGGACTGAACAGGGGCTCATTTTTGAGCTTCCTTGTATTTAAAGAAAAATCCAAAATAGCCAATCGATGTACTTTTTCCTGCAGAATTCAAAAATGAAACCAAAAATTTATTTGAACCAGAAACAAAAGAGTTACGCTATGGATAAGGTGTTTTTTAAATGGAACATAGCTTTTTTTATACGATTTTTGGAACGAGTGATTTTTTTTTTGTCCGTTCTGATTAAAATATTTAATATTGTGACAGCTATTTTTATTAAATTTTAATGTTTTATCCAGTATAATTTAACTTTAACCTGTTTGAAACATATACTAGGTAATAAAGGTATAATCACCTTTGAATCCTTCAAAGTCAAAAAATTTGACAAATTTACTATAATATTGCCGAAATGAAATATTCATTAGATGAGAGATTGCAGATTGTTATCTTGTTCCAAATGCCAAGAAAATGCAAGAGAAGCAAGGAGAAGATTTATTGCAAATTTTCACAGAAATATATCCGTCAATACTATTCTAAGGATAAAGAACCTATTTGAGGAAAATAAAACATTATTATTGATGGTAATCTAAAGAAGAATCTGCTATGTTTTTCGCTGAAAGCAACAGACAATTTGGAACAAACCCGTTCTCTGAACCAGCATGTAATATTGTGATTTTTTTGCCTTTATTTGATGGTGCCTTGGTTTGACAATTTTTGGAAGAATCATCTCAACCTTTTCTTGGAGTGTCATGGGTATCGAACCATGTTTCGTCAAGGTAAATAATTGAACGATTTTTTTCTCTAAATTGTTTAACAGCTGTTAAATATTTAAGTCTCCATTCCCGTAAACGTTGAGATTCCATTAATGTTTGTCTTTTATTAATGCTTCGGTATTTAAAACCCATTTTATGCAATATTTTCCTAAGACTTGAAAGGCTACAAGAGATATTTGTTTCGTCTTTAATCAGCCGCTCTTTGAGGGAAATCAAAGTGGGTACAGTTTGTGCCTCATACATTTGGTAAATCTTTCTTCTTAATAAATCCATGTCATTTTCGTCAATGCTTCTAAATGTGCCAAAACCACTCCGATTTTTTCTAGGATTAACAGGTTTAAGTACTATGTCTCTTACCGAAGATAAAGGAGTTTTTGTCAAAGTAGACGTCTCTGCTAAAGCATCCATCGAATTAAAATTTCTACTCAACAAAGATTGATACACATTTTTAATTATTAGTTTGGCATCGGTAGATAAGTGCTTTCTTTTAAAAATGACACTTGAAGATGCCCCCCTATCAGCACAATTCCAAGGACGCCACATTCTACCACTAATAAGCCCAAATAAAAATTACTCGCCGGAAATCAGGCATAGGTATAAATTGAATTTGTACCTGGTCCGGCTCTACTCGAAAAGGTTTTAAAATTTGGGATTTCCTTATTTATTTTATGGTCAAAGGGATAATAAGGGTTTTATTGCAGTCTAAAGATCAACGATATAATTCTACAAATACTGTACCTATATCAGAAAATAATTTAACTTACCTCTTCATTTTCTTCCCCATTTAAATTTCTCGAAACAGCACACCATCCATGAGGGTGAATCTGCAACGAACTTATTGCTTCAGCTTCATTAGGGAAATCGTCTATAAACTCTATCCTATTTCGTTGTCTACTAGGGTTAAATAAATAGTTGTATGTAGTTGCGACAGGAAAACTCTGGTCGCTTGTCTGCATCAGTCTATATAAATCGGGCTAGAAAAAAAAAATTCTTAAAACGTTTACAGAGGGTCGGCTAACAGTAGATGTTAGCGTATAGCGACATCTAGTGGCGTTTAACCGGATCTCATAGCCTAATCTAATATGAATCAGTCGAAAAGATAAAGCAACGACCAGAGAGTCGGGCCATTAATTACAGGAGTCGCCGCCAGGTAGCATTAAAAGCCAATTCGGTTACAGACCCAGGACAAACACATTTAGAAAGTGTAAGGTTAGTCGTTCCGTTTTGTCAGACGCGTTTAACCATATCAAGGTCCGTCAGTAAAGCCGCCTATACACACTGCAACATGCGGCGTTGCATGCGTCGATTCCAGGAATCATGAAACTAGGCATCAGCATCGGTCTGTCTATACACACAGATGCATGCTGCGAAGCACGCATCGCTTTCCAAGAATCAGGACCCTTGAAATAATCTGCAGTCCATGTAGATATTTCAGTGACTAGGTTTTATTTTACGAAACCCTGAAGTTTGTGTTGCCTATGGTCTTAATATCATAGGTAGAAGATATGAACTTAAACTGAACCATAGATTAATGATTTATGAGAGGGAAAACTAAAATACATTGATCTTGCATCGCTTCAAGCCAAGTACGCTGAAACCCGCATCTGCATCACCGATTTCGTATCTCTGCTTACCATCCAGTATGATACTCTAAACGCCACGGCGCGGCTTGCTGCAACTGATGCAAATCGTTCGACTCCAGTCCACACACTATGCAGCATGAGCCTTAAAACGATGGAGTCGATGCATGCATCGCCGCATGTTGGAGTGCTGTAAGTGAGAGCGCCCATCTATTAGACATGAACAAGATACAGGCTTTAAACAAATCTGTTTAGTGACTTGGATTCCTTTTTAATTAGGTCGCGCATATTGGTGCGACACGACACGATCAGACGGAGAACGTCATCACTCTGGAACGACCTCCCTGAGATCGTGTTCCCCAACGAGTATAATCTCCAAAGATTCAAGACCAACGTGAATCGTTTCCTGCGCACACGCACCGCTCCTAGAGCGCCATAAAGGATTTATCCTGTAGTGCTGTGCCTTATCATAAAAAAAAAATGTCTGGGTTAGAGGTGCTCAAAACAGCTTATTGTTGAACCTAGATGGACCTGTACCTGTTCTAAATTCCTATTCCAGGTCCATATTATTTCATCTTAAATTTAAACGCGGGCACTACTCCGGTTGCACTACTTGACAGGTGAATTTCGAGAGTGGAACAGGTACAGGTTAGTTGTTTGTTGTTTACTTTCATGCATAAAAGAGTACTACAACAGAACCAGAAAACCAATATTCCGCGCCACGAATGATTTTTCTTAGATTGGGCCCGGAGATGCGTTTGATCGCCACTATATGTTGCTATATGCTACATCTAGTGGCTACATATAATCTCTTCGGTGTCGATTCTTTCATCAGACCCTAGCCTCACTGATGAACCGTGATACGGCGAAACGCACCTAGAGGTGGATCTGAAGAAAGAAATGACTAACCTTTAGATTTTAAGTTTATAGAGGGTGTTTCGTAAGTTCGTAATTTCAAGGTGTAATTCCTTACGATATTTCTATAAATTAATCTAAATTATTAGTTGCACATGCAAATTGATGTATTTCAAAAATGCTTCGAAATAATATATAATTAAGCAGAATATTCCCACATTTGTGGCGTTGTGGTAACCAACCTGAAATATTATTAAAAGACAAAAAGACACACCACTGTTTTTCCCGGAGTACTAGATATTTTTTCTTTGTTAGTGGTCCTGAGGTGGATGAAGCAAAATTATAAAATCAGCAGATGGGAATATCCACTTACCCTAAAGGATCTTAAATCAGTTGCCAAAGACAACAAATTAAGATTATGTATAATTATAATAAATCCAGTCGTAGTCGATATAATCATTTTTGTGCCGTCAGGTGACAACTTCATCCTCATGAGCCCGTTCATCAAGAATACCTTCTCGAACAGCATATTGTTTTCAGTTCTGTCATTTAAATTCCAGGCGTAAACGGTACCGTCGAACGCTGATGTGACCATTACATGTTCTTGTTCTGACCATTCTATGTTTTTAATCTAAAAAATTTTAATATTTGTAATTATAAGTACTGATATTTAAAAATATCTTCTTGAAAATTTCCTAAATCTGCCAAATCATGTTAAAATTATATCGGCCTTTTTAAATTGTGAATTTTTTTTATAAAATTAATTAATTTTAAAATATCTTTTTGTTTCTTCGTTTGTAGAGATAAAAAAAAAACAATAAACAGATACGATAAAAATGTAGGGCATCAAAAAGAATGAGAAAAGAAAGGGGAGTCAAAATATATAAGTATGTATAAAGGGTATCCCAAAAAAAAAATCAGGAGAGTTAAGACATATAACAGGAAAGGCTACTTTCGGTTATTAACTTTAATTATGTTTATTTTAGCAGTTTAGTGTAAATCATAACATCTATAATATTATTAATTGTCAGCAAGTATAATAATAGTAATGTAATTGAAATATGATTATTCAGCACCTATCTCAGGATGGGTCGAACATTGTAAAAAAAATATAAAATATAGATTGAAGTTGTGACCTGAACTGAAAGGTGTATTATTTATGGATTCTGCCCAATTCCACCAACCATTCAGTTAGTTTAAGAATATAATATAATTAAATATTATTACAAGAGTGAAACTGTTGGTAGCGCAAAAAATGTATCTCTGTATACTGCCTCTGACAATTTAGACATTTTATTGTAGAGATTCCAAAAGCTAATAAGTATACCAGATTTGAACTAATTATCTCGAAAAATATGGGAGGAAAACGAAAAAAATAAAAAAATAAAATAAAGTTTTGACACCCTGTATATCGAAAATGAAGCCTTTTTTACCGCATGTTTATAAGTATTTTTTTCTTATTTTGACGAGCACTATCACTCCCTGGGGAGGTGAAGAGAGAAAGGAGGAACTTAAAAACCGTAAGGTTCAGTCTGGTATACAGACGGCTCAAAAACAGAAAACAGCACGGGAGCGGGTGTGTATGAGGCCACTACTAGGGAAGGTACATCCATAAACCTGGGAGTGCACACAACCGTCTTCCAAGCAGAGGTAATAGCAATTACGACCTGTGCACAAATTATGATGAGGAAAGGAGTCGAAGACAAACTGATCCACATCTTAACCGATAGCCAGGCAGCGCTCAAAGCGCTCGAAAAACCAACTATAAACTCCTTAGTAGTTGAGGAGTGTCTTACAACGCTAAAAGGCCCAACACAACGTAACAGGATTAACCTGGAATGGGTACCCGGCCACCACGGTATAGAGGGTAATGAAGCGGCAGACAAACTCGCCAAAAAAGGGGCGAGAGACAACCTAATCGGGCCGGAGCCTGCATGCGGACTCTCGTATCGGACGGCAAGAAAAAACATACGAGAAAGACTTACTCGGCAACACCAAGAATATTGGGCGGGACTCCCAGGGTTAAAAAAATTAAAATTGTTCATCAGGGAGACAAACAAAAACAAAATCAAATCACTACTGCAGCTTAACAGGAAAAACATAAAAACAATAACAGGTCTCCTCACGGGACACTGTCAAATGAAAAAACACCGTAGCAATATGGGACTAGAAGCAGAACCTTTTTGTAGAGCCTGCAAAGAAGAGGGGGAAACCATTCACCACATACTATGTCATTGTCCGGCAGTAAGTGGGAAAAGATTACGGCACTTCGAGGAAGCCTATCTGGAACCCGAAGAAATAGCCAACGCCCCCATCAACATTGTCCTGAAATTCATTAGGGACAGTCGTTTGTTGGAGTAGATACCAAAGGAGCACAATAAGCCATGAGCTTCAGTGCAGTGGGGGAAGAACCACAATCCATTGAGATATATAGATAGATAGATCACTCCCTGAAATATCTACGTGACATTCATTAACCTGTATAGGGTGCCTTATTTAAAAAAATCATAAGTTTGCTTAATATCTCAGAAACTAAATTATTAGAAAACTGATCTTTTGACATGAATCAACATGTGAAGGATTGTGATATGCAAGTTATGCCGATGATACACAATTACTCATAAGTTTTAATCAATCCAGTGCTATTGATGCAAGAGGTAAACTCACCCAATGTCTAAAATCAGTTTATGACTATTCTAACAGCGGCTTAAAATTAAACCACAGCAAATCAGCAGTTATTTTTTTTGGTTCTGGTAGTGAATGGGCAATGGAAAATATGAAAGAGGATATGGCTGGATGCGTGATACCTGTTGTGCAAGAATATAAAATTTGGGTGTTATATTTGATACCAAACTTAGGTTTAGAGGTTAAGTGAGTAAAGTTATTCAAAAGTCATATCTCTCTCTCTCTTAGAAATCTCTATAAAAGTAAAAATATCTTGAGACCCTATTTAAGAAAAACACTATGTGAAACACTTGTTCTTTCACATGCTTACTATGACGAGTTACCGCAAAGCAGATATTATGATTAAAAAGCAAAGATTCTCAAAATCACCCTGTAGATTAAAAACTAAGACAGCCATGAGTTTGACTATAAGATCTTTCAAAAGTCTTATAGTTTCGACCGTTACTTGATGAAAATCCATATTTAACATATGAAAGAAAACACTAATCCCACTAAGCCCGATTTTAGCCGAAATATTTATGAACAATCTTGAAAATATTATTGAGTCACATCATCTTTTAAATATTGCCAATTTTGGTATAGATATGTCGATGACATTCTAGTTTCTTTCTTTGGAACTAATAGACAACTTACTACCTTTTTTAATTACTTAAATTCTATACATGCAAAAATTAATTTTACACTAGAATCCGAGAATAATAATCCCATCAATTTTCTAGATTTAACCATTATTAAAACCAATAATAAATTTGAATTTTCAATTTATCATAAACCATCCCACACTGATCTAACAATTAACTATAAATCACATCACCCTATTCAACATAAGCTAGCAGCATATAATAGCATGGTCCACCGCTTAATTAATGTCCCTATGTCGCGAGAAAATTTTAATAAAGAATTTAATTTAATAAAACAAATAGCTTCCAATAACGGTTACAATCATAAAATAATAGATAAAATACACTCTAGAATGTCATATAAAAAAGCGATAAATGAAATTATGCCCATAACAAAAGAAAAATCTAAATATACAACTTTAACATTCATAGGTAGAGCTAGCGATAACATAAAAAGTTTACTTAATAAACAAAACATTAATATTTCATATAAAACTAACAATAACTTAAGCAAGATCATTAAAAACAATAAGGATAAAACAGCGAAAGATAACAAAAGTGGAGTTTACAAATTAAATTGTGGTTAACTAAAAATCTTTAAAAATCCTTACTTGTCAGATGGAGTAGAATAAATATATATACTAATTAGGAAAATATTTCCTAGCCATCTGATGCAAAAACCTTATACTATAAGGTCGTATTTGGCTAACACTGTTAGCTGTTGGCTAACACTTGTAGCGCTAACAGTGTTAGCCAAATACGACCTTATAGTATAAGGTTTTTGCATCAGATGGCTAGGAAATATTTTCCTAATTAGTATATATATTTAAATTGTGGTTCTTGTGAAAAATCATATATTGGTCAAACTGGTCGGTCTTTTAAAACTAGAATTAAAGATCACTTTGATTCTTTTACCAAAAATAATAAACATTCCACGTACGCGGATCATTTAATAACAGAAAATCATAATTTTGATAAAGACTATGACATATTACATCTGGAACCAAAAGGATTAAAATTAAATC
Source organism: Polydrusus tereticollis (assembly GCA_963920685.1). Lineage (NCBI taxonomy): Eukaryota > Metazoa > Arthropoda > Insecta > Coleoptera > Curculionidae > Polydrusus > Polydrusus tereticollis. The sequence continues at coordinate 72,446,478 of OY987328.1, forward strand.
TCTTTGAATCCTTGGAAATTAACAAACTGAAAAATTCCCCATATTTATTAAATGATAAACAAGATATTTATACCTCTCCTTTGTTAAATTTAAACTTTGTCGTTAGGACGTCTAGTTATTATTGTCAATATAATAATTAATACCTTAATGTTTACCTTAGGTTTTTCCATCGCTACCTTTAGTTAGACCTATATATAAAGATATCTGTTTTTAATACCTTACATCTGAAGAAGCCGCTGTGACGGTGAAACACGTGTCATGTTGACATATTAAAGTGAAAATCAAAAAACAATTAGTGTTTTCTTTCATATGTTATAAGATCTTTCGTTTCGTTAAAAAGTAGCAAACTAAAGTAAAAACCGCAACACTCTATCTTTGATAATAACTTCAATACACCCCAAAAGTGTCGAAAATGGGACATCCTTAACGTGTAAAAAATAGAGAGTTTTTGTGCAATTTTTGCAAATAAACATTTGATTTTATTTGACTTGATAATCTATAGCAATCGGGCTACGCACTGGCACAACCGTAAAGGCTCCGTAGGTAATAGTACTGGTCACAATCCTATTCTTACCACAACCGAAAGACCTCAGTATCTAACCGTACTGCCTAAGATTCGGTCAGAAAGCGGTCTGCTGTTGTATTTCATGGAGGTATATCAGCCCCGCTACATAAACGACGAGCTGCCGCAGTGATCCAATGACATATCACGACAATCAGGGTTGAAAAAATCATGATTTTTTTGCAAAAAATGTAGACATGAAATGCAAGGTGTTGTCGAACGGATGAAAGTTCACTGGCAAGTGAAATGAAAGTGAAGTACCTACAGAAATCGAAAAGGACAATGAATCAGTTGTAAGTACACAAATAGCATATTATAATAAAATAATAAGTAAATAAGTTTGTTTCTTTAAATTTTATTTTTATTATAATTTTCCAAAAATATACAGGGTGATTTTTAAGTTCATGCTTTTTTTAACACAACATATAATTCAAGAAAATAGCCAATTTTCCAAATAAACTTATGTCCGGAAATGCGTCGTCTCTGAGATATGGGGTGTTGAATTTGAATTTGAAATTTTATTTTCGATATTTTAAAACAAACTTTTACAAAAGATAAATTTTTCGCACAAAACTTGGTAACCGGGGGCTTTTAAGGTGAGAAATCATAATTTAGTATTAATGTTTGTGCCGCTATCATTTATTCAGTTTAATTTGCCCTAACTTTTTTGACAAAGAACTTCTGGGGCTTTTTATCAATAAACCTTATTCTTACACCTTTTCTGGGGAACAAAAGGTATACTTTCTCAACCACGCTAGATATGAGATATGACCGTTTTCGAGAAATTTGCTAGTTTCTGCATTAGTAAAAGTACAGGTCACTACAGGTTATGGAGTTTGTTAGGTTAGGCCCGTTAGGCGCTAGACGAAGTTGCTCAGAATTTTATACAAAAAATAAAATTTCAAATTCAACAACCCATATCTCAGAGACGACGCATTTCCGGACATAAGTTTATTTGGAAAATTGGCTATTTTCTTGAATTCTATGTTGTCGAAGAGAAGATAAATACTTGTCTACGAAAGCTGAGCATATAGCTGTATTCGTCACTAGGGATACCTGCTTTTAAAAATGAGACAGGAGAAGCTAAGTTGAAACCTAGGGTTTTAATCGCTATTTCTGCGATATCGTGTGGTATAGATGGGCTAATATTTGAAATTACAATTCTTTTTGTTGGAGATACCAATCTTCGTATGCTTAAGTTGAAACTTTCAACTGTAACAACAGGGTGTGACTCGATAAGTTGATCCACCAGATCCTTATTTGTTATGTATATACAGATTCTACTGTTTGAGATTCGAGACGCAAACGTGATGTTTTTGAGGCTAATCATATCTCCTATTGCTTTTACATAGTCAAATAGTTTAAGACTTTCCTCAGCATGGAAGACAATTGCTTGGTCTTTTTTAGGAAAAGCTGGTTTCGGTACTGATTTTGCTGCGGACAGATATAAATATCATTAATTAATTCATTATTAATTATTAAAGTTCCACGCGTCGGCTAATAATTTCAAACAAGTTTAAAGCCCGGGAAGCAGCGTGACGTCACTGGCCACGAAATCGGGAAAATTTATATTGACCATTAAACGAATAACGTTAATTTGGTAGTTTAATAAACCTTATAAAGCAGTTACTTCATTAGGGAGCTGCAATGGATACTAGGGTAAGTTTTTATAAATGTTTTATGATACCACTTTGTTAGAGTACCACCGTAAAAACTGTTGAAGATAATACAATTTCAAAGATTCTTTTAGTAAGCACTTTGGTGATTGCACTGGGAAACATCGGGGTATGTGACCATGAAGTAAAAGCTAGGACCAACGTTACAGCATTTTTAAGATTCTATAGTGTTGTCTTCGTTTACTTTTTCTACTGATCTGTCTATCTCGGTTTGTAATGGATGTTTAACGTAGGTAGTATTTTGTTAAGGTGTAGAACACTGTTAAAAGAAACTAATGTAATATTTCTGCCCCTTATGAAAATTGATTTCTGGATTGTTTTTAAATAAATATATTTATTTTATTTATTTATTACCACATTCTACAGAAAATTCCAATTATCGAATGGGAAATAACATAGTTTTAATAAAATATGAAGTGTGTAAAGGTTAAAAAGAGGAAAAGAAAAAAAGAAAAAATATACTTATTTATACAGGGTGTTGGGAAAATGTGTTTGGATACTGGGACAGGTGATTCTACATGATAAAATAATGTTAGTAAGTCATGTAACAAAATATCGAAATCTCAATATTTTCTAAGTTATGGTCTGTCAAAGTTCAATTTTTTTTTCTTATTTTAGATGTAGGGCATTTACTTTTTCACCAATTAATTTGATTTTTGGCACAGAGACTTATCTTCACGATTTCTATAACTCTGTTACCAAAATGTTGCCCTACTCTGCCACCAGAGGGCACTTTACCTGAAAACCATATTTTTTTTTCGCATATCTTTTTGGATTTGACAGATATTACAAAACCAAATATGCCTTGTGAAAGACAATAAAATACTTATTTAAAAAGTTACTCTTCATTCGAGTCGATAAACCTCACCGTTTAGTCACAAATTAGCAGTAAACATTTTATTACCATTAAATCAGTACGTCCAATAGGCGCAAATAAATCAAGTTACCATGCTTCAAATTTAAATAAATCTGTCAATAAAATACCTAATAAGTTATCGGACTAAATACTAAATTATATCAACGTAAACAATTTATTTTTATTTATTTATTTTCAGTTTTATTCACCTAATAATAATTTATGTATTGGTAATTATTATACGAATAGATAGGTCATTAAATCTATTTTTTAACACTGAATGAACAAGTAATTAAGAAGGAAACTAATCATAATATATTCTCAAAATGTCCTCCGTTCATCTCTATACATTTCCTAATGCTTTTCAAGAAATGTTGCCTAACTTTAAAGAAAATACCGGCCGTATTTTGAATAACCTCAAATCCATTAATTACTCTTTGACGTAGATCTTCAACATCGTTTACCGGAGTTTTATAGACCAAAGTCTTTAATGTCCCCAAAAAAAAAAAGTCCATAGGATTAATGTCAGGCGAACGCGGTGCCCAAGGTAATGATCCATTTCGTCCTATCCACCTGTTAGGAAATGTATCATTGAGATATGTCCGTACGTTTAGACTAAAATGGGGTGGAGCGCCATCTTGAAGAAGCCACATGCTTAATCTTGTTTGAATTGGCACATTTTCCATTAATTGTGGAAGGATGTTCCGAAGGAAATGTAAATAAACTTCGCCATTTAACGGTCCTTCAAAAAAGTGAGGTCCTATGAGATGGTCTCCTATAATTCCGCCCCATACATTTAATGAGAATCGTCGCTGATGCTGCCGTTCCATAATCGCATGTGGGTTTTCGTATGCCCATTGGTGGGTGTTATGAAAATTGGTAATCTCATCCCGTGTGAAAGTAGATTCGTCCGTGAATAATATGAAATTAAGGAATCGATTGTTTTGTCGAAATTTCTCTAATAATTGTTGACACATGTTAACTCGTAACTGTGCGTCACCCTCATAAAGTGCCTGTACCTTTTGTACATGAAATGGGTAAAGAAGATCCTCATGAAGGACTTCCCAAGCCGTAGAATTGTCAATTCCCTCTTCTAAAGCTATATTTCGAGTACTTATACCTGAATTCGCTTCTGCTCTTTCAAGTATTCTTTCTTCCATTTCAACAGTTCTAACGTATCTTGGTCTACCTTTATCAGCAATAGTATTTATAAATGAGCCTATCTCGCCAAGCCTTCGATGAACTTTGATGAAAGTTGGGGCACTTGGAACATTTCTATTAGGATATGTTTCCATGTAAAACCGCCGTGCTTGCTCTGCATTCCCATTGGCTCTCCCATAACAAAAATGCATGTCACGATACTCAGTATTTGAATATACGTGAGCCATTTTATTACTAGGTAAACAGCAACTTAATTTTCACTAATTTTAAAAATGTACTACGTTTATGAATACTTTTAAGGCTTTACTAATGTCTAATTTTTTTACTTATTATTTACTTTTCACCCGTCTTATCATTTATTTAAATTTGAAGCATGGTAACTTGATTTATTTGCGCCTATTGGACGTACTGATTTAATGGTAATAAAATGTTTACTGCTAATTTGTGACTAAACGGCGAGGTTTATCGACTCGAATGAAGAGTAACTTTTTTAATAAGTATTTTATTGTCTTTCACAAGGCATATTTGGTTTTGTAATATCTGTCAAATCCAAAAAGATATGCGAAAAAAAAAATATGGTTTTCAGGTAAAGTGCCCTCTGGTGGCAGAGTAACATTTTGGTAACAGAGTTATAGAAATCGTGAAGATAAGTCTCTGTGCCAAAAATCAAATTAATTGGTGAAAAAGTAAATGCCCTACATCAAAAATAAGAAAAAAAAAATTGAACTTTGACAGACCATAACTTAGAAAATATTGAGATTTCGATATTTTGTTACATGACTTACTAACATTATTTTATCATGTAGATTCACCTGTCCAAGTATCCAAACACATTTTCCCAACACCCTGTATAGGCGACTAAAAGAAAAATATGAATAAAATGTTTATACTGTTACAAAGTCATACGTTTAATAGAAGCCACTGTGCAGGTGTGTATATCTAATTGGTCCTCAATTTTATTATATTTGTCCCACATTTGATGTAATGGGGAGAATTTTAGAGCATTTGTCCTTGGGATTGGCAAGGCAAAAGTTCGGTGATTTCGCGAGGTTGTTCTTGGTACCTGGAAGTGCAGAAGCTGCAAAATATTCTCAGCACCAATTCTTCCCGAGAGTAAGTTATGCAGAAAGGTAATTTGTGACTTTGTCCTCCGTGATTTAAGACTTTCCATTGAAAATCTTGTTAGGAGACGATCATGTGGGCACCCTATTTCAGGGTAGAACCCATCAAGCTTAAAACTAATATATTTTAAAAAGCATCCTTGAATTTTTTTAAGGCTGTCAATGTGCGTTTGAAAGAGAAGACACCAAACAACCGAGGAGTACTCTAGTCGTGATCTAACAAAGCTATTAAACAGGAACTTCAATGTGTCGCAACTCGTGAAATCTTCAGCGTTTCTTATAATAAATCCCAACAGTTTAAAGGCCTCTCCAACAATCTTAGAAATATGGTCGCGAAAAGAGAATCTTGAATCTAGTACCACACCAAGGTCGCACACAGAGTCACATCGACTCAACATTTCTCCATTTATACTATAGTCATATATAATTGGCTGTACCCTTCTAGTGAATGTAACAATACTGCATTTAGATACGTTTAATAATAGTTTATTTCTCTCACACCAATCATTCATCCGCTCAAAATTATCTTGCAATCTTCTGCAGTCCCTGTCGTCCTCAATTCTGAGATATAACTTAACATCATCAGCATAGATCAAGCTATCGATATCTAGGATAGAGAAAAGGTCATTAAGAAATATGATGAAAAGTAGGGGTCCCAGGTGAGACTCCTGGGGGACGCCTGACGTGGCAACAAACTCCTTAGAATTATGACCATGACATTGAACAAACTGGACGCGATTATTTAAATATCACATAAAAAATAGAAGTAATTTCATATGTGATTACATATTTAATTATGACTGAAGGGGGTTCTTTAGAGGGTAAATCTTATAATCTACCCTACCCCTGGTAGTATTCTTTATAGGGTATTTTAGTGGGGAATGCTTCTAGGAAACTAACTAAATAGTTAAATAATTTACTGACTAAATAAATCATAATTTACTTTTAAAACGCACAGAAAGTTTTTTTGTTGTATTAGGCATAATTGACTTCATTGCCTACTTGATACCCAATATTTACAGACCAATATTAATTTATTATGACTAATGAGTACTACCACTACTACTACTACTACTATACACACATACTTATCGGCCTTTACTTGGCGAACTAGCTCCAAGTGAAAAGCTTTTCACGGTAACTACTTGGAACATACACTTACATTCCGTAGATTATCAGACTGTGACCCTTTAAAACCCCTTCTTCGGGCATAATGAAGCAGGCAATACAATATTTTTATTAGAAATAAACCAGAAATCAAGAAAACAAGCATACAATAACCTGCCACAATGCATAGTCCGGCCTAAAAAGCGGGAAAAATTCGTGACAGATGAGGTCACGGTCTCGGTCGCGTGACGTATTTTCAATTTCGGAGCAACTTTAATTGCTTATATCTACCAAAAAATTATGATCAAAATGTTGTAACATTCTAAGTAGTAGTTTGCATTGTATCTCCGTCAGTATCATTCACAGTTATACATATATCATAATAAAGATGAAAATACATTACCCAATTTGAATGACCATGTAACGTCCGAGAAGCTGTTTTAAGGTTTCTCAAGTCCCACAATTTAATAAGAGTATCATCAGAGCCTGTGGCAAAAGTCTTATCGTCCAGAAACCTATAAGAAATGCATATTGTATACAGCGTGTAACAGAAGTATGGAACGCTTTAAATATCTTTAATACTGTTTCTCCGATTTAGCTAAGATTCGGTATGCGTATATAAGAGGTTATCGCGGAGCTGCTGGCGACATTTGCAATGTTGCCAAATTTACAGTTTTTTAGCAATTTAAAATATTTTTTTTTTAATGGAACACCCTAAGTATTATTCAAAAAAATGATTCCGCAACAAATTCTAAATAACTTTTATATAAGTTACTTAATGTCTAAATCTAGCCATTTTTTTGATATTGTGTTTATATCATAAGAACTTCTTATCCAAGAAAGCTGATAGAGATATAAGTAGGTCTTGGAAATTTGTGACACAATTAAATTCTGACAGCGACATTGACAAACTTTTCAGAAGGTATGTGTGCTTCATAATTTATCAGTTTTAATAATTCTTAAAATGGATTTACTAACGGAAACACTGCGAATAGAAATATTAATGATATTGGGTTACGGGGATCGAAGGCGAACACAGCAGGAGGTTGCTGAGATTTTTAATGATAAGTATCCTTACCGAAATCCAATAGCACGGTCCACAGTAAGCAAAATTTTAAAGAAATATAACGAAACTGGCCATGTAAAAGACATTTCAAAATCTGGGCGTCCAAGAACTGCGACAAGCGGCGATAAAGCTTTAGATATTTTGCTTAGCATAGAGGAAAATACATACCTCTCTACTCGAATTATTGGCCTCGATTACGACACATCGCACATGTCGGTAGATCGCGTATTAAAGTGTGAGAAGTTCTACCCATACAAAATTCACCTGGTTCAAGAACTCTCTGAGGATGACTTTGACAGGCGTTTAGAATTCAGTGAGCAAATGATGGATTTGTGTAATGCTAATCCAAATTTTATTAATAAAAGAATGTTTTCCGATGAGTCGAAGTTCTGTCTTAATGGAAATGTTAACCGGCATAATATTCGTTATTGGTCCAAAGAAAATCCTCATTGGATTCGAGAACAGCACACCCAATTTCCGCAAAAAATTAATGTTTGGGCAGGCATTATAGGACAAAGGATAATTGGTCCATTGTTTATGGATTATAATTTAAATGGCGATAGATATTTGCAGCTCTTAAGAAATGAAATTGTTTCTGCTCTTGCGATCCTATTTCCAAAACCTCAAGTTAGTTTCATTAAAGTAAATTAAAACTGATTATCAATAAACAAAATTTTAGACAAAGTTGCGGGATTAAATAACGAAGTATGGCTGTAACAAGACGGTGCACCACCACATTACGCCAGACAAGTACGGGAGTATCTAAATGAAGTATTTTTTGAAAGAGGGATAGGGAGACGGGGTACAATTGAGTGGTCAGCTCGGTCACCAGATCTGACTCCACTCGATTATTTCTTGTGAGGACATTTAAAAAATGTGGTTTACAAGACATAAACCACATGATATAGAAGACCTAAAACAAAGAATTGAAGTTGAGTGCCGACGAATCGAAGAAACAGATGTTCTTTCTAATGTTTTAAATACTTTTCCGCAATATTTAGCATATTGTCAAGAAGTAAATGGAAGGCACTTTAAACATCTAATTTAATTTCTTTATTCTGTAATAAGTAAGTTTAAACAATAATTACCTTACAATAATGTTTCAATAAATTCTGAATTTTCGAGCTCGACTATTAAAAAAATGGCTAGATTTAGACATTAAGTAACTTATATAAAAGATATTTAGAATTTGTTGCGGAATCATTTTTTTGAATAATATATAGGGTGTTCCATTAAAAAAAAATTATTTTAAATTGCTAAAAAACTGTAAAATGGCAACATTGCAAATGTCACTAGCAGCTCCGCGATAACCTCTTATATACGGATACCGAATTTTAGCTAAATCGGACAAACGGTATTAAAGATATTTAAAGCGTTCCATACTTCTGTTACACGCTGTATGTATATGTTACGCTAATTAGTGATATACAGATTCCACATGTAAAAATATTAGTAACATAATTCAGGGTGTTTTAAGTTTGAAAAAACAACGTTTTTGCACAAAATATGGTATTTGGAGATTTTTTAGAACAAAAACCTAAATTTCTTAAAAATGTTGATGTAACTTGTAGAAAAAGCTGTCTGCGACAATTTACTTACGTTTGCAACGTCACAACTTATTGTGTCTTAGTGTATTGACGTCTTGAATGAAAATGTTGCTGTGTTTTTTTTTTATTTGTATTAAGTAAAAAGTTACACTTTCCAAGATATTTTGGGTTCCAATTGCTTAGTGCACCGCTTCAATTTGTGATCTGTAAATGTAACATTTTACTTAATCTGTTGCTAGTATTCTTGCGATTAGAATTAAATGGGTGACCAAATAAGAATGGTCAACGGCCGTATCTCAGACACCGTTACTCGTATCCCTTCCAGCGGAAAAAATAAGAAGAAAAGTCGCTTTGAGAAATCGTTGAAAAATATTTTCGAGCTTCTACATTGTCGGCTAGGGGCGTAACAGACATGATCGAGTAGAAAATTGAGTTTTTCTCTATATATCGCTCAATTAAGAGTTGTTGTGAAAATACAATGCATTTTGATCCTTGGGCTATGCCGAATATTTTTTGCTTTTCACCTTTTACTCAATCTTGGAAAATAAAGTGGTGGGAATGTCAGAGCTTCTTTCTAGAAAAACATGATATTCCCGCTTAGGCTGACGTTGAAGATTTCAAATCTCTATGTAAAAATAATTATCAAACATTTGCCATTATCGGAGGAGCATACGCATATGGCGACAAATGCTCTTCCGGAGCTCTTGGACATTTATGTAATAAAAAATGCAACCACAAGTGCTCTCCGAGCTAACTTCAGATCACAGACCGGTCATAGCAGTATAGGGAAATCCAGTGGAGAGGGGGCATGGGTTTCGTTTAATTTAGGTGGATTCCTTTAAAGAGAATATTGGGGAACAAAATATCTTTGCGGCCTGTCCAAACGGATTATGGAATTGAAGACGCTGTGGCTCAACTAAACAACAGTACAAATACTGCCATGGCTGGTGCATCCAAAATAAAAGATACCATTATGTTTTTCTTACTAAGCCTTTAATTTAACATAACATACCTAAGACTACAGATTTTCACAAAAACATTAATTAATTAAATGCTCAAACAACCCTCCATTAATAGCTAAACAATATCCTAACCGATCATAAAATCCATTTCTAACATTACTGAGTTGTTACTGAGAAATTCTGTCATATTCTAACGAAATACAGTTTTTTAGTTGGTCTAGATTTTCAAATTTTATATCTTTATAAATAAAGTTTTAAGTGACCCCACAGAAAGAAGTTGTTTGGCGAAAGGTCAGGAGACCTGGCTGGCCAAAGGATTAAATCAAAGACCTGGTAACTATAGATCCGACAAGCCATTCATAAATGCTATAAAATTGTGATGTCAAAATCGTTTCATGGCGAAACGCTGCGAGGAGCTTGGTGGGGTCGGGAGTGGGGATTACGCTGTCTTTACACATGCATGCGACAAAACCACAGAACAATAGAGGTTAGGTTGATAAGACACCAGAAAAACCCACAGAAAAACGCTGTCACAAATGAAATGGAGCATCCGTTATGCCGAGTAATGCCGAGTCGATGCGGATGGCTACGAAAATGGTGGGATCTGGGCGGATCCTTTTATGCTGCGTTGCCATATTACAGATTTTTTACAAGGTTTTAGGGCAATGTTATATATTTCCCACATCATGTTATCTAGTTAATCATAGAAGTTAATACTTGTAACAGAGTAAGCCCAGAAAACTACGTTTTCTGTGGCGTAAGTCTGGCAAACCAAGTGGAGGGGAGCAGCTTGTATGTTGATTTACTTTACACTGGAATACAATGATGACATCACGTTTATTTGTTATTGTTCGGTCTAATAGTTACCAGGTCTTTGGATTAAATGCAGTGGGCCAATAATATTTCCGTTAAAAATATTTTGTAGGTACTTCCTAACAAGACAGAATTATGGGCAGGACAACCATCCATTTGATATTAGATCTCCTGATTTTCGCATACAATTCTTCTAGTGCGGGTTCAATTCGATTTTGTAGTAAGCCCAAATAAGTTACTGCTGTAAGGTTGCCTTCCATAAAAAATGGTCCAATAATGTGATGTCCTGCAATTCCCGTCCAAACATGTATTTTTTGTGGATACTTCGTCCGAGTATTAACAAGGCGATGTTAAAGTGCGCAATACTGTGGCTTGTCCAAGAATCCTCGTGCTAAACATTTTATTTTCCTCCACGTGCAGTAAAATATCAAAATCTCTATTATCCATTTCTTCAGCTCTGTTGACATTCTGAGTTGAGTATTCACAGTTATTTATTACAGTGCCTTGGGACTCAAATTTACTAATGATAAGTTTAATTAATGAAATGGAAGGGGTAGGCTTATCAGGGAATTGAACTGAAAACATTTCAGACACTGCTCTTAAACTTTCCTGTATAATACCACTTAATCATCAATAATATATATTTATTGCTTTTAAAGTCACCATATCCATCCGAACTCAAGACGTTTTTAACCACTTTTAACTATAGGTACCTAAAAGCAAAAGCAAGCACGGCCAACAATATAAACGGTGTTTAAAATGGCTTTTGCAAATCCACTTATGTGTGTTATACCAAGACGTTTAAAGGTTCGTGTATATTGCTGGTCCTCTTTTTTTGTCTTTAACTAGGGTACTTATCGGGGGAGTAGGTCTTTCGCTATGTAGAATTTCTCTGTTCCCCGCTTCGAAACGCCTTGAAAAAGGCATAACAATATCCTGAAAAGGATTCATTTTCGTACACAAAAAGCACTAAAATACCCAAAGTCTTAAGATACAAACCAGGAAACGGGGTTGAAAACGCGAACGTCGGTAAATTACGTAAACAAACAATTCTCGCTTGATTCACGGGTCGATGCTATCGTGTGTTTAATCAATATCATTGTTGCCACACCACAGTCTTCACTCGAGCAACGCCATGAAACTACAAGAAGAAGTAATGGCCAGCAAGTGGTAAAATTATGACTCTGGTGCCTCAAAACAAAAAGAGACATGTGGCAACATTATATCCCTGTCCTGTTTGCCTAAACGATCTCATCCAATAAACACCGTTAACTCCACGCGCTGGGTGTGCTATAGCCGATAAATTAGAGACAAACGAAAGGGAGCTGTGCAATTTGCAAACCCGTGCTCGGTTTTTACTCCTTCTTCAACTTGTCAGGACAAAAAAAAATGAATTTCAAAGATTATAACTACAAAAACTACATAAAAAAAATACGACCCAAATATTTTATTTTCTGTCTTTCTGTGTGCTGAGGCGCTGCCTCAGTTGCCTCATCCGACGAGCCTTCACTGGCACCGACCTTGGGAGTACCGCCTGAATTAGGCTAAGACACAGGCCACCTTTCTCGATAGACAACAGGACAAAGATGAACATATACAAAATACTATTACGACCAGTAGTATGATATACTACCATAAATAAGACAAATGACAAAAAACTTCAAATTTTTCAAAACAAAATACGAATTATTACAAGCGCACCTAAACATACATTTACAAGAGTACTACACAATGACATGCACATGGAGACATTAGACGAATTATTTGATAAGATAATTACGAAATACGTACGGACCAAAGACATTAGAACTATTAGACCAAATTGTTTACATTTTGATGTGTTGTTAGAAATATTAGGGAAAAACTGTTTTTAAAAGATTGAGTTAGTAATTGCAGTAACGCCCAGAACCTAACATACAAAAAAGTTAAGGTGTGCGTATCAAATTATGCATTCATGCTTGCGATGTTATGCGAATATTTAATCGAAAACTGTTAAAAACCCTAAAAGTATTGAAATTATTATTATATATATCAGGCACTACGGCAACATTGTACTACGATTTTACAACCGGAGAGATTCTTTGAATGACTGTAGCGATTGCGATGTTGCCAGTGAGTCACAGCAGCTAGCTTGTGTTTTTGTGCCTTTATTGCAGTTTATTTTTGATTTCCTTGTGTATTTGCCTAAACATTAGTGTAGAAATAAACAATCATGGTTCGTGCCTCTGTAGTGTGTAAAAAGTGGATCATTTTAATCCAAATTTATCATTTCATCGGTAAGTATGGTTAGGTTATTGTTTCATAGAAAGCATTGGTGTAGCGTATGGGTTTGTTTACTAATGCTGTGGTAAATAGCACCATTGTTGTTAAAACTTTTATGCACAATGAAAAAGTTTTGTTATACTTAGAAACAATTAAGAGTAGATATTGATAAATAACTCATGGTAGCTACTTAATAGTAAACGAGTAAAAATATATCGACTAGTAAAATACTGTAAAATTGAAATCCTATTCCTAAATTTAATTAGGTACATATTTATTGAGATGTTTTATATATAACATATAAACATTCTGTTTAGGTTTCCTCAAGATGCTGAAAAAAGAAAACTTTGGTTTTCTTTAGTAGGATTCTGGATAACCAACCTTTACGAAACAATCCAGAGTTGTGCTCGGATCACTTTTTTCCTGCAGATATTTTAGGAAGGGTGAATGGTGCTAAATATGTTAGAAAGGGAGTAAACCCTCGTTACTGTGAAGGCTTGTTATTTCTAGACGACCTCTCTAACAGGTAAGATTGGGAGCTGTCAAGTTTTGGTTTGCCTAATAGAATTATTTAAAATATTTTAATATCCTTGTTTGTTTTTTAGTTCTGAGTCAACTGTTATTGGAACACCACCTGCCGCAAAAAACAACATTGGCGTAAGTAATATCTATTAATAATAAAATTAGTAATGTTATATTTTATGACAAATAAAACTTTTGGTTTATAATAAGTGTAATAGGTATACCTATTATTCATTATGAAACCCTTTTAATATTAATAAGAAGTTCATTTTATTCATTTTCAGGATGTCTAAGCTATGCTTTGATGATATATTGGTTAAATCAGATGATGCTGATCGAGTTGCTGATGAACCTTACAAGATTATTTATAATTCTCCTAATATTCAAAGGTACGTAGGCCCTATGCAAACAAAAGGTTTTCAAAAAAATGTTAATCATGAAGAAAAATGCTATTTGGGCTTTTTCTTTTATTTTTCTGTTGATTCTAGAAAAAAGTTCTATGTCCATCTCTTCGTTTTATTTTAGGCCTAAAAATATTGTTCCAAATATAATGTCAGTTCCTGGTCCTTCTGGAATTGGGTAAGCATATTTTCTTTTTAGGTAACTTTACATCTTTATCAATTTTAATTAACACAATTTTTATAAGTAGGATAATTTCAACCTATTGAAAATTATGCAGCTATAGAAAATGCTACATCTGGGAAAAGGTATATCAAATTAGTACTCATACAGGAGGGTGTTCATTTACAACACACTGTTAAATTTTTTTTTCTTTTTGTTTCAGTACGTATAGTCATTCAGGTTAAGTGGCGTCATTATGGGGCACATTAAAATTTTTTTTTTATACAGCAGGTGTTCAATACTGAATATGATTTAAGATATTCAGTTTAGTTGCTTGAAGCACACAGGTCATTTAAATACACCATAAGAGTACCTAATATACAGGATATTTCATTTAGAAATTTGCAACTTTGGTGTACGTATAACTTTTTTTTGAGCCACCCAGTATATTCCAAAATAATTTTGAAATGTGCTTCCAATATAAACCTACATATTAGGTACTAGAACAAAAATAATTTTAAATTTTTTTAACGTTTTCCGTACATGTTTCGTATGTGCGCCACCCTGTATAATATACATTTTTTTAATTGCATAAAGGAGTAAAGCTACTTAAAGTGTATTTTTTACATTTTTTAGAAAAGGGCATTATATTGGAGACATGGCCAGTAGCAATTTTTCCACCCCAGGGAAATGGAGGAAAAACGTTACAATTATAAAAAACACAATTACTGAACAGAGAAAACAAATTTATAATTTAAAAAAACCAGTCCCAAACCTTAAAGATCGGGTAAGGACATTAACAGGACTATTAAAAGTGTTGAAGGATACATTTTCTATAACATAAGCAGCACAATCATGTATTAGGGTATGTTTTATTTATGATGTATGATTAAGTAGTTATTGTTTTGGAATACATTATTCTGTTTGTGAAGCCATCTTCTTTTGTTGTTTTTAAACATTATTGCAAATAAAGATTATTATTAATATTATACATACACCTTAGTTTTTTCATTGTTTATCTAAGAATATCTTCTATCATAACTTCCAGCTTTTAACAGAAAGTAACAAAATATGACATCTGGTTAAACCCGAGGTTGATATTTGTTGACTTCAAGAACTGTAATTTTTCAATTAACAATATCTCAACAACCATTCAGTTTAGACATATATAGTACCTACATACAATGGTGTTAAGTCGATACATATTACAAAGTTTAGGACAAACTGTATATTTAAGTATATGCTTGTTGAAGGCAGTTTTTGAAATAAGAAATGTTTGTATTCACTGTTTTTTTTTTATATACAGCAGCTAAGTCCAAATAGAATTGGGACACTCGTATAATGTCGTATAGATTTTAATAAGAATAAATGTAGTCTACCTCGTAATTACAATTTTTACAAAGGTTTTTATAATGTTTTCAATTCTAATAATGAAATAAAGTTTAGCAACTTTTTTGCAATAGTAGCAGTGTTTTATTTTGCATTTACGTACCTACCCATATTTTGTGATAAATTTCCAACTGAAACTAATTCAAAATAGGAATTTTCCAAATAACCTCTTTCATACTGAGATTCAGAAATTTCGGAATCTTATAAGTATTAAAGGTAAATTTGTGATTCTAAAATTCAAAATTCGGAATTAATCCAATATGTTAAAAGGATTTCAGACGAAAAACAATTATATCAAACAAGCAATGTGATTAATTTTTTTTTTATTGTAGTATATTTCTTGTGACTTATTATTTCCATTCTTAGGAAAAAATTCTGATACAAAAAAATTTATTGTAGTATTATTTTCATACATTGTTGTTAGGTTTTAACCTCTACACCACTGGCGATCAAAACCAAGGGACGGTTTACAATGTTGCCGATCGGGCCAAGGAGATCTGCCTTTCTCTCTCGCACTCGCCAATATTTTAAAACAATAATAGTCGATACTTTTATGGAAATTATAAATGAATCGTTTCGTCTAATAGTTCTAATGTCTTTGGTACGGACGGATGTTTCGGACAATATACACTCGTGTGCAGTGCACAAAAACGGTCATTCCGAAATTTTGATTAAGTTTTAGGCTTGATAACTTTTTTATTTTTAGTCCGATTTGAGTGATTCTTTTATAGAATCTATCGACTTTAACGTGTAATCTTAAGTAACGTTGGTTATTCCGCATATTATACAAGAATAATCGAAATGTTGTTTTTTTCTCTAATTTCAAAACACCCTGTGGAATAACCAAGTAGCAAAATTATTTTAAAATACCAGTTTTCATTTAGAGTCATGTATTCTTTACATTTTGTTTTTTGGTTCATGTCAATACATAAATTCAGTCTCACACAAATGCAAAATGATTTTGGTTATCAATAATTTAAATTTGTATATAATTTCTAATGCAATATAAATTGATTCAGAATTTTTTTTTACAAGGTGGCTGTGTCTTTCTTTGTTTGAAACTTTATGGTCAGTTTGACAGTAAATTTGTGTATTTGCAATGGTTTTAAGTGCTGAAAATTGTGCAAAAGCTGTAGCTTTAATGGATGCCGGGCGAAATATGGGTATGTGGCCAGAGTACTTAATACCAGCCGCTCTACCATCGAAAGAGTAGTTTAACGCTATAGGGAAACTACAGCAATTGATGGCCGGTTTCTTGTTCTTAAAACCCTTCGCAATAGCCGGTCGACTTCAGTAAGGCGAAAAATCAACTTAGGGGTAAAAATATCAGTTCTTGGACCGTTCGTCGAAGATTTACAGGATGTCGCTTTAAAGTCTTGCCGACCAGCAACAGGCCCTAGATTACTCCCACGTCATAGAGTAGCAAGATTACAATTTGCTCGTGAACATGTGAATTGGAATTGGGCACAATGGAACAGTGTACTTCTTACTGATGAGTCTAGATTTTGCCTACACTCACCAGATGGACGAGAGCGAGTGTGGAGACGAACGAACGATTTGTTGAATGTAAATTCAGCCCCCGGCTTAGTTATGAAGGAGGTTCCGTGATGGCTTGGGCAGGAATATCACGTGAGGCATGTACTGAATTAGTATTTATTGATAGAGGATCGCTGATCGCACAGAGGTATATTGAGGTGGTTATCGAAAATTATTCCTTTTGTTCCATTTATCGACGATGGTTTTATCTTGATGCAAGATAATGCCCGACCACATTCCGCAAAGTGCGTCACTGAATATTTGGTAGAAGTTGAGATTGACAAAATGAACTGGCCAGCATGTTCTCCAGATTTAAACCCTATAGAGCATGTGTGGGACATGCTCGGAAGACGCATTAGAAGTCGAGTAGTGGTACCAGCGACATTAAACGAGCTCCGTGCGGCACTTCAGGAAGAATGGAGGAATATTCCGCATATTTAAGTTCAAATTAATTTGTAGTTATTAAGTTTGTTTTCCGAGAATCATCATGAATTTTTTTAATCTTATACAAGCATGCTCCTAAATTAATTTGTAATTAAATATTGATTAGTACAATAGTTTTTTCTGCGTCCTGATAATCTTTTGTTTATCTTGGCAGACCAAATATTTTATTTTCGTTCCAACAATAATGAAATTACGGAAAAATTTAAATTATTGATAACCAAGATCAATTTGCATTTGTGTGAGACTGAATGCATGTATTGACATGAACCAAAAAACAAAATGTAAAGAATAGATGACCCTAAATGAAAACTGGTATTTTAAAATAATTTTGTTACTTGGTTATTCCACAGTGTGTTTTGAAATTAGAGAAAAAAACAACATTTCGATAATCCTTGTATAATATGCGGAATAACCAACGTTACTTAAGATTGGTAAAAACCACGTTAAAGTCGATAGTTGTACCTACAATTCTATAAAAAAAATCACTTAAATCGGACTAAAAATAAAAAAGCTATCAAGTCTAAAACTTAATCAAAAAAGGACCCTAAAAATATGCTTCTAAAATTAATAAAAGCTGAAAATTTGAATTAATTGATTATATTTAATATAAAATTTCAAGTTTTATTGATTTTTTAATTTGTTCACAATTTATTAAATTTTAAATGTCAACTTAATTTGTTGCTGTTATGGACATCTGCAATATTTGGCTAAATCAGTAAAATTATAATTTTAATCATAATGGGTTCACTTTAATTGTCATTTCAACAGGACCTTATCCAAGAATTTTTTTTTATTGTAATCAAACAATAGCCAAGCCGCACACGAAGACTCCGAAGCGCAGAATTTATGTGTGCCGTTTAAAACTCGCTCGCAGAAATGTTGATTAGTGGAGTGTCAACTTAGAAACAAAACCTCTCAGCTTTTTAAAATACCACAACTTTAAACTTGCTGATTTGGGCCACAGCACATTAACAAAAACGTTTCAATGTGACGCCCCGCTTTGTCGATCTTAAAACTTTTTGATTTACGTTATTTAAATTAGGTAGCAGCTGATGTCATGAAATAGCTACAACGCGTAGTGTATGTAAACACCCTGTACCTGTATACAAACACATTTTTGGAATCTCAATTAGTTTCTAAACAACTTTCCATTTTATTTTCCAATGCCCAGTGGCAGCTCGTGAACTCTATTAGTAGGTGTGCTGCAGATAAAAAAAAAATAACGCGGCAGGGAAAAAAAATTTAAAAAAGTAAGTTTCAGTGGGTCTCTGCTATTGCTGCCAGATTTAAAGTACATTTTGCGCCGCAAAAATTTTTGGGTGCCACGCCCTTTTTTGTTGACGAATCTTGCTTTTCAAGTAGGAATACTAGGAATACTAGGTCTATCTTTTGCTTTTAATTCTATCTTTTTTTTCGTATGGATATTTAAAAAATCTCTTCACATTAATTAAATTGAAGACCACTTTCATAGTACACTACACAGTTAATAATTGTCACAGCAATACACAAAAACCACCCCCTCACTCAATTATTATTGCTTTAAGTTCAACTCGCCGTATACTAAACAGTCACATAAAAATTCTATTCAATACTGTTTCCCTCGACCCGCACTGCGCTGAACTAAATGCAGCGAACACTCCAGTTAAATCACGACTTTATTTTAGACCGTTACGGGGGAAGCGGAGTGCCGCGCGGGTGTTCGAAGGAGCTCACCGACCCCGATCGTGTTGCCCAGATCAAAAATAACTCAGCGACAGGGAGAGTCGGTCCGGTAGTGTCGGTACGATATTCCATTGGTTGACTTTATATAGGCGATCGCCGCGGTATGTACAGTCCGCCACACACACGAGCCTAGAGCTGGCAAAACAATCTGAGCAAGAATTAATACAATTGAAATGAAGTATTTTTTATAGATTATGTAATTATTATTATTTTTCTTCATTTTTTTCAGGTGCTCAGCAGCAATGCAGCGCTTATGCACCAGCCGCCATTGCCAATGCCTATCAACCGTTTTCATTTTTTGAGATTAATTCGTTTCAATATTTTCATTCACTACATGACCTGCAATACACAGCCCCTTTACTGGGGGACTGTGTGCAACATTTACTGATATTTTTGAATTCTGAGATCCTATAGATAGGTCTTAGTCATTAATTTATTCATGAAATTAAACCCAAGGGCATATTATAGAACATGCCAATAGTACACAATAACGAAAACACTTCAATAAA
Organism: Polydrusus tereticollis; assembly: GCA_963920685.1. NCBI lineage: Eukaryota > Metazoa > Arthropoda > Insecta > Coleoptera > Curculionidae > Polydrusus > Polydrusus tereticollis. The sequence continues at coordinate 72,466,294 of OY987328.1, forward strand.
AGTACCCACATCGCTATAGGACAATAAGAGTTACAATAAATATTATATATTGAATAGTCATAGCAGTTTTCAATGAAGAGTTAAGAGAAGGAAATGATAACAATAAAAATTTGAATCAAGTTTATTATAAAAGCGAAATCTTTAGATGTTCAAATTAAATAAAATGTACTTGAATGCATATAAAATAAGTATGTTAAGAAAATCTACTATACTACCACGTGTATTACTCACCTAACACAGTTGACACAGTTAAGATGGGCATTTTCTATGGTAGTGGTTTGTTTTTGAGTTGCTGCATCATAGAGCAAAACTTGTTTGCCCTCGCAAGCTGCCACCAGCAGTTTTCTGAAAAGGAATACAGAACCTGAACAAATCTCACAATATACTAAATTTACTAACAACTTCAAAATCATTTAATGAAAATGCAAGGTTTTTTAGCAAAAAGTTTACTGTTTAGCTAAAAAATCTAGTTGGCTCATTTAAACCAGGAGCTTATTAAGTAGGTAGGTAAGTAGGTAGGTACCTATTATTTTCTGCCTCAATCTGCACAATTGGAATTTGATACTAACAGCTAGAGTAATTATTGATATTGAAGTCAAGTTTCCTCTTTAAAAAGTAAGTAAGTACCTACCAACATTATACAGAATAAAGGCAGCTAGAATGTTTCCCCTCTTGATTAGGCATTTGGTTACACAAGTGAGAACAATATATTCTTATAATTCAAATAATTTGTGAAAATGGCTTTTTAATAAATATTGCAGTTGCCTCATTATTGGAAGTGCAAAATATTGTTATTATGTTTCATTTTGCTTCTTTGAAACTTAAGAGCAGCCACACAAACTAAATTGTTTTAGCTTCATTCTGAAAATTTTTAAAACTAACCGTCAACCATTTAATTGCCAAAGTGAGTACAGAAGAGACATTAATTTGCGAACAAAATAATCGTCTGATTACAAACTGCATGTTAACACAAAGCCGATTCCTACTAGTATAATGGAGTAGTTTAAAGTTGGATTTATGGAGACCAATTAAGAAAATATAAATAAAATTAATGGTCAACATATAAATGTTCGTAATGCTATGGTGACATAGCTAACATAACTAACAATGGAAATTAAGGTCTTATTTGTCCTGCATCAATCCACCTTTTGTCTTGTGTAGGTACTCTCTTTAATTTAATTTAATCAAAGACAATGCCAAATAGAGGGACATTTAAAGAGGTCTGCCTAAACGCATGTAACTTTCTAAAATTTAGTGCTAGTAATGGAATGTAAAATTAGGGAAAACTCAGGTAAATACTCAGCACAGTGGGCTAAAATGTGATTATGAAACACTTACCCATCTAAGCTAAATTCGAGGTTAAAAATACCACCCCAGTAACGAAAATATTTGTCTACACACTTGATGTATTGCTTTGCATCAAAAGAGTGATAAACCTTAGATATAAAATTGTCTGTGGATCCTATGTGTTTCTTTTCAAAGCCCAAAGTTCTATTAGTTGCTATGTTATAAATATGTGCAGTAGGCTTTATTTCGCTAACAATCCTCTTGGGAATTTGCTCTCTTGTTAATCCAATATATAACTCGTGATTGCTTGCACTCATTTTTAAAATTTCCTACATTTCCTTATGCTTATGTGCTACTTCAATAATATTTCGCATTAAACTCCTTTTGTTTACAAATTTTCACCAGACAGAAGACAACTCGGAATTAGACGTCACAAGTCATTTCGTTGTCAAACATCTCTCATATGTAGGCAACCAACGAATGTTTGTTTAGGCTATGGAAAAGCCCTCCATAGTTTAGGCAACTAAATATTTATGCCAATTTAAAACTTTACGCGCCCTTCTGGTTTCTTATTTGCAGATGTTTCTGATAATTAAAACCATTTTTATCTTTAATTCTTAAATCTGCTCCATATGAAATTAAGTATTCTCTTATTTCAGTTCTACAATTTAAAATAACTAAAAATAATAAGTAAGTAGAGTTGATCATGAGAATCAAGTAAGGCACTATAATAAGTCGGCATCGACTCGTATATTAGTGCATTTTATTGCACCTCGATTAATAAAACTAAAGTTTTAGTTAGCTGGAACTAACCTGCTCTTAAAAGAGGGGTCCATCCACTATTGTCTTGCGAATTGATGTCCAATTTTGTATCTATGGCGAATTTAACGTTTTCTAGCACGTTTGAATCCACGGCGTAGTGTAGCATATTTAAACCGTTCACATCTACGCTAAATATATTTGCACCTATGAAAATAAAATTTTATATGAATAATGTTTATCTAAAAGGAACCAAAATTTATTGCGAATTCATACAAAAATTTGATTTTTGCTTCTGCGAAAACTATATCAGAGAGATTAAAAAATTAAATACAAAAGTGTACAGGTTTTTACTGAACAATCATAATCTTAGCAACAAATTAATAAGAAGGACGATCACAATATCGGAAAAATACTTTTTTTTTTTAAATAGATAAGTAGATAGATAGATAGGAAATAGATTAATTAAAAATATTTTTAATTAAAATTACCGCAACTGGTCATTCTTTATAAATTTACTGTCGCACCTTCCACAATAACGTTGCAGCAAATACTAAACCAAGGCCCTTTACTAAACCGGACGGCAAGAACCGGACAAGTGTGAAAGCGCACGTTGCTGTGCATACCCTACTACCACTTTTCCGGCGTCAGGCAGCCGGATGCTTCAGTCGATCCATCCGGCTGCATCCGGTCGCCTAGCCTGAACCTGATAATGTGAAACACCACATTTAAACTAATGTACTATTACTTCTTCGGTTTTCTTCGGGTTTAAAACCTGACCGGCAAACCTGATAGTGTGAAAGTAGCGTTATGGTATTGCTTGTGGATATCCCATATAAACGGAATATCGGTGACATAGGAGAACATCCACTAGAGATCCATTGTATATCTATGTGTTGAGGGGATGTTAAAAGTTTAAAAAAGTAATTTAAAGAAAAGTATAGAAACCACGAAAATACGTATTTCAAAATGTGTATGAATTTTATTACTACCTATTACTTTTTATAAATAATTTGAAAATAAAAAAATTATACATTTTCCCCAATTTTTTGAATTAAATTTTTTATTTGCATTTTCAATAAAATAATGAATAATAATAATTATTATAAATTTACTGTTTATAAACTGGAATATTGTACTAAGAAAAATTCGCTTAATAAATTGTTTTTATAGTTTGTATACAGGGTGATTCACGGTGGATGGAACATTAGACGTTTCTGACGAACCAGTAAATGAATCGTTGCGAAAATTTGGTTGCTTACATAAACGGACATGCTCTACCCATCTAAAATATTTTTAACAATACAGTGATGCCGCTTCCACACAAAAATAATAGTAACTTTGATTTTTCAAATGGAACACCCTATATTTTATTTTATTTTCGAAACACCCATTACTTTTCTTACAATTTTTGTTAACTCTATTCTACACTTATCTCTTACCGTTTCTAAGATATAAATTAATTTTCGTTTTTTTTGGCCGAAAACTTCACTTTTAAAAATGCTGATAATTTTGAACTCTAAAATACTGAAACCCTGAAATTTGGTAAATAGTTAACTAATACCATAGGGCTCTTTGCCCTACCCTCAAATCTTAGTTGCAATATACAGGGTGGTTAAAAAATACACTTATTCTGGTAACTTGAAAAAGTGACCATAAGTCCTTTTTTTGAAATGTAACACCCTGTATATTATTACGTATTTGAAAAGCTGCTGAAATTTCTCCTAATTCTTGTATATTCATACCTGTACCTAACTAACTCGTTTAACCATTTTTTTGACGTATTAAGCATGATTTGTAAAATTTTCTATACAATTCAATTTTCATTCGGTTATTAGTAAGTTAGCCATGACAAAAACAATGATGTTGAATTATGTTACTATGGTTATCGTTTTGACATTTCATTAAGTTTAGATACAAGATAGCTACAGTACAAGACAGTTTAAAATCATGGAAGAAACCTATACAAATGCAGTTCTTATGAATTTATTTATTTTATTTGGACAATGTGATAGAATTATCACCAGGACATGTATAAAGTTTAACGAAATGTACCCTAATTTACAGCCAATGTATCTCAGAAAATTCATAAGGATCCAGAACAATTTTACTGCCTTTGGTTCAGCTTTAAAAGCGCCAAGAAACTTGCCTCGACCCGTGACTTCTAACGAAGAAAACGAGATTAATGTTTTGGCATATTTTCATGTATTTCCCCAATCTTCAATACGATGTGCTCAATACGATTTAGGTATAACATATTCATCAGTTCAAAGAACTTTAGTAAAACATAACATGCATGATTACAAGTTTACAAAAGTTCAAGCCATGAAGCCTCAAGATCCTCAACAGAGAGTACAATTTTGTGAAATGATATTGGTGCGCACTCAAGAAGATCCAAATTTTTTAAATAGGATAATTTGGACCGATGAATCAAAATTTTCAAGGGAAGGGATTTTTAATAGACGAAATAGTCATTTCTGGTCCAGAGAAAACCCGCATGTAACAAAAGAAGCCGGATTTCAAGAAAAATTTAGTTTTAATGTTTTTTGCATGTTAATGGATAATCAATTAAATTATGTAATATACGAGGAGTCATTAAATTCGAGAAACTATGTTAATATTTTGAGGACAGATGTCGAAAATTTTGTAGATAATCTGCCACTTGCAGATTATCGAAGCTGTTGGTATCAACTTGATGGAGCTCCTGCACATTGCACTAGGGAAGTTAGTGCAGAACTTGATAGGATTTTTGACGATCGTTGGATAAGACGTTTGGGACCTTGGAATTGGCCTCCAAGGTCACCCGATCTCAATCCATTGGATTTTTACTTGTGGGGCATGTTCAAAGAAAAAGTTTACAAATCACCCGTAAATTCTAAAGAAGAGCTGCTACTTCGAGTCACTCAAGTATTTAGAGATCTAAACCCAACCGAAATCTGCAACGACAAATGCAGTCAACACCCGCATATTAAAGTGTTTGGATGTAAACGGCCAGCGTTTTGAACATTTGTTAAAATAGCATTTTATTAGTTATAATTTTAGTAGTCTTTTATTATTTCACTAGTTAACATTTAATAAAATTGTTCTGGATCCTTATGAATTTTCTGAGATACATTGGCTGTAAATTAGGGTACATTTCGTTAAACTTTATACATGTCCTGGTGATAATTCTATCACATTGTCCAAATAAAATAAATAAATTCATAAGAACTGCATTTGTATAGGTTTCTTCCATGATTTTAAACTGTCTTGTACTGTAACTATCTTGTATCTAAACTTAATGAAATGTCAAAACGATAACCATAGTAACATAAGTCAACATCATTGTTTTTGTCATGGCTAACTTACTAATAACCGAATGAAAATTGAATTGTATAGAAAATTTTACAAATCATGCTTAATACGTCAAAAAAATGGTTAAACGAGTTAGTTAGGTACAGGTATGAATATACAAGAATTAGGAGAAATTTCAGCAGCTTTTCAAATACGTAATAATATACAGGGTGTTACATTTCAAAAAAAGGACTTATGGTCACTTTTTCAAGTTACCAGAATAAGTGTATTTTTTAACCACCCTGTATATTGCAACTAAGATTTGAGGGTAGGGCAAAGAGCCCTATGGTATTAGTTAACTATTTACCAAATTTCAGGGTTTCAGTATTTTAGAGTTCAAAATTATCAGCATTTTTAAAAGTGAAGTTTTCGGCCAAAAAAAACGGAAATTAATTTATATCTTAGAAACGGTAAGAGATAAGTGTAGAATAGAGTTAACAAAAATTGTAAGAAAAGTAATGGGTGTTTCGAAAATAAAATAAAATATAGGGTGTTCCATTTGAAAAATCAAAGTTACTATTATTTTTGTGTGGAAGCGGCATCACTGTATTGTTAAAAATATTTTAGATGGGTAGAGCATGTCCGTTTATGTAAGCAACCAAATTTTCGCAACGATTCCTTTACTGGTTCGTCAGAAACGTCTAATGTTCCATCCACCGTGAATCACCCTGTATACCTACCTACTTTTGGAGAGTATTTTGCTGTTATAATTCTGATATAAATTGTGTCCACCATATTGTTCATTATATTTGGGAAAACATTTTATATTATCAATTTTTGAGAAAGTTTTAGTCTATAAAAGTTTTTGCTTGATAAAATAATTGTTTCACATTTACTAAATTCGGGGTCAAATATTATAGACTGTCTATAATTTAAGAAAATGTGACGTCGCAAAACAAAAAATGAAGTATTAAATTTGTGAGACAGCCCAATTAAAGAATACCAGGATATTTTGTAGCAAAGTATTCCTGTAGGTTGAAGAGATTTTGAGAAATAGATGGTTGAGAATCGTATTTTACGATTATTTTCTTTTCTAGCTTTTTCTGTTAATTTCGTAAAACCTATTCGACCCACAAAACAGTTCGTAAAGATGTTTTGCTTGTGTTTTGGTACTTACTCTTCAAATTGGCTGTCTCAGAAATTTAAAATTAATTTCTTTTATTTTGTGACATAATAACATTTTCCTAAATTCTAGACACCCTCTATATTTAAGCTCACGTTTATTAACTTTATACCTACTTTTTTAACAAGCAATAACTTTTATTAAGGATAAAATTTTCTGACAAATTAAAAAAAAATACCATATTATGTAGCGAACGTTATTATCTTAATGAATACCTATTAGATATCCTTTGGAAGATACATGATATATCTCATAGATCTAACGGATGTAGGCAAGACGTCCATTAGATTTTTTTAGGGCATCCATTAGATATCTGTATTATATATTCAGTGGATATCCCTATATCCTGGTTATATAGGCGGACTGGCGGACATTTGGATATCCATGAGTAGTCTAGTCTATAGGACATCTATATGTATATATGGATATATATCCAGTAGATATACTGGATATATATCTATATGTATATATGGATATATATCCAGTAGATATACTGGATATCCATGACAGATATCTTTTAGACATCAAATAGATATGTGTGTGTCGTCTGGGTAGCGTCCCTTGGTCCAGGAGGTGTTGGAAACGAAATGAAATAAGTTTCAATAGGTATGTCTAGAATGGATTGGAAAACAAATAATGTTAATGTTTCGGCATTGCTTCATGATTTTAGGCATACTGAAACTTGTTGCATTTATTTTCGAACACCTCTGTGGTACCTATATAGAAATTATTTTAAAATTTTAATGCATCATCATTATGGGACTTTTGCTTTATATTCTAGACGTATTAAACTAGAATGAATACAGCTTTTTAAAAATTTGATCGCTTTCATATCTTAAAAATGGTTTAAGCTAATATGGATAACCTATAGGGCGTCCCACCGTGAACTCCATCGATTGATTATGGAAAAAACTACATTTAGGAAAAATTTAAAAATTTGGAAGCCTACTAATGTCGATAGGGGCTATTGATCTAAAATATTTTCAAGAATCTGGCACTTCCGATTATACCGGAAGCATATGTCAACTTGCTTATTTTAAATAAGACAACCTATATATTATTCAATTTTTGGATTCTACGTAAAATTGTAATCACATTTCATGTATAATATTCTATACCTAAGTCTAACCATTTTAGACATATTTCAAAATTTATGTCGAAAATTACTTTTGCAGACCGAAAAATAATTATCAATTTTTCCTGTACGGAAGACTTTATTATTTAATTGGGTAAGTTTTTTCAAGTAGAAACTACCCATTTTTATAATTTTATCTTATTCAGCATTCAAATGAGGGTAACTTTGCATAAGGTGTCAAAAATTAACAGTTCCTGAAATATTGGCAATTTAACATTTTTCTATTGTGTATTCAGGTTCAGTTACTATTAGTTGGCCATGGCGGCATTCGAAAACAATCAAATGCTAACTAATTATCACTGATGACACTTAAAAAAGTATTAGCAATCATGGCGGGGCGCTTATTCAAACGAAGATTGCTTAAATTTGTTTATCATTTATGGACAATTTGATAAAGTAATATCAAGAAAGTGTGATACATTTGCTATTCGATATCCACCAAAACAGAAATCAACAGCAAAAGCCGTTAAACAAATTATAGAAAACGTCAAAAACTTACAATGAAAAAATGTTAAATTGTCAATACGTCTTTTCCGCACACCCTGTATAAAGGGGGGCAATCGCTCCTCTTGGCCTGGCGCTCCTTCACTACTTGAATTGAATTCCTACGAAATTTGGGCGTGGTCTGGCGCATCTGGCACTTGGACGCGCGGACCCTCGGAAAAAAAGCTATCTGAAGTTTAAAGGCATATATTTAAAAATAAAACATTATAGGCTTGAATCTATAGCTATTGATTTATTGTTACCTGTTGTAAAATAACAGAGTGATCCATACATAAAATTAATAACAATTCTAAAACGGTATGCCACAGAATCTATAAAAATATAGCTTAGGTCCAAAGTAATATTGCCAGAAACCGGTTTACAAAATTTTTAGGAGAAAAATTCTTAGTACTGCAATCAGTAAATAACTAAATATATATATATAATATACAAATATATCATTATGGCAGTTACAGGTATCCTAGCAACATGATCGGTGAATGCGTTCCTCTGTTTTGTAAAATAAATATACCTTGTATGCAGAGCTGTCGCAATTATTCTTAAAAAGTAATTCAATTACAATTACTCATTACCCTCCGAAAAAGGCATCAATTACAATTACCAATTACTAACAGTATGATAAAAAATATTTAAATTACCAATTACCCACTAAAAGTAATTGATTCCTTGATCAATTATCGCATTTGAATTACTGAGTTTAATTCAATTACTTTTATACTAATTCGATTACTTTAAAGTAATGGAACTACCCTAAAAGTAATTGAATTACTCTGAATCTATAAATTATAGGTACGTTTTGGCAATTAAATTACTCTGAGTAATTCAATTACATTTTGGTAATTGAATTACATTTTTAAAATTGAGTTAGTATATAAGGCGCTTAGATGCAAAACTCACCCTTTGCCAAAAAAATTGAAAATTGATATTTTATTATTTACGGGTAATGTTTTTTAGAATTAATCCAATGGCGAACTCGGTTTGCAGCAAAAGTTACTCTTTGGTATCATAAACTAGCTCTAAAAATAATTGTTGGGTGCAAAACTCTCTCTTTGTGCATGTCATTCGATAGCAAAAGTCACTCTTTGCTTTTCAGCCAATCGAAGTGTCTCAGTTGGCGACGCTATGTCACGTGTAGGAAGAGGCCATAATTATTATTTTCATTGTCTGTACAGAAACGTTGAGTTGACAACTTACCGTTTTAACTTGTTAAATGCGTGTTTTTATAAATAAATAAACCAAAAATGAGTGATTTACTTAGCGAAGGCGGTAAATCTGTTAACCCTTGTGTCTTCAGTAAAGGTAGAAGCTGCGACAGGAATGTAAAAGAGAAAAGCAAAAAATATCGAGGTAAGTTTTAAAATATTACAGTGGATTTTTCAGTAAAGCGTCATAAAATTAAAATTTTTAAACAAAATATAAATTTTACATTCAATAGATTTTTTTTTGTTTTTAGGCATACTCCAAAAGGCCTGCCTGTATTTCCTATGTGTGGGCATAATGACAAACCTGGATTTCCATACTTTTGCGCAAATCTTACAATGGGCCAAATAAAACATTTTCACGATAAGCTATATTCAACCAGAAATAAAGTTATACAGGATACCTACATTCTTAAATGTTGCCATGCTGAAAAACCTAGGAAAACCGCGAATAAAAAAAGAAATTCCAACGTTTCGATAACTTACAAAGTACCAGATGATAAAGGTCAATTTATACGTGTCTGCAAGAATGCTTTTTTGGGAATAAGTGGTTTTAGAAGGTTCAGAATAGAAGGAGTAGTAAAGAACTTTTTCAAAAATAGTGAGATTCCAAAAGAACGAAGAGGTGGAGATCGCGTTGGGGATAGAAATAGAGAAAAGAAAATTGAAATTAAAAAGTTCATAGAATCACTACAGTGCATTAAATCTCATTACTGCAGAAGTAAAACTTCTGAACGTTTATATTTACCATGTGAATTAAATTTTAAAAAATTGTATTTCCTTTACAAAGCACAGGTAGTTCTCCTTGCGTAAAAATATCATATTTTCTACATTATGTCAATATGCACTACAATCTTGCATTTGGCTCTCCGCAAACAGATGTTTGCTCAACATGCTTAAGAGTTCCAGAACTTCTAAAAGCAGTTGCAAGCGAAAATCAAAAGCAAAAATTAATTACTGAACAGCGAGTACATAAATTAAAAGCTAAAGCTTTTTTTTAAACTTCTACAAGAAGAAAACCAGATATGGAAATATTTTCATTTGATTGTCAAAAAAACTTGGCATTGCCAAAGTTACCTGATCAGGCCTGCTACTTTAGTCAACAGTTGAATTACTACAATTTCACAATTGTTAATGGAAGTTCAAAAGGAAGACTGGCTCCTTTTTCCTATCTTTGGTTAGAAACTGATGCTCCTAAGGACTCTAACTCAATAGCCTCTGCAGTATACCACTTTTTGAAGGTATTTCAATTTAATCAGTCTGTCCAGAAAATCCGCCTATTTGCCGATGGATGTGGAGGCCAGAATAAAAATGGCACAATGATGGCAATGCTTTCTTCTTGGCTTTTAAAAGATGCACCAAAATCAATAAAAACTGTAGAAATTTTATTTCCTATCGTGGGACATTCATTTATGCCACCTGACAGAGTCTTTGGCTTAATTGAAAAATCGCTCAGAAAAAAATGCGTTATTGTTAATAAAAAGGAGTACGATGATGTAATAAAGAATTTTTCGACCATCAGAAATATTGATGAATGGAATGTTCTGGACTGGAAAAACGAATCAAGATCACATCTAAAACTACCAGGAGCTTGGCATTTCCAATTTAATAAAAGCAAAAGATTTATTTTTAAAAGAAGTGGAAAAGAAAATGTTTTTATTTGTGGTACTACCTAACTGACATTGGGGAAGCTAAAGGAAGCAAGAAAAGAAAATTTCCTTTTTAGCTCCAAAAATTATTCCTTTTGGAAGAAAACTAAATGACGATAAAAGCTCTATAGGGCGCTTACTGACATCGCATTTTGGAGAATCTTGGATGGAGAAACCAGAGCTTTCTCTGTACAAAAGGTTTTTGTGTTCAACCAATGGTAATGATTTTGCGGAAGCTGGAGCCAGTGGCATTAATTCGGGTACTTCTGAGCAATGCCGCAATCAAGAATATATTGAAATGGAAACTTAATAATATTTTTTGCGTTGTGTAAAATTTTGCCTCATTTTATACGAAAATAAATAAGCTTTGTTTCTTGCGTTCTTTTTTTTACTAGTAAGAGGCAAAACTAACTCTTTGATAAAGTTCGCTGCAATACTCACTCTTTACTAATTTGAAAAATAATTTTTTGCTTTTTCTGCAGGCTATTTTTTAATAAAGGTAAACTAAACAAATAGAATCCTTTATAGCAACCTTATAAACAAATTGGAACTGGAAGCATAAAATATTTCTATTAAAAACAGTTTATTTTGATTATCTCAAAGAGTGAGTTTTGCATCTAAGCGCCTCATATCAGCAATTGAATTACTTTTTTTACATTTTACAAAAAAAAATTGTATATTTTTTAATAGCAGTAGGTACTATCACACTTTATTATAGAAAGAAATTTTAAAAATTTCGAAATTTATAGTTAAACTTGAACTCCTAATTTTGATATAGTACTTACCTTTAACAAATTGACCAATAATAACAACTGTCTTTTTATATAATATGATTTATTTGTTGAAATAAAACAAACGTAAAATTAAGGAAAATAAAAAAAAATTGAAAAAAACTAGGTACCAATACTACTAATGGTACTATAATAAACAGATAGGTACAAAGAAACGCGAAATTTTTCACAACAAAAACAAATACCTATGAAACGTTTGTTTTTTTATTGGCTTTCAAAATAACTAATTCTTCGAAATGTTTGTCAGAGAGAGCATGTCTTAGGGGGCTATTAATTATCTCAGCAAAAGAAAACAGCCTTTCAACCGGAGCAGAGGAGGGTAAACATGTGTTATATTTATGGAACAACTTTTTAATAAACGGATATCAGTAGGTATTCCCTTACTTGAGACGGTATCTCCTAAAACACATGTATTTTCTTATGGAGAAATTTCCATTATTCAGCCATGCGCATTCCGTTATGATGGCATCCATTTCAACACAAACATTATAATGTACTTTTTTCCTTTTTGTGACATGCGTAATTGATATAGTAATTGTAGATATGCTTTAAAGTTCCTGTACAAACCTGTTTAGGACTCTGTTGACTGATGCAGTGTGGATTAAAAATATTATTATTTTAAAATTATTTATTAAATTTAAGGCACAAAACTTTGTTTATAAGTAATTGGTATAATTAATCGGTGTTATAATCATAAGCCTCTTGATTAAGAACGACCATTTTAATTTAATTGTATATTATGTTGTTAATGTTACATGGTATATTTTACGTAGAATAACAGTTTTAGATTTAGGATTAGACAATCTCCTTGTATTTACATTAAATCATTAAACAAGTTACATAAAAAGGGGGGGTTTTACGTTTTAATATTTAAGTTAAACATACGTGTATGTCAAGGATAAAGCTAGATCAAAAGGATGGAACGAAATCGAGAAAAGTATTCAAGTAGTTGGGATAATTTTAGGGTTTTTCACAGGGAACCGACCTAGATGTCTAGGTAGATTAAATAGCAGTTGCTTGTACCTGATCGCAAAATGTGTTTACCAATCAAGTTGTAGTTAGTTAAAAAAAGGCATTGGTTTTATCTGGATTAAACCGTTCTGATTTAAAAATAATTATTATATCAATGAAATATTCTTATGAAATATATAGTGTAACATACACAAACCTTTATATTATGTTCATCGAATTGAATGATTTTCACACTTACCTAGAGTGGACCTTCTATTGGATGGCCGAAGGCAACATAGATTTTTTTCTCTTCAATAAATAAAAAAAGAACCACATGCGGACGCTGAACTCTAATCAGCATATTTTACTAGTAAATGGACCTATTATTGTTGTGTACAATGATTCGATGATTTATCATAGTTTTGTATGCGATCTACGAGGGTTCCACCCATATGCTATTAACGACTCACTTTTTTCAAATATCACTCGATGTCAGTGTTGTAGTTCTGGTTGCGATAACACAGAGTAATTGGCTGTTGACAGTGTTTATAAAATAAAAATAGACTAACCTTTTCTGCAAACGTTCTTAGGGACCGTTGTCTTCTTTTTTTTTTTTATAACGGATATTGACACAAAAACGGCAGTATAGTGGTCTTTTGTTAATTTCGGATTTATTTGATGTGTGGATTGACGAGGCAAATATCATTGATGATCAGTGGTGATGATTGATATTTACGTTTTACCTGTTAGCCTGACTTTGTAATCGTTTTCAAAATTTCTTCACATTACGACCCTGATGATGAGCTCGCAAACGCATAGACAAAAAGTTTTTTAAATATAAAAGGTTTAAGGAGAACGTTTGCCCTTAAACATTATACGCTTATTTAAGACAATATTAATTTAAACTACAAAAAAGTATATTGTTTTTATTAAAATTGTACTATTTATACTTTAAGTATGTATAGATATTTTTATTATTTTGTAACTATGGTGAGTTCTTTGTATTCCAAAAAAGTGGATTTTCTGAATTATTTTATTTTACTATTATTATACAGTATTAGTATTTGTCTATCATTAGTTTGCTATAGCGTTAAATAAGGCCACTGCATTTTATGCATTTTTAATTATGAATTCAAGACATATTTCAATTCAACTAACAATTTGCATGTTTAAACATGTAACTGTTTAAAATAACCACCTGAAAAGTAATAACATGTAAGAACTAGGTCCAGTAAAAAATACTACAAAAACTAAGATTAGGGTAAAATCACCTTCTAACCAAGTATGGCTGATTCCAAGAAGATATCACTTCAATGACCCTACACTCCCAGTATAATTTACTTTTAGTTCATTACCTCATTAATTCAATCTCGCGAATTAATTATCCCCTCCCGCTTCATTTTTGAGTAACCCAATAAGTTCTTTTCCCCCACCCCTACAATTCACTACCCCCACTCCAATCTCGACAGATCCTACATTATAACTAGGCGTCTGCAGAAAGACCTTGTCATATCTACTTTAGACAGGCAACCGGACAGACACATCTTGTAGAAATTTACAGAAAGATGGAGAAGTTTATTATTGTTAAAGACGTTGTTAAAAAGTTACGAGAATTTAACCTTACAGGACGCACTCTAGAGTTTAAGTTAAAACCTGTTCCACAGGGAGTTGAACCAGTTGGTTGGGTGGAAAAAGGAATTAATCAAATTATTCAAAACGCTACAGTAGGCCTACAACCCTTAGATCGTGTGGGTTTTAGTTTTTGCTCTAAAGACTTCAACCGAGGAGAAGGTTGGATTCGCTTCAAAGCAGCTAAAGACATAACCTTTCAAGATGTTTGGAGTGTTATAAGTGGCATTTATCAGTCAAACTCAGCAGGTCTTAATACAGAATCATTTTGTCTTAGTGTGACAACTGTTAGATTACCTGTTGGTGGGGGCAGAGGAAAAAATTATAACAGTTTTCACGAGGAATGTGACAAGCGACGAGGTATTATAAGTATTAAAAATACCGATAACCTGTGTTTACCACGTGCTTTGGTAGTCGCCATTGCCCATAATAAAAGAGATCCCGAATTCAGTAAGGTTAGAAGAGATATTAGTAAAATTCAAACCGAAAGAACAAGATCATTGTTGGAGAGAGCTAAAATTAGCATTCCTGAGGCAGGAGGTGGAATTCCCGAGTTAATACAATTTCAAAATCATCTAAAAGAATATAAATTAGTTGTTTATAGCTATGGATCAAAAGGACGAAATATTATATTTGAAGGTTCAACTGAAAGCAATAAACGGCTGAACTTATTACATTACAAAAGCCATTTTAATGTAATTACATCGCTGACAGCAGCTTTTTGTTCTAACTATTTTTGTGAAAAGTGTTACGTCCCATATGATCACAAAAATGAGCACCGATGTGGTGGAACCTGTCAGGCATGTCAGCAAGCCCCTGCTTGTGAAATAGCAATAAAAATTAAATGCCAGGACTGTCTACGATTTTTTAGAAGTCAAAACTGTTACGAAAATCATAAAAAGGATTATTCGTCAGGCAAATTTACAGTATGCGAACAAATTAAACTATGTTCTATTTGTTTAAAAACCATTAAAGCCAAAAGAGCACATGTATGTGGTGAAATTTATTGTAAAATTTGTAATAAACATGCACCCGAGAATCATCTATGTTATATTCGGCCTGATAAGGGAAAACCTAAGATTAAAGATGTTCTTTTTGTATTCTACGATTTAGAGACGAGCCAAGACAAACTATTGGAAAATTCAACGTTTTTACATGAAGTCAATCTCTGTGTTTTCAAACAATACTGCGATGAGTGCATGGATTCTGAAGCAGATACTTGTAAAAAATGCGGTCTAAAGTTACAAAAAGTCAGAGGTATAGACCCAGCGGGGACATTTACTAACCATTTGTTACAAATGAGGAAAAACTTTAAAGAAATTATTGTAATAGCCCATAATGGTCAGGCTTTTGATCACCAGTTTATATTAAACTACATTATGACAAAGACAGATTTTACACCTGAGTTAATCATGAGAGGTACCAAAATAATTACGATGCAACTTGAAAATGTAAAATTTATCGACTCACTTAACTATTTCCCTATGGCTTTAGCCAAACTACCAAAGGCATTTGGACTTGATGATATTTTTAAAAAAGGCTACTTCCCGCACCTATTTAATACAAAGGCAAATGAAAACTATATAGGACCTCTACCATCAATTGAATATTACTCCCCAGATAGTATGAAAGAAGAAGACAGAGCCAAATTTCTTAAATGGTTTGTAGAGCATGAAAATGATGGTTTCGATATGCAAAGAGATCTGGAAGACTACTGCGTATCGGATGTCGAAATTCTTGCACAATCATGTTTAAAGTTTAGAGAACAACTTATACAAACTACCAATGTATGTCCATTTACTGAAGCCACAACTATTGCTTCAGCATGCAATAAAATTTTTAGAAGAAATTTTTTGAAGCCTAATACTATAGGAATCATACCAAAAAATGGATACCGATGGAGAAACAGGCAGAGCAAAATTGCCATAGATTGGTTACTCTGGACCGAGAATCACAGAAAAATCAACATCTTACATGCTGCTAATGGTAAAGAAGCTGTTTTAAATGGTGTAAAAGTTGATGGTTACTGCTCCGAAACAAATGAGGTATTTGAATTTCAAGGATGTTATTTCCATGGATGTACTGTATGCTACAAGTTCGGCAGGAACGATCCTCTTTCCGAGGACCCCTCAGAAACGCTAAATTTAAGATATGAAACCACAAAGGCAAAAATTATGAGACTAAAAGATTTCGGTTTTTTAGTTAATGAAATGTGGGAGTGTGATTTTAGAAATTTATTAAAAAATAATCCAGAGATAAAATCCTATACTAATACCCATTACAATAAAATTTTGACAAAACTAAATCCAAGAGATGCTTTTTTATGGAGGACGAACAGGAAATACATGCGAATACTATGAAATAAAAGATACGGAAAAAATTAAATACGCCGATGTTTGTTCCCTCTATCCGTACATCTGTAAGAGTTCTAAATTTCCACTATCACATCCAGAAGTGTATGTAGGAGATGCGTGTAACAAATTAAACCTAAATAATATAGATGGTTTAATTAAATGCACAATTCTCCCACCAGAAGAGTTGTACCATCCAGTACTCCCTCAAAAAATAAACAATAAATTGATGTTTATTCTTTGTCGAACATGTGGTCAAGACATGAATTACAACGAATGTAAGCATACCAGCGAAGAAAGGGTACTTGAAGGAACATGGGTTCTGGACGAGGTACTTAAAGCCCTAGAAAAAGGATATAAAATACAAAAAATACATGAAATCTGGAAATATAACGTACGAAAGTTTAATAAAGAAAACGGTGAGGAAGGATTATTCACATCCATGATGAATAAATTCATTAAAATCAAACAGGAAGCATCAGGCTGGCCTAAAGATTGTGAAATAGAGGAAGACAAAGTTAAATACATTGATCAGTTCTTTGAAAAAGGAAGATGTTAAACTAGAGTATACCAAAATTATTGAAAATCCAGGGCTAAGATCACTGGCGAAATTAATACTTAACTCGTTTTGGGGAAAATTCGGTCAAAGAGAGAATCAACCAAAGACGAAAATTGTAAATAAACCAGCAGATTTATTTGCAATGTTTATTACCCCTGCAATTTATATCAATGGGGTTATACCCGTCAACGATAAAACATTACTTGTCAATTATGAATATATAGAAGAAGCCAGCGATCCGTTGCCGACTGTTAATGTTGTTATAGCGGCTTACGTAACAGCGCAAGCGCGCCTTAAATTATACTCCTATCTTGAAGCTCTTGATAAAAGAGTCTTATACTATGATACAGATTCCGTGATTTATGTTTCAAAAAATAATGACCCCGATATATCAACGGGGCAATTTATTGGAGACATGACAGACGAGTTGGAGAGTTATGGCTCTAACTCATACATAACTAAGTTTGTTTCTGGAGGCCCCAAGAATTATGCATTTAAGGTTCACTCGACGAAAAGTAATTTAGAAGAAACGGTCTGTAAAGTTAAAGGTATAACTCTCAACTATGCCGCATCACAAGTAATAAATTTTGATGCAATCAAACACATGATTCTTCAAAAATCCGAACCGATCCCCATCATATCCAGAAGCATACGGCGTAGCAAGGAGCACATTGTGACAACTTGTACTGAAGTCAAACTCTATAGACCTATTTCAACAAAGAGAAAATTTCTATCGGATGGAAGCTCCGAACCATATGGATATAGAAAAAGAAAAACCCATTGAAAATAAAATATATTGTATATTTTGTATGTATTGTATATAAAATATATTATAAATATTGTATATCTAGAACCGCTATGGAGTTTAAAAATGTAAATTAAGTAATAAACAATTTAAAATATCCATTTTGGTTTTATTTTTTTCTTTAACAGTAAGAGTTTTCAAAAAAGTATTTAAATAAGTAATTATGTACATATTAAAAAAATATGTTTTTATTTTTACAAAGACATTTATAATTTAAATAGTTTGAAAATATTATCCAGTCATTTAAGTACTACACTTAAACTTAAAGAAAAGTTCTCCGAAGCCACAAAAAACACTAAGGGAATTGGTTCTTTTCAGCTATTTTTCTGTTATTCTTATAGTAATCCATAATCGTTTCAAATTTGAACGACCCACATGATAGTCTTTTTTTTTTGTAATTTATGCATATTTAATTACACGGTTTCATATAACTTTAACAAATAAAAGTTGTTTTTTTCTTTTATTTTTTTTTCTTTTCTGTTTTCTTTTTCGGTTCTTAAGAAATGCTAAAGAATCTGTACAAAACAAGTCACGAATTAACTAAATAGCCACCATTTCACTAAATACTTAACACTCAGTATACAATTTTCAGAAATGTCATGATTAAGAACGGTTCTAGTCATTTTATACAAGATTTCACATGATTTAACAAATTTAAAACATTTTTTTAATTTTTACTAAATTCTAAACACTCAGTATACACTTTTAAGAAAATAGGACGATTTGCGACTGTTTTAGTCATTTTTTACAAAGTTTCACAGGGCTTAATAACGTTAAAACATTTTTTTTAATTTTTTACTAAATTCTAAACACTCAGTATACAATTTTCAGAAATGCCATGATTAAGAACGGTTCTAGTCATTTTATACAAGATTTCACATGATTTAACAAATTTAAAACATTTTTTTTAATTTTTACTAAATTCTAAACACTCAGTATACACTTTTAAGAAAATAGGACGATTTGCGACTGTTTTAGTCATTTTTTACAAAGTTTCACAGGGGTTAATAACGTTAAAACATTTTTTTTAATTTTTTACTAAATTCTAAACACTCAGTATACAATTTTCAGAAATGACATGATTAAGAACGGTTCTAGTCATTTTATACAAGATTTCACATGATTTAACAAATTTAAAACATTTTTTTTAATTTTTACTAAATTCTAAACACTCAGTATACAATTTTCAGAAATGACATGATTAAGAACGGTTCTAGTCATTTTATACAAGATTTCACATGATTTAACAAATTTAAAACATTTTTTTTAATTTTTACTAAATTCTAAACACTCAGTATATCATTTTCAGAAAATAATACAATTCTGTACAGTTTTACAAATTTTCACAGGTCTTAATAACATTAAAACATTTTTTTAATTTTTTACTAAATTTTAAACACTAAGTATACACTTTTTAAGAAAATAACACGATTCAGTACAGTTTTTACAGATATTTACAAAAGTCTTAATAACATTAAAATATTTTTTTCTAATTATAATTGCTATTTTCATCTTTTTTATTCCTTAATTATCTAACATAATGTATACAATTTCAAGAAATAGTAGATTTTTAATCCATGTACAAAATTCAAGAATCTAAAATAAAATTAAATGTAGGCTTTTTAATTGGCATCTCAGGCAAATTATTTCCCCCCAAAATTATCTAAAAAAGATATACCAAAAACATTCTAAAGCGGTTTTTTACCTCTATAAGTATGCAGGCCGATCCGACCCTTGTCGGTTTTATTACCCGCATAAATTAACACAGTAGAGAGATACTAAGAGAGCGAGACCAGTGGTGCACCACCTGACGGGTGGTGCGTTTTACGACCTAACCCGGGTGGTTCGGTGGTGCGTTTTACGATCTAACCCGGGTGGTTCGGTGGTGCGTTTTATGATCTAACCCAGGTGGTGCAGGTGATGCGTTTTATGACCTAACCCGGGTGGTTCGGTGGTGCTGTTTATGAGCTAACCCGGGTGCTTTCGTGAGGCGGCTCTCTTAGTATCTCTCTACTGTGTTAATTTATGCGGGTAATAAAACCGACAAGGGTCGGATCGGCCTGCATGCTTATAGAGGTAAAAAACCGCTTTAGAATGTTTTTTGGTATATCTTTTTTAGATAATTTTGGGGGAAATAATTTGCCTGAGATGCCAATTAAAAAAGCCTACATTTAATTGTATTCTAGATTCTTGAATTTTGTACATGGATTAAAAATCTACTATTTCTTGAAATTGTATACATTATGTTAGATAATTAAGGAATAAAAAAGATGAAAATAGCAATTATAATTAGAAAAAAATATTTTAATGTTATTAAGACTTTGTAAATATCTGTAAAAACTGTTCTAAATCCTGTCATTTCTGAAACTTGTATACTGAGTGTTTAGAATTTAGTAAAAAATTAAAAAAATGTTTTAATGTTATTAAGACCTGTGAAAATTTGTAAAACTGTACAGAATTGTATTATTTTCTGAAAATGATATACTGAGTGTTTAGAATTTAGTAAAAAATTAAAAAAAAATGTTTTAAATTTGTTAAATCATGTGAAATCTTGTATAAAATGACTAAAACCGTTCTTAATCATGTCATTTCTGAAAATTGTATACTGAGTGTTTAGAATTTAGTAAAAATTAAAAAAAAAAATGTTTTAATGTTATTAAGACCTGTGAAAATTTGTAAAACTGTACTGAATTGTATTATTTTCTGAAAATGATATACTGAGTGTTTAGAATTTAGTAAAAATTAAAAAAAATGTTTTAAATTTGTTAAATCATGTGAAATCTTGTATAAAATGACTAGAACCGTTCTTAATCATGTCATTTCTGAAAATTGTATACTGAGTGTTTAGAATTTAGTAAAAAAATTAAAAAAAATGTTTTTAACGTTATTAAGCCCTGTGAAACTTTGTAAAAAATGACTAAAACAGTCGCAAATCGTCCTATTTTCTTAAAAGTGTATACTGAGTGTTTAGAATTTAGTAAAAATTAAAAAAAATGTTTTAAATTTGTTAAATCATGTGAAATCTTGTATAAAATGACTAGAACCGTTCTTAATCATGGCATTTCTGAAAATTGTATACTGAGTGTTTAGAATTTAGTAAAAAATTAAAAAAATGTTTTAACGTTATTAAGCCCTGTGAAACTTTGTAAAAAATGACTAAAACAGTCGCAAATCGTCCTATTTTCTTAAAAGTGTATACTGAGTGTTTAGAATTTAGTAAAAATTAAAAAAAATGTTTTAAATTTGTTAAATCATGTGAAATCTTGTATAAAATGACTAGAACCGTTCTTAATCATGACATTTCTGAAAATTGTATACTGAGTGTTAAGTATTTAGTGAAATGGTGGCTATTTAGTTAATTCGTGACTTGTTTTGTACAGATTCTTTAGCATTTCTTAAGACCCGAAAAAGAAAACAGAAAAGAAAAAAATAAAAGAAAAAACAACTTTTATTTGTTAAAGTTGTATGAAACCTTGTAATTAAAATATGCATAAATTACAAAAAAAAAAAAAAAGACTATCATGTGGGTCGTTCAAATTTGAAACGATTATGGATTACTATAAGAATAACAGAAAAATAGCTGAAAAGAACCAATTCCCTTAGTGTTTTTTTTGTGGCTTCGGAGAACTTTTCTTTAAGTTTAAGTGTAGTACTTAAATGAATGGATAATATTTTCAAACTATTTAAATTATAAGTGTCTTTGTAAAAATAAAAACATATTTTTTTAATATGTACATAATTACTTATTTAAATACTTTGAAAACTCTTACTGCTAAAGAAAAAATAAAACCAAAATGGATATTTTAAATTGTTTATTACGTAATTTACATTTTTAAACTCCATAGCGGTTCTAGATATACAATATTTATAATATATTTTATATACAATACATACAAAATATACAATATATTTTATTTTCAATGGGTTTTTCTTTTTCTATATCCATATGGTTCGGAGCTTCCATCCGATAGAAATTTTCTCTTTGTTGAAATAGGTCTATAGAGTTTGACTTCAGTACAAGTTGTCACAATGTGCTCCTTGCTACGCCGTATGCTTCTGGATATGATGGGGATCGGTTCGGATTTTTGAAGAATCATGTGTTTGATTGCATCAAAATTTATTACTTGTGATGCGGCATAGTTGAGAGTTATACCTTTAACTTTACAGACCGTTTCTTCTAAATTACTTTTCGTCGAGTGAACCTTAAATGCATAATTCTTGGGGCCTCCAGAAACAAACTTAGTTATGTATGAGTTAGAGCCATAACTCTCCAATTCATCTGTCATGTCTCCAATAAATTGCCCCGTTGGTATATCGGGGTCATTATTTTTTGAAACATAAATCACGGAATCTGTATCATAGTATAAGACTCTTTTATCAAGAGCTTCAAGATAGGAGTATAATTTAAGGCGCGCTTGCGCTGTTACGTAAGCCGCTATAACAACATTAACAGTCGGCAACGGATCGCTGGCTTCTTCTATATATTCATAATTGACAAGTAATGTTTTATCGTTGACGGGTATAACCCCATTGATATAAATTGCAGGGGTAATAAACATTGCAAATAAATCTGCTGGTTTATTTACAATTTTCGTCTTTGGTTGATTCTCTCTTTGACCGAATTTTCCCCAAAACGAGTTAAGTATTAATTTCGCCAGTGATCTTAGCCCTGGATTTTCAATAATTTTGGTATACTCTAGTTTAACATCTTCCTTTTCAAAGAACTGATCAATGTATTTAACTTTGTCTTCCTCTATTTCACAATCTTTTAGGCCAGCCTGATGCTTCCTGTTTGATTTTAATGAATTTATTCATCATGGATGTGAATAATCCTTCCTCACCGTTTTCTTTATTAAACTTTCGTACGTTATATTTCCAGATTTCATGTATTTTTTGTATTTTATATCCTTTTTCTAGGGCTTTAAGTACCTCGTCCAGAACCCATGTTCCTTCAAGTACCCTTTCTTCGCTGGTATGCTTACATTCGTTGTAATTCATGTCTTGACCACATGTTCGACAAAGAATAAACATCAATTTATTGTTTATTTTTTGAGGGAGTACTGGATGGTACAACTCTTCTGGTGGGAGAATTGTGCATTTAATTAAACCATCTATATTATTAAGGTTTAATTTGTTACACGCATCTCCTACATACACTTCTGGATGTGATAGTGGAAATTTAGAACTCTTACAGATGTACGGATAGAGGGAACAAACATCGGCGTATTTAATTTTTTCCGTATCTTTTATTTCATAGTATTCGCATGTATTTCCTGTTCGTCCTCCATAAAAAGCATCTCTTGGATTTAGTTTTGTCAAAATTTTATTGTAATGGGTATTAGTATAGGATTTTATCTCTGGATTATTTTTTAATAAATTTCTAAAATCACACTCCCACATTTCATTAACTAAAAAACCGAAATCTTTTAGTCTCATAATTTTTGCCTTTGTGGTTTCATATCTTAAATTTAGCGTTTCTGAGGGGTCCTCGGAAAGAGGATCGTTCCTGCCGAACTTGTAGCATACAGTACATCCATGGAAATAACATTCTTGAAATTCAAATACCTCATTTGTTTCAGAGCAGTAACCATCGACTTTTACACCATTTAAAACAGCTTCTTTACCATTAGCAGCATGTAAGATGTTGATTTTTCTGTGATTCTCGGTCCAAAGTAACCAATCTATGGCAATTTTGCTCTGCCTGTTTCTCCATCGGTATCCATTTTTTGGTATGATTCCTATAGTATTAGGCTTCAAAAAATTTCTTCTAAAAATTTTATTGCATGCTGAAGCAATAGTTGTGGCTTCAGTAAATGGACATACATTGGTAGTTTGTATAAGTTGTTCTCTAAACTTTAAACATGATTGCGCAAGAATTTCGACATCCGATACGCAGTAGTCTACCAGATCTCTTTGCATATCGAAACCATCATTTTCATGCTCTACAAACCATTTAAGAAATTTGGCTCTGTCTTCTTCTTTCATACTATCTGGGGAGTAATATTCAATTGATGGTAGAGGTCCTATATAGTTTTCATTTGCCTTTGTATTAAATAGGTGTGGGAAGTAGCCTTTTTTAAAAATATCATCAAGTCCAAATGCCTTTGGTAGTTTGGCTAAAGGCATAGGGAAATAGTTAAGTGAGTCGATAAATTTTACATTTTCAAGTTGCATCGTAATTATTTTGGTACCTCTCATGATTAACTCAGGTGTAAAATCTGTCTTTGTCATAATGTAGTTTAATATAAACTGGTGATCAAAAGCCTGACCATTATGGGCTATTACAATAATTTCTTTAAAGTTTTTCCTCATTTGTAACAAATGGTTAGTAAATGTCCCCGCTGGGTCTATACCTCTGACTTTTTGTAACTTTAGACCGCATTTTTTACAAGTATCTGCTTCAGAATCCATGTACTCATCGCAGTATTGTTTGAAAACACAGAGATTGACTTCATGTAAAAACGTTGAATTTTCCAATAGTTTGTCTTGGCTCGTCTCTAAATCGTAGAATACAAAAAGAACATCTTTAATCTTAGGTTTCCCCTTATCAGGCCGAATATAACATAGATGATCCTCGGGTGCATGTTTATTACAAATTTTACAATAAATTTCACCACATACATGTGCTCTTTTGGCTTTAATGGTTTTTAAACAAATAGAACATAGTTTAATTTGTTCGCATACTGTAAATTTGCCTGATGAATAATCCTTTTTATGATTTTCGTAACAGTTTTGACTTCTAAAAAATCGTAGACAGTCCTGGCATTTAATTTTTATTGCTATTTCACAAGCAGGGGCTTGCTGACATGCCTGACAGGTTCCACCACATCGGTGCTCATTTTTGTGATCATATGGGACGTAACACTTTTCACAAAAATAGTTAGAACAAAAAGCTGCTGTCAGCGAGTAATTACATTAAAATGGCTTTTGTAATGTAATAAGTTCAGCCGTTTATTGCTTTCAGTTGAACCTTCAAATATAATATTTCGTCCTTTTGATCCATAGCTATAAACAACTAATTTATATTCTTTTAGATGATTTTGAAATTGTATTAACTCGGGAATTCCACCTCCTGCCTCAGGAATGCTAATTTTAGCTCTCTCCAACAATGATCTTGTTCTTTCGGTTTGAATTTTACTAATATCTCTTCTAACCTTACTGAATTCGGGATCTCTTTTATTATGGGCAATGGCGACTACCAAAGCACGTGGTAAACACAGGTTATCGGTATTTTTAATACTTATAATACCTCGTCGCTTGTCACATTCCTCGTGAAAGCTGTTATAATTTTTTCCTCTGCCCCCACCAACAGGTAATCTAACAGTTGTCACACTAAGACAAAATGATTCTGTATTAAGACCTGCTGAGTTTGACTGATAAATGCCACTTATAACACTCCAAACATCTTGAAAGGTTATGTCTTTAGCTGCTTTGAAGCGAATCCAACCTTCTCCTCGGTTGAAGTCTTTAGAGCAAAAACTAAAACCCACACGATCTAAGGGTTGTAGGCCTACTGTAGCGTTTTGAATAATTTGATTAATTCCTTTTTCCACCCAACCAACTGGTTCAACTCCCTGTGGAACAGGTTTTAACTTAAACTCTAGAGTGCGTCCTGTAAGGTTAAATTCTCGTAACTTTTTAACAACGTCTTTAACAATAATAAACTTTTCCATCTTTCTGTAAATTTCTACAAGATGTGTCTGTCCGGTTGCCTGTCTAAAGTAGATATGACAAGGTCTTTCTGCAGACGCCTAGTTATAATGTAGGATCTGTCGAGATTGGAGTGGGGGTAGTGAATTGTAGGGGTGGGGGAAAAGAACTTATTGGGTTACTCAAAAATGAAGCGGGAGGGGATAATTAATTCGCGAGATTGAATTAATGAGGTAATGAACTAAAAGTAAATTATACTGGGAGTGTAGGGTCATTGAAGTGATATCTTCTTGGAATCAGCCATACTTGGTTAGAAGGTGATTTTACCCTAATCTTAGTTTTTGTAGTATTTTTTACTGGACCTAGTTCTTACATGTTATTACTTTTCAGGTGGTTATTTTAAACAGTTACATGTTTAAACATGCAAATTGTTAGTTGAATTGAAATATGTCTTGAATTCATAATTAAAAATGCATAAAATGCAGTGGCCTTATTTAACGCTATAGCAAACTAATGATAGACAAATACTAATACTGTATAATAATAGTAAAATAAAATAATTCAGAAAATCCACTTTTTTGGAATACAAAGAACTCACCATAGTTACAAAATAATAAAAATATCTATACATACTTAAAGTATAAATAGTACAATTTTAATAAAAACAATATACTTTTTTTGTAGTTTAAATTAATATTGTCTTAAATAAGCGTATAATGTTTAAGGGCAAACGTTCTCCTTAAACCTTTTATATTTAAAAAACTTTTTGTCTATGCGTTTGCGAGCTCATCATCAGGGTCGTAATGTGAAGAAATTTTGTAAACGATTACAAAAGTCAGGCTAACAGGTAAAACGTAAATATCAATCATCACCACTGATCATCAATGATATTTGCCTCGTCAATGAACACATCAAATAAATCCGAAATTAACAAAAGACCACTATACTGCCGTTTTTGTGTCAATATCCGTTATAAAAAAAAAAAAGAAGACAACGGTCCCTAAGAACGTTTGCAGAAAAGGTTAGTCTATTTTTATTTTATAAACACTGTCAACAGCCAATTACTCTGTGTTATCGCAACCAGAACTACAACACTGACATCGAGTGATATTTGAAAAAGTGAGTCGTTAATAGCATATGGGTGGAACCCTCGTAGATCGCATACAAAACTATGATAAATCATCGAATCATTGTACACAACAATAATAGGTCCATTTACTAGTAAAATATGCTGATTAGAGTTCAGCGTCCGCATGTGGTTCTTTTTTTTATTTATTGAAGAGAAAAAAATCTATGTTGCCTTCGGCCATCCAATAGAAGGTCCACTCTAGGTAAGTGTGAAAATCATTCAATTCGATGAATATAATATAAAGGTTTGTGTATGTTACACTATATATTTCATAAGAATATTTCATTGATATAATAATTATTTTTAAATCAGAACGGTTTAATCCAGATAAAACCAATGCCTTTTTTTAACTAACTACAACTTGATTGGTAAACACATTTTGCGATCAGGTACAAGCAACTGCTATTTAATCTACCTAGACATCTAGGTCGGTTCCCTGTGAAAAACCCTAAAATTATCCCAACTACTTGAATACTTTTCTCGATTTCGTTCCATCCTTTTGATCTAGCTTTATCCTTGACATACACGTATGTTTAACTTAAATATTAAAACGTAAAACCCCCCCTTTTTATGTAACTTATTTAATGATTTAATGTAAATACAAGGAGATTGTCTAATCCTAAATCTAAAACTATTATTCTACGTAAAATATACCATGTAACATTAACAACATAATATACAATTAAATTAAAATGGTCGTTCTTAATCAAGAGGCTTATGATTATAACACCGATTAATTATACCAATTACTTATAAACAAAGTTTTGTGCCTTAAATTTAATAAATAATTTTAAAATAATAATATTTTTAATCCACACTGCATCAGTCAACAGAGTCCTAAACAGGTTTGTACAGGAACTTTAAAGCATATCTACAATTACTATATCAATTACGCATGTCACAAAAAGGAAAAAAGTACATTATAATGTTTGTGTTGAAATGGATGCCATCATAACGGAATGCGCATGGCTGAATAATGGAAATTTCTCCATAAGAAAATACATGTGTTTTAGGAGATACGGTCTCAAGTAAGGGAATACCTACTGATATCTATTTAATGATTAATTTTCCATAGATGGGTCATTAAGATATTGGAGAATCTCCAACTCAATCTTCTTATTTGTGTTTTCATTCTGTAGGCCGTTATTAGTATCTAATTCAAAAAAAGTATTTATACTTCTGTTAGGATTTTTGTATTCCTCCTCACTGGCCCCTACGTTATCTTGTAAATTCAAATCATGTGCTTTATCAAAAATAAACTTCGTGATACTTTCTGTTAGATCGTCTTCTAGAAAGCTTTGGAAACAATTTTTCCACCGTAGCTTGAATTGCGGCAGCGTGAAAGATGCAATAGCTTCCTTCGTTTCCGAGGTTGAGAAGTTGAAATAGCTACTAAAACGTTTTAATAAACCTTCTTGACATGCCTCTAATATTGGACGAGCAATATTGATAGTGACTGATTCCATTCGAGTGAGCTTTTTATATAGAGATCCCAAACACGGCAATAAATACCAAAAAAAAATATTTTGTTCTCGCTGTAGAATGTCTATAGCATTAGTCAGTGGCTCCAGTATTGAACAATACTCTGTCAAATATTCAAATTCGGAGTCTTTAAACATTTGGTTCTTAATATTGAGCTTTTTAAAGAGCTCCTCTAAATAATCTATGTTTTAAAACTTGTGCTATCGAGTTATACATTGAGTTCCATCTTGTGGCACCAGGATAACTCAATGTTTGACCAAGAACTTGTTTAATTATCTCACTGCTTTTTGGTTTGCCAGCCATTCTCCACAGAACAGTACATTTGGCGACAGCGTTGGTGTGTCTGGTTCTTAATGTTACGTTTTTCCGTATAGCATTTTTTACATCAACAGTAGCTAAAATATTTAAAGTGTGACTTGCATACCTAACGTGCTTGGGCAATATATTATTTGGCAAATCCAAAAAATTTATTTCGTCGTCTTCATCATTATTTCTATTAACGTGAACAACGGGGTCAACTGAAGGTCCAAATTATTTAAACGATTTAACAAAATTTGATCAGTTATCTGATATGGTTGCCACCAGTTTATTATTGCTTAGATTACATTGCAAATAGATATCTTCTAACATTTCTGTTATCTTGTCATATGTGTGACTTCCAGTAAAGCGACGACATGCAAGAGCTGCAGAACACCTTCCGAATCTTTCAATAATCCAATGAGTTGTAACGCCAAAAAAACTACGATATTTTGTGGACCAAACATCCACAGTGGTACACACATATAAAGACTGATCTAAGACATTTTTTACAGAAGCCACATTTTCCATAAAATAATCTTCAATTCTTTTGACGGCTATTGTCCTATGCATAACATTTACACCCACCCCGTCAAAAAGTAAAACAAAAGCAGTGTTGTCCACAATACTTATGGGTGACATTGTGCTAACGATGAAATTCACAACTCTTTTGTCGAAGACAGCTTGAAAAGAAAATGTTCCCTTTTTTAGTAAATGATTCTGTTAATTTGCTTTGTTTCATTGGGATATCTAGTTGTTTGGTATTCTGTAGAGAAGTTTCACCTGTTTTTTTTTAAATCTGATTTTTTCATTGCTTGTATGTGTTATAATCATCCATTGCTTTGCCGTGTACGTTTCTCAAATGCTTTAGAAAATTTGTTAAAACACCCAAAAACCCTTAACAATATTTTTTTCTCTCTAGAGTAATGGAATTATGAAAAATTTTAAAGGAATTGAATTATTTTGGAGTAATTCAATTACTTTTAATCTAATTGAATTATTCGGGAATAATTAAATTACTTTTAGGTAAAGGAATTATTTAGGAGTAACTCAATTACTTTTATTCTAATTGAATTTTTTCTTAGTAATTAAATTACATTTTATGTAATTGAATTATTTGGGAGTAATTCATTTAGTTTTTAAATAATTAAATTACTTTTTAAGTAATTGAATTACATCAGATTACTAAAAACCAATTACCAATTACAATTACTTTATCACAATAATTGGAAAATCAATTACAATTACTATTTCCAAAAAGTAATTTAATTACAGTAATTCAATTACAAAAAAGTAATTGAACACGATAATTGAATTTTTTCTTAGTAATTAAATTACTTTTTATGTAATTGAATTATTTGGAAGTAATTCATTTAGTTTTTAAATAATTAAATTACTTTTTAAGTAATTGAATTACATCAGATTACTAAAAACCAATTACCAATTACAATTACTTTATCACAATAATTGGAAAATCAATTACAATTACTATTTCCAAAAAGTAATTTAATTACAGTAATTCAATTACAAAAAAGTAATTGAACACGATTTTTCAATTATTTTAATTCAATTGCCGACAGCTCTGCTTGTATGGAAGTCTTCGTATTCAATAATGTTCTTTATTGAAAAGGTAGATGGTCGGAAGAGGACCATAAAAAGGGCTAACAAATGCTTGCCAACGTTTCGCTTTAATGGTTTAAAACTTCTTCAGGGCTTGCATTTAAAGAAATTGTTTTAAATGCAAGCCCTGAAGAAGCTTTAAATTAAAATCGGCGCGACACCGTCATCAAGCTTTGGATTTGGTTCTCTTTTAGTTGTGTTTGTCTCCCTGTTAATCTTTAAGGGTATAAGACAAATATTTTTATGTTATTTTTTTAACAAATTTTAATGTTTATTCTTTTTTCTAACGTCTATTAACTGCCCTAAACAATGGGATTAATATAACTACGGGAAACCGCACCTTAGGTCTCCAGTACCCCGAACACAAAAATTTTCTAACATGTGCCAAAAATTTTACAAAATGGAATCTTTACTTGATTGATAACAGATGCGTTCTTCCTTTCTGCCTTTCTTTTAATACAAAATCATAATATGACTAAGAACTTCGAAAGTCCTCTTTATGTATCCTTACTTAAACCTGAATAAGAGGAACATGTAATTTTTATGACCTTCTAAGTTTCACAATTATCTTTAAATTTAAAACCTCTATTAACAAAATTTCTTGTCAGTATGTTGATTACATTCACTACGTGACACATTTTCAAAAAAAATTTTAAAGCTTCATCAACGTCACCTTCCACCTATAATTTTCTCTATACTGCTAATATTAACTGCAGCACTATTTTTTGTCTCCTGAAGATGAAGGTTACTACCTTCGAAACATGTAGACACTCTTTCATAAAACTGAGCCTCTGATTGCTCTTATTAAATTAGTGGAAAAAGACTTTTTGACTTTCTTTCCTTTCCCTATTTTTAGAAAAGTAATCCATTAGACGATGAACAGATGCGACAAAAGGCTACTTCCCGGATGGCGCACCAATTC
This sequence comes from Polydrusus tereticollis, assembly GCA_963920685.1. NCBI lineage: Eukaryota > Metazoa > Arthropoda > Insecta > Coleoptera > Curculionidae > Polydrusus > Polydrusus tereticollis. Next base: position 72,497,469 of record OY987328.1, read on the forward strand.
ACGCAACTCATAATTTAAAATGTATGAAAGAATTTTTTGAGGACGCAAAATCGGTATTGCGTTCTAATGCCGTGTAACTTCATTTTATGGCACATATTAAAAACTCGATTTCCAAAACCCCTTACGAAAATTTAGAAGACCTACGGGCTAGAATTACAAATAAATTTCTGGAGACTAACAACTCACCTCCCCCCACTAACCAGGACTAACCCAAACTAAAAGTTGAAATTAAACCGAGTACAAAATACAACGGGTTGAATTGCAACGGGATGTAACGCATGCCGAAATAGGTTTGTTCCAACCAGCAGTCCGAGACTAGCTTTTAATCAGAAATAGTCTATCAGATGAATATTGCATGAAAACCCCAGGATGCCTTGTTAAGTCCTACAACTGGTTGATTGTATTTGACAGTTTGAAACTGTCAGGGACTGATGGTTGGAACAGACCTATAATAATATTGAAATCTTAAAAAATAATTACTGCTGATACTTTGCTTATGACAGAAGGAATAAAAATTATTTAGTCATTAGTTTCTAGGCTTTAAGTCTGCAATTTTCTATAAAATATTAATACCTATGCTAAAAATAATTTGTTCATTTTAAAAGAGTTCAAAAAACGATACCTACCTTTGTCAATAAGAAGAGCCGCTGCTTGAAGTTGACCCCTATAGAGCGCAATCATTAAAGGTGTTCTTTCGGTGTTCAACAGGGGCTTATTTACATTAGCTCCTAACGTGATTAGCAAGTGCAAAATTTGCAAGTCTCCAATTTCAATGGCTTGAACTATTGGCGTCTTGTTTTCTTTGTTTTCAGCGTTTAACAAAAGTGGCCTAAAATTATAATAAGCATATACAGTGTTTAAAGTGCAGGGCAGAGTTGGGGAAAGTGGCCCAAAATGAATTTAGCAGTGGGCAAAACAATACCCTGATATCTTTAACACCAAATACCGTAATTTATTAGTTTGGTACATCATATCTTGCTCGTGATTCATTGAGATTGACTATAATATATCTAATAAGCCAAATAGGAAATTTTGGCAGCGGCAGGTATTCTTTTACATAAAAAAATAATACAAAGAGCAGGTCATCCTGGTTTTATTAATATTCCGAAAAAATTCAGGATGCCTGCTTACAGCAGTAACTCCACAACTAGAAGAATATGTGCTTCATGAAATTAAGGAAACTCCTACAAGCACCAGAAAGATTTCTTTAAACCTAAGTGTTTCAGAATTTTAAAGAAGCCGGCTGTCGCTAATTAGGGTTGAGGTGAGCTAAATTACTATTAAAAATGGAAAAATGTGAATAGCTATTTCTTGCTAACTTTTTAAAACATAGAATTACAGAGTGCTGTCAATAACATGAAGTGGTATCCCTGGAAGTTTTTAACACATCCTTGATGATGATGTAAAAAATTGTCCTAAATAAAAAAAAATGTGTTTTTAGATAAAATTAATCGAGTATTTTCATTTAAAATATTTCGAAACATTTTCAACCGCTCTTGCTGTACTCGGCGTACAAAATGATTAGGTAATTGAGCTATTTAGAAAAGAAGATTTAATATTTCCTTCATTAACATTGAATTTTGATTTTTGTTTTTTTTGCATACAATTATTTTATAATACTAGATGATTAACTTTTATTGGCTTTTTGGAAGTAAAAATATTTAAGATTTTATTATATATTTTGATCATTTCGGGTTTATTCAGATAAAGTAATAAATTACTGGTACCTAGCTAGGATTTATTGTTTATTCGATAATCAATTGTTCCCAAAAACGATCTTACCTTAAAAAAATAGCAATTTTGCATAAATAGGAACATGAAACAAAAGTCGCTCAGATAAAAAAACATAAAGGATGCGAACGAAACTAAAAATCTCCATCTAATTATTTTTAAAAAATACACTCACAGGCAAAATAATCGATCCACGCAAATTTTTGATGAAATTAAATCGCAACTTTTTTATTTCATGTCGGAGGTTAGTTAAGGTAAACAAAAATATATTTTTTCTTACCATAAGTTTAAGATGCCTACTTTGTGGAGTGACGAAACAGTATATTGCTCTAAATTAAGTTTTAATTATTAAGTCGCATCTATTATTAACATTTTTGTTTTTGGTTCACCTCGATATCCTTATTTTTGTGGAAAATATGAATTTTTTAAAAAAACATTGCAATTTGTAATAATTTTTCTGTACGAAGAACTAGGGTTGGAGGATGACAGTGAGAGAACCCTCGTCTTCCGAACGCTATTGAAATTCAGCCAGATCGGAAAGTGCCAAGTATTTTATTTTATTATTTGAACATTCAAAAATGGCCATTTTTGGAAAATTAAAAACTCTAAGAAACGTCCTATCGAAATGCAGTTTAGACCGTCGTATAGACCATCTTAAATACTCTATTTTTTTGACATATCCCCCTATACCTAAAAAATTTAGAAATTGTAAATTTCCGAAGAAAACTGAAAATTACAATTTTTTATAACGGTTTTTAATATTTTTTAAGGTAAAAAAATATTTAATAAAATTTTGATTACCTTATCGGAAAGTGCTACTAAAATTATGTACAATCTATATTTCTAGTTTCGAAATGTTTTATATAGAGTGCAAAAAATGCTTATTCAATGCCCCCATCATCTTCTAACAATTATTACGAAATAAAAATTAAAAGTTTCTTACTATTATTACAAATATATCAGTTTATATGCCTGGAAAACTGCCCAAATATCACACATTTTGGATTAAAAAAAAGATATTCTTTATGGTCTATGGATACTTAAAACATAAATCTGCTAGAAAAAGTACCTTTCTTAGAAAGTAACCTTACCTACTAGGGTTTAGTTTAGAAAGGAGAACACATGGTTATTATTGTCACAAGCAACGGTTCTCGTAAACAAGGAATCATATAATAATAATAATAATAATAAGTTTTTTATTATTATTATATAGTTTGATATTAAAAGAAAAATAGATAGAGATGCGACTTTGACACTGAAACTGGTATCTGCCCTATACACCTTGTACAAAAGTTTTAGATTTGTTTTTTTTTACCTACCTAATACCTGAAAACCACAAGAAACAAGTAAAAATGACTTTGTAGGTTTCCTTTTACCATTTCTAACTCTTTTTAGGTATAATTAAATTGGGACTTTGTTGTTTTGTATAAATTATAGGATTAAGTCATTTTCTATGAGAGGAAATCAAAATTTTCAATTATATCCTTTCCATGGACTAGGTGAGCCATCTATCGGCGAATATCCTAAGAATATTAAAAGAATTGTCAATAAGGGTTAAAAAGTTAAAAGTGCAATTACACTTGTTATTAGTCAAGTACCATCAATCATGGTCCGCGGGAACGACTATTACTTGTTTTGGGAATTTTAATTGGATTAAAGTTAAAAAGTTGGGATTTTAGGAGCCAAGGGGTGTCGTACTAAGGCCACAAGTTCTTTTCGAGAACGCAGTGAAATCAGTTCCGAGATTTTTACCGAACTCTCTGGTCGACTTACTAATTCTCGTGTAAAGTCATCCTTATCTTAATTTTATAAAGTTCAATTTAATCTCTTATCATTTATTAATCAGTGTATTGGGGATCTTACATTCGAAATTAATTTTCATTAATTATTCTCTTTTTATTGGGGATTCTCATTAGCCGCATGTCAATTATTCACTTTGAATACTGAATAATTATATAGTTAGTTTCGAAACCTCTCTTTCTCGCTAGATGTAAATATTTCTTTGTAAATATATGTAAGGCTCTTTTTGTAAAGTATCACTTTCTTTTTCTTTGTAATATTTTCTTCTAAGTGTTTTGAGGAAGTAGTTGTTTTATTTGGCTAATAATAATTCCTGGCCAAACTACTTATTAGGTTCACTTAACTAGGATTCTGCGGTTCGCGGTAGTCTCGCGGACGAGGGTAATACTATGCGTGTGCGTGCTGACCAGCTGACTAGAGGAGTAAGGGATCCTCCCCCACCTACAACTGACTGTAAGATTCAGACAAGGTCCAGGTGGGTAAGTGCATCTGAATAGGTACTAACAATATTAGTGGCTACATTCGACGATATCAGAGCCTCGAGATACGTCTAGATACCATCTGATCTTCCAGATTCTTCAAGAGTGCTTTTGCTTCGATTCAGATTATAGGATAGATAGGGAAACGTTCCTATTAAATTGTGCGGAATGATACTGACTTGGTCGCCACGCTACCACGTTCTCTAGACCAAGACTATCACCACCACGTCATTCTGTCACAGAAGCTATAAAGACTGATTTTTATATGTCAACGTGTATTGTGTGTTGTGTTCAAAATGTACCAATATACCAACGGAGAAATGGCAGACATTCGTCTCATGTATGGAATGGCTCACGGTAATGCACAAGCCGCAAGATGAATTTATCAGGATCAATACTCCCAGTATTCCGAATTTCAAGCCGTGGCAGACCTATGTTCATATAAACTTTTTATCTTAAAATTAGTCAAAGATTCACCCTTTAAAGTTTGTAAAAGTACTTAATAAACACCCTCTCACAAACTCCCGATTTACATGTAGAAATTTCTCTCTTTTTTTAATTCTGATTGGGAGATAAAAGTTTTTTGATTTTGATTTCAGAAGAGAGATTTAATTTATTATTTATAACGAGTCTTTTGAAAAGGTCAGGGACAAAAATAGATTCATAAATTTGTAAAGCACTACGTATGTATTACTCACTTTAGATTAGCAATCTTTCTGATGACGGGCGTTTTTCCCAATTTCACAGCTCGTTCCATATGCATGACTGAAGTGTATGGACCAACATCTTCCGTCGCACCTTTGAAATATAACCAGTCCTCGTTACCATTCGGTTTTATGCGAAAATCGTAACAACAACAAGGAGCCAAGCCGACTACTTTATATTCAGTTTTCGGCCCACTAAAAAAAATTAAATAATTATAATTATTTTTGCTATAAACGGGGTAAAGAATGAATATTCAACACAATGTCGAATAACTGAATTATACTTTAATGGTTAAAAATGTAATAAGTAAATAAAGACTAATTCAGGTATACGACATTGTGTTGAATATTCATTCTTTACCCTGTTTATAGCAAAAATAATTATCCATTACAATACAAAGCTATTTAAAATTATTGGTGTTAAAAATGTAATAATTAAAGAATTTTAAATACTAGTCATGTGGTGAAAACAAATGTTAAATAATATTCATTATTTATTCAGTGAATTTCCTTTAGCATTTTATCTGGTAAAGTTTCAACTTCAATTTATGGTCTATTCTATTAGAAGTAAAGAGCTAAAATTTGAAACAGATAAAACTAGGGGTGTAAGAACACCTTAAGATATTTATTTTGACAATAGGAAGGAATATTTAAAAAAAACGTATTTACTCTTTGATAAAAGTTAATAATTAATTTTACAATTTAGTACAAAACATGTCTGTGGCCTACTAGTGTACTAATACAGAAAAATCTCTTAACAGCGGCCACCCTCGGGGAATCAAATGTTGGTCGGTTAACAGGGGTAGTCGGTTAATAGAGAAAAATTAAAACAACTGGTCTGCATTCTACAGTGTTTGTTTATTAATAAGTATCTATATACAGTGTCACCATTAAAGTACGCACCATATGGAACTTTCTTTTATTAATGAGGTTAGTTAAAATTAAATTTCGGCAATCGTTTTTGCTTCAAATTAGACTAAAAATTATATAATTAAATGTCACCATCTGTCATTCGGTATCTGTCAAAAATTACATTTTAATCAAAAAATGCTGAAAAATGGCATTGTTTTACCGAATTTCAAAAAATTTTATTAGAAAAAGTTGTTTCTAGTACAATTCTTGGCCTAAATACAAAGTTTCAGTTTTCTAGCTCAAAGTTGATTTTTTTGCCATTTTTTCTAATTAACTTTTTTTTTATTTAATGTAAGTTCGCTTAATGGATATTAAACTATTTGCTTATACCATACTCAATATTTTATTTAGTTTGTATGAGCTTTTTTTTACTAGAATGCCATTTTTTTTCGAAATTTAAAATTAGAGGCAAAAAAATTTGACACAGGTGGTGCAAAGTTATCCTAATTTAAAAATTTTAACAGATAGACGTCAGATGTTTCGTTTTTCAAATGACAAATACATCTAAATATTTGATAAAAATTTTATTTTATACTTAAAACTATCATTATTATTAAAAGGAACAAAAAGGAACTTTAATCATTTTAAATAGGTAACACAAAAGCAATATAAATTTCACATTTCAGTGTGACGTCCTTCTCGCTCTATACAAACACCCGTCCGTCTATAAACGTCTTGGACAGCATTTTGTAAAAAGCTTGGTCTTATATCGGCACAACACTGTCTTATCGTTTGTTCCAAATGCTCGATATTTCTAAACGGTCGATTCTTATAAACTTTCTGCTTAAGATAACCCCACAGAAAAAAGTCTAGTGGGGATATGTCAGGCGACCTGGGTGGCCAGTGACATTCTCTATCACGCCCTATAACTCTGTTTTGAAATAATTGGTTTATGCGTTCTTTCACTGCTACAGTTTGATGTATGGGTGCACCATCAAGCTGATACCATAAGTTATGTCTATGGTGTAAGGGCATGTTATCCAAAACTTCGGTAATCTCGTTATCAAGAAAATTCAGGTACCTTTCACCAGTTAAGTTTACTCTAAAGAAGTATGGTCCAATAAGCTCATCTTTCAAAATTCCACACCAAACATTGGTTTTAAAATGATACTGGTCGCGACATTCAATTGTGAAGTTAGGATTTTCTTGGGACCACCATCGGCAATTTTGTGAGCTCACGGTACCATTCGAAGAGAAAGTGGCTTCATCTGTCCATAATATCTTGTATGGAAAAAGAATATTCTCCTCATATTGTCCCTGATACCAAAACGAAAAATCAAGTCGGATATCAAAATCGCGTTCTTTTAATGTGTTTATAAACTTGGGTTTATATGCCCGAAATCGATTTTTCTGAAGAATTTTTCTAACGCTTTCCCTCTTGCACCCTGTTGAATCACTTATCTTGGTTACACTGACCGTGGTCAATAACAGTTAAACAAACATCAAGTTGTGCTGCTTCATCGTATTTACTTGCCGCGTGAGGTTTCTTAAAATTATTTTGAACAGATCCAGTTTCTCTAAATTTTGACATTATTCTTGAAACAGTGCTATGCTGCAAACTTTTTTCTGGATGCCTCTCATTAAAAATGGCAGATACTTGCCGGTGAGGCATATTCCCTTCACAAATTAAGACAATTTCTATTTTTTCTTGAATGGACAACATTGGTGATAACACTGAAAACTATAACTTGCGAAAATATTCAAATTTATGACATTTCTTTTATTTATTCGGCACTCTAATTCGTTTGTTTTTCCATAGCCTACTTATAAAATTCAAACTTGCCTTGATATTTTATTGTGGATAAAAAGAAAATGTGTCTAAATTTTGAACTAATCTGATATCTGGGAATTTTATTATAAGTTTTTTAAACTTCTTAGGTGTATGTACTATCAAAAAAATGGAATATCTGACGTCTATCTGTTAAAATTTTTAAATTAGGATAACTTTGCACCACCTGTGTCAAATTTTTTTGCCTCTAATTTTAAATTTCGAAAAAAAATGGCATTCTAGTAAAAAAAAGCTCATACAAACTAAATAAAATATTGAGTATGGTATAAGCAAATAGTTTAATATCCATTAAGCGAACTTACATTAAATAAAAAAAAAGTTAATTAGAAAAAATGGCAAAAAAATCAACTTTGAGCTAGAAAACTGAAACTTTGCATTTAGGCCAAGAATTGTACTAGAAACAACTTTTTCTAATAAAATTTTTTGAAATTCGGTAAAACAATGCCATTTTTCAGCATTTTTTGATTAAAATGTAATTTTTGACAGATACCGAATGACAGATGGTGACATTTGATTATATAATTTTTAGTCTAATTTGAAGCAAAAACGATTGCCGAAATTTAATTTTAACTAACCTCATTAATAAAAAAAAGTTCCATATGGTGCGGACTTTAATGGTGACACTGTATATGTTATTAAAGGATATGGGTAGAACAAAAACACAAAGATTTCTATTCTTTTATTATCACTATAAAGCTGCAAACACGGCAAAAGCAGAAAAAGGAATAATATCGTAAACATATAGATTCTTAGAATTTGAATAGGGCATAATATTTGATTTTTTTGAAGGGTAGGTACCGTTAGAAAAGACAGTTTTTGTTAGACATTCGACGGGTACGCCTTAAGATTTGTATTTTTCGATGTTTGAGCCTATTCGTACATAAATAAGTTGATTATTAAAATATATCACTGATATTTCGTTTTTCTGTATTAATTCTTACAGTATGTTTGCTTTGAAATTCTTATTTCTTAAAATAATCAGAAATTAATCATTGCTTCATGTTTTTTTATTTTATTTCTATAAAATTCAGATTCACATTTTAATAACAATTAAGAAATATTTGTAGACTGGTCAAAATTGTTAACATTATTAAAAAAGTTTTAAGTCTCTCAAACTTGCGCAGGCTTCAGAGAGGCTTGATATCTTCGACACTGGAGCAAGTTCAGGTTCCTCTTCCTCTGTCTCAGAGTTGGGAGTAGTTTCATCCGTTTCTTGGATCTCTTCCATACACTAGATGATAGTTAATTCTGCACTTTCTGTTGCTGAGGCAAATTGTTTCAAATTCACAAATGTGTCCTCAATGTTAGGAAACAATTATGCGAGCGGAATATTATCTTCTTCTTCGAAGTCGTCAATATTATCTGTATTACATATAAATCCGGCTTTCATAAAGCTTTTTTTTATTGTCACTAGGGACAAACTGCGCCAGGTCACCAAAACCCCCATAGCAAGGCGTTGGTTCTGGTAATTTTATTTTCGACTTCTTGAAGATGACAACCACTGTCTATACATGTTAAAAGTTACTGATATAAGTGAGCTTCTGTAGAGCATTTTAAAATTCTAAATAATGCCTTGGTCCAAAGGTTGGCAATGTGAGGTAGTAGGTATTGGGTGCGGAAGACAAATAAGTTTGACATAATTCAGTGTAATTTTGATGCCCTAGGTCCAGAAAAATAAAACGTTGTATGGCAAAAATAGTTACGGATTTTAAAAGAGAATAAAAAGTTGCCTTAATAAAGTGTCATTTGTTTTCTTTTATCTTTTACAGTTAAGGCGCAAACTGAAAAGGTCTATTTGACAATCTGTCGGTTTCTTTCGAAAATGGCCGGAAGTACTCGGATTCTAAAATTCTGGATTATTGCATGAAATTAAGCAACCATGCACCTACTTAACCGTATTCGTATCTCTTAAGGTTTACGATATTCCTGTAGTGATAAACGAATTGGTTACACCCTGTATAAAATACATAATGTAATTTTTTTAATAAATGACAATTATTCTTTACTGTAGGCGGTTAGTTTTTATAATTTAGTAATAATATACGAATAAGGAATAATTTATTATCAATTTTTGAACAAATTTGAAAAAAAATTAAAACATTTTTTTTTATCTAGCTGGAACTATAAAATTATAATAGCTAAAAATCTGTAAAAATTGTAAGGAATAGCTACTAATATAAGGTAAAAGTCTGCCAAGTTTCAAATTTTTTAAATGGTTACTTTGGCCAGAATAAAAAATTGATCATTCAATGCCGAGAACCCCATGTTATTCAGATATGAAACTTACATCGCACGTCGACACGGGTTAATATTAAAATAGAGACTATAAGAGACCTGAAACTTGGAGAATATTTTTCAAAATTTATTTAAATTCCTATGAGGCCCTGACAGCAGGACAGTAACCAGCTATAGGGTACGTAGGGCTCGGCATGCCAACTTTGCCTACAACTCCAAATTTCAAAGTTTGAAATGGGACACCTATACAGGGGGGCGCATCGAAAACGAAACATTTACTGACAGCTCAGTTCTTTTTTGGAAAAACGCTCAGACCCGTCGATTTTGTTTTCGAGGGGGACACAAAATTGGCAAAAAATCACGTTAACACGTGCATCCCCCTGGGCGGGGGTGGCACCACCCCTAAAATCTTAAATGGAAATGGGGTCGAGTGATACCTTATTTTAAAGGTCTTTCAATTCCCTTTATAATGATGTAAAATTCACGTACTTCAGTTCAGTAGTTTTGGAGATAAATTAATTTAAAGCTTAAAGTAGACTTTAATAGGTACATCAGATTAGTCTGTACTACTTTCAGAAGAAATTTGAGTAAAAGCATTTACTTAATAAGAAAATGCTTTTCTTCACTACACCCATGGTTTGTTTATCATTTTGGTGTTGAAAATAGCGATTGGAGCGTTTTTTGTGGCAAAAAAAGTTGTTTCTTGAAGAAAGATAAGAAAGGAATGTCTCGTACTTATTTTAAATAGGAATTTAGTACATAGTTTGCGATTGATTCGACCAAGCTTTGTTGTTAAAATACCTTTTAACGCTTTATACATAAATACGAATTTATACGAAATATTTTTCGGAAATAATCAGTGCGCTAATAGAACAGCAGAAATATTTAATGAGTGACATGAGAACAGTAACGTGCATCGAAAATATGTTTTAGAACTTGTAGCTAAATTTCGGGAAACTGGATCAGCCGCCAATAAAAAACGCAACATTGAAAATCCCCTAAGGAACGAAGCAATGGAAGTGGGGGTTTAGGGCAAGTTTATGTAGATCCTACGTTAAGTACCCGCAAATTGGATACTGTGTGTGGTGTTAGTCGACGTAGTATCCAACGGATTCTAAAGGCCCATAGTTTTTATCCGTATAAAATTCACCTTGTACAAGAACTTAATGAAGACGATTTTGATCGGCGATTACAATTTTGTGAAGATATGAGTGAACGAATTATAAACGATGAACATTTTTTATTCAACACTTGCTTTCCGACGAATGTTCCTTTTTCTTAAATGGCGTAGTAAATCGTCATAACTGCCGATATTGGTCCGATTCTAATCCCAGAATTTATCGTGAGGTACACACACAGCAGCCACAAAAGTTAAATGTTTGGGCTGGTATAGTTGGGGTCAAGCAAATATTTGACGCGTGACACTTCCATATTGTCATGGGTGTCAAATACGGCAGGCCACTCATAATATAAAAGTTACTAATGGCTAATTTATAACGAGTGATTATTAATTATTTTGCTCAAGGGCGGCTGTGACCCAGTATACATAGTGTAGCAGTAGCGCGTAGATTAAATCATAGGGCGAATTTGCAAGAAAGCAGCGTTGTCACGTTGAAAACCTGAAATAATGTTTTTTGACGGTATGTAATATAAAATCCTGAGCTATCTTACTTTGAAAGCCTACTTTATATGGCCGCCTCCTACTTCTAGACACCAAACTCTCAACAATAAAATTTTTTTGTGCTTCACTAAACATTTTTACTGTAGAACTTTCAATCCGGCAACAAAGCTTCACCAAAACTTGATACGCTGAAAAATTAAAAAAAAAAAATAAAAAATTAAATCATATCCTGCAAATAGCACTTTATAATAGTCAAAAGACGACTCCCCGGAGAAATATTAGTTAAAGCAATAGTAACCTACCTTCAAATAACTGCAAAAATTACAAAATTTCTCCAATTTCAATCAAATTCAAATAAGACGTAAATGTCATAAAACAATCATGTCATCTTATCTACGCAGTATGGCCATGATGCTTTTAAAATGCATGGCCTCCCTTGAGCAAAATAATTAAAAATCACTCGTTATTATAATAATTACCACCCACTCGAAGTATTTGTATCTTTATCCTTTTATATGACTAAAAAGAGATATACCTACATAAACCGAGTTACCTTCTCGTCGATTTGGTCAAATCATATGGGCTGCAGATCCGCATTTTATTTATTAATTTAATCGTTATACACTAATAATCGTTATACACTACTAAGATTGCTTTTGTTAAGAGTGTTAAGACCTGTGATATTAATGGTCAATCCTGAATCCCACCATTACAATGCACAGAATTTATCAAAACAAATTTATTTATATTATAATTCATATTCTTAGACCAATTTCCCAGCAATCATTTTCTGCAAAGGTTTATAAATAACAATATTCGTCAGTCCGGCCCTGACTAAGTATCAGCTGTAATAAAGTTGGTGAAATCGAAATAACCTAGTATTGGACAAATATGACAAGATGGAAGTGTCACGCGTCAAATATTTGCTGGACTCCAACTATATTTCTGGCGATCATTTAGTTGGTCCTTTTTTCTTACCTGGAAATTTAACCGGTGAAATAAAGACATTAGAACTAATGTCTTTGATTTGGAATTGCTGCAAGACGTCATAGATCCTGCATTAACAGCCCTAATTGAAAATCAGAATGATCGGCGGTACATTGCAAATAGGTTGATGTTCCAACAGGATGGTGCCCCACCACATTACGCATTACGTGTTCGACAATATTTAGATCAGACGTTTCCAGGTCGATGGATTGGTAGAAGAGGTGCCATTGAATGGCCCCAAGATCGCCAGATTTATCACCTTTGGATTTCTTTCTGTAGGGTCACTTAAAAAGCAAAATCTATGCTACTCAGCCAACATCGTTAGAAGATTTGCGACAAAGAATTGTGAATGAGTGCCTTCAAATTACTCCTCAAATATTGCAAAATGTGCGGCAACGTTTTGAGCAAAATCTTTATTACTGCATGGGGAGTCATGGTGGTCATTTCCAACATTTACTTGGCTGACGGGTCAGTTCATTTTTCATTTTTACACTACTTTGCTGCCAAATGTATTGATCTCCACTAAGGATGATGTATTAGAGTTTTATTTAAGCTTTAAATCAATAAATCTCCAAAAGTACTGAACTGAAGTACATGAATTTTACATCATTATAAAGGGAATTGCAGGACCTTTAAAATAAGGTATCACTCGACCCCCCTTTCCATTTCAGATTTTAGGGATGGTGCCACCCCCGCCCAGGGGGCTGCACGTGTTAACGTGATTTTTTGCCAATTTTGTGCCCCCCTCGAAAACAAAATCGACTGGTCTGAGCGTTTTTCCAAAAAATAACTGAGCTGCCATTAAATGACTCTGTTTCGTTTTCGATGCGCCACCCTGTATATTATTTCTTTGCTTATTTCATTTTTTTAATAGCTTTTCAAAAATATGTAATAGTCCATATTTATTTCTTTTAAAAAGGAATAATTTTAACATTTTTTGTAAAATTAGTAATTTTTTGTATAGAAGGCTATCCCATGGTCAATCACGGATAGCCATGACCGAAAACCAAATTCTGTAAATGCGCCATTACGTATTGTTGTCAAATATTACTAGTATTTGTTTGATTCTGTAATTTATTTTTTATTTCTGTAAAAAATTGTTCAACCACAAAATAATAAATATGAAAATTATGAAAAACACGATATGCATGTTTGTTTTCGGAGCTGTATTTTAATAGGTAAGTTTTAAAATCATTTGTTAGGTACCATTAATATTCATAATAAAAATAAACTTACCTAAATCATTATTGTTACCTATCTATTATTAGCTATTAGACAACAACCGAACAACCTGATAAAAAAATATTTCAACAAACCCAAGCCAATGTCATTGAGCACGGATCTTTTAAAAAACTAAGGCCTAATTTTACAACAAGGACAACAGGGAAGAAGAAGATATAAATGTTTTGGCCTCTGTCACGATACAAGCATACATATCATGCAGAAAAGTGTATGATGAAGTTGGGATTAAAAAATTAGGAACGCAGTTAATACTAAAAAAATATAACTTTAAACCATTCAAATACCATCTCGTTCAACATTTGCATCCCGGTGACGCAGAACGTAGGATAGTTTTTTGCAACTGGTACCTACAAATGTTGCAGGAAAACGCAAATTTGAAAGAAGGGTGGTATGGACCGACGAGGCTTATTTTACTAGTTCTGGTATCTTAAACCGAAACAATTCATGGTCCTGTTTCTCAAGAGAACCAACATGTAATATTTCCACGAGAACGTCAAGGTCGGTTTGGGTCGTTTGGGTTTAGCGTGTCATGCTTTATTTTTGGCACTAAAATTAAGTATATACTTATGAAGTACAGTAAAACACAATTAAACTGTAAAATTTCCACTATATTTAACTATGAAATGACATGTTTCGCTAACACTGTACGGGTGGTTGTTGTAATTATAATAAAGTAGGTAATGTGTTTATTACAGAGCCCTAAAAGTGCCGATAATGGTCAGCAGAATAAATTTAATACTGTCGAAGCTACAGTGTTAGCAAAACGTGTCATTTCATAGTTAAATATAGTGGAAATTTTACAGTTTAATTGTGTTTTATTGTACTTCATAAGTCTATAGTTATGGATTTCCACCTAGTATCGGCTGAATCTATCAATTTACTAAAATTAAGCATTTTATCTAATAATAATAATAATAATAATTAAGGTCTTTATTCATCAATGATACAATCAAAGTACTACATTTTGTTATTGGGCGAGGTTCAGTTCACCCTGATTACAATATATGCAACAAGGCATCTGTTTAACTAACCCATAACCAAACTATAACTAGTGAAATAACCATAAAGAAAGAAAGTAGTAGACGAGATAAACGTAAACTAATAAATTATATTTTATCTTTAAAAGTGGAGAGTATTACTAAAAACAACAATTCATTACCCAGGCCGCACTTTCTATTATGATTGCGCACCAAGCTTTTGATAAATAAAATTTCTGAAAACAGGTGCTGACATAGCATAAATATCATTAGGAAGAGCGTTCAATAAATTGACAATGTTGTACGAGAAGGATCGCTTAAAAACATGCGATCTATGTTGTGGTATTTATGAATTATTATTTACCGGAAATAGATACCTTGATAGAATGTGGGATGTAATAATGAAAATATTAGAGGATGTTCCTTTGGCCGATTTAAATAATATTTATTACCAGCAAGATGGCGCTCCGAGTCACAATTCTCATACAGTGAGAGAATATTTAGAAACCACATTTCCCGATAAATGGATTGGTACCAATGGACCTGTCAGTGGCCTCCAAGATCACCTGATCTTTCTGTGTTGAATTTTTTTATGGGGTTATATAAAAAATCCGTTTTATAAGGGATCATACCACAATATTGATCAATTTCGAGAAGCTATCCATCAAACCTTTAGGCTTTTGCAGTGAAGGTCAATTATTTTATTAAATGTATTGCGAAGAATCGAAATGGTGTGTCGGAACACAACGGAGCCCAATTCGAGCATTTTTTGTAATTTAATAAGATAATATATCTAGTATATCGTTGGTTTAAAGTTATGTAATAATATAAAGTTGATTAAAAAATGATTAATTTTACAAAAAATGTTAAAATTATCCCTTTTTATAGAAAGGAATATATACTATTAGATATTTTTTAGAAGCACTTAAAAATAGGATAAGACAAAGAAGTAGCATATAGGGTGTCCCATTAAAAAAAAAAACCTAAGTTTGGGTCATAATTCAGAAACAAAACTCTATAATAACCCATTTTCACCTTATTAATAAGTTATCAAATAATCGAGATACAGGGGAGCGTCAAAAATGATAAATTTTGAAAATCTCCCTGTATGTCAGAAACTGAAAGGGCAATGAAAGTTTTATAGAATAGGTAATAGAAGAGTAAACCGCAAACCCGAACTTTCTATCTTTTATAATAAGGGAGCTGATATATCAAAACACACGAAAACTGGACACCCTGTACAATTGTACATGTTACAAATTAAAATTTGTAATTTTTTCACTTTAATCAACGTCATTTAATTGACAATAGACATCTATGTGCGTAATTGACACTTAAAAATACACAGAGGATATTATAGCAATCAAATAAGCTGTTTTTCAGTTTAATTAATCCTGCTTTAATAACAGAAATATGGATGTAACGCCCCCCCCCCCTTGGACCAAATTTCTGGCGGCGACCCTCCCCAAGAGCATAAAAATTCAAATATTGTTAAAATAAGGACAACCCTACTGTATATTAAGTAAATATTAATTTAGAAATATACAGTACTGCTATACATCTTTTTGGTAAGGCTTAAGAAGAATAAAACTTAATGTGGATATTACAAAAGCTCTACGAATTATCTACTTTTACCAATAAATACTTTTCCATTCTTTTACAAGGTCACAAATTTGCAACCTGAAGACGACATTATCCTGAAATGTGGTATCAAAAATATTTTCCCAATTAAGCGTTATATCATTTGAATTTCGTATTTTCATTCTTGGAAACGGCATATATGAAATTTAAACATGCACACACACACTTTTGTTATGGTAGGTGATTTTCTACTTTCGTTAAACTAGTAGTTACTATGATTATTGATCAAACTTTTGGAATTTATTACAGTAACCTAGTTTCGGGCAACATAAAAAGAGTTATTTTATTTTTACATAATATTGCATTGAGATGAGCCAGTTCATGTCTTAAAGCAATAATGTGTGGTTTAATTTTAATGAGTGTTTGTAAAGACTGGTTTGGTTACCATAGAGACCAACTTACTTTTTTTTAAATGGAGGGTATATGATTGCATATTTGAATTCGAATAGACCCTGAACTTTTTGTATTTCAAATTTTTATTTATTTAAAATTGTAACAAACTTTATAATAACAAAATAAATAGCCTAGAAAATTGAACAACTTAACATCGGAATAATAAACAAGTGAAACCTTTTCAGTGTATCAGGTGTGACCAGCATTTTCTGTTAAGCAGAGCGCCAGTCGATCCCTGAACTCATCTACAACGTTTAAAAGGAAGTCCTCTGGAATGGCCCCCCCAATTTCAGCAATAATTATGACTTTTAAAGATTCTAAGTGCTTTGGACGGTTAACGTAGACTTTGGTCTTTAAGTGTCCCCACAAAAAGAAGTCGAGGGGGGTTAAGTCCGGGGATCACGCTGGCCAGTCAATAGCACTTCTTCTGCCTATCCAACGTCCTGGAAACTGTTCGCTTATATATTGTTTAACATTTGCCGCAGAATGTGCAGGTGCTCCATCTTGCTGGAACCATACCTATTCATTTATGCCATTATTTACACCCGGTAAAACCATTCTGCAAGAAGGAATTATGTGATTCCTAAGGAGGGCCAGATATTTTTCGCCATTCAAATTACCATCTATGGATAAAGGTCCCACAATATGTCTACCAACTATGCCCGCCCAAACATTACCTTTCTCGGGCCTCTGAGTATGACCTTCCTGGAACCAGTGAGTATTCTCAGCAGACCTATAACGATAATTGTCTATTAACAATGCCATTTAAATGGAAAGTAGCTTCATCCGAGAAAATGATATTTGTTGCGAAGTTATTATCGTTATTGGATATTTCCATCATCAGCTCACAAAATTAAGCTATTCTATCAAAATCGTCCTCGTTTAACTCGTGCACCAACTTTATCTTGTGGGGATGCAACTTCTTCTGCTTTAACAAATTTTTTACTGACTGATGAGACACATTAAAATCCATTGCCATTGGCTTGGATGATTGTGTTGAATTTTCATGTATTGAGAGCATAATATCCAAAGCTTTGTCTTCCCAGGTTGCTGTTTTAGGTCGACCTGATCTAGCGGCTTCGCTAACACTGCCTGTTTCTCGAAATATCTTTACCACTCAACACACCGTTGACTGATTTATTGGAGGCCTATTTCGATATAATTTATTGAAACGTTGACAGACCTGATCTTGCGATCTCTTCATATTTCCGTAACCGCTCATTATTAAAATTACAACTACCTGTTTCAGATGAACCATAGTGTAAACAAATTAGAAATCAGAAAACAGAAAATTAAACAGGAAGTCGAAATTCACACCTCTTAGGTCGCTGTCATGAAAATACCACCCAATACCCAAAGTACCCGTTCCCTGTTATTTAAAATAAACAAGAGTAAACTTTGATCCAAGTGATCCTTTACTCTTGTTTTTCCTAGAGATATCTATTTGATTACAATGGTTGGAATTTTGTGATTTTTTTGGTTACTTATTTTGATTGGAAAGAAAAATAGAATCTTTACTACAGCGGTCGCTGTCAGGGTGGGAGCCAATCTTTCGGGTATTTGTATTTGTCTCTATCTGTAGATCTTATGTGTGACTCGGTAATTAGTCTGTTTGTCGAGTTTTCGGCGCGCTTATGGTATTGGGTAATTATTTTATTAAATAGTTCTTTTATTGTTTCCATTCTTAGGTCTAAATGCAATAAGTCCGTTGGAAAATGTCTCGGCATGTTTGTGATTATTTTTAGTGCTTTATTCTGCGCTCTTTGTATCTTGAGTTGATTTGTCTTATATGCGGTACACCAGACTGATATACCGTAAGTAAGTACAGGTCTCACTATTGTTTTATAAAAAGTAACTTTTGTTCTCAGACTAATTGCGCTATTTTTATTTATTAGAGGGTAGATGGCGAATAATTGCTTTTACGCTTCTCGCATTCTATCACTTGCATTGCTTTCCCAGGTCATTTTCGTATCAAAAGTTATACCCAAATACTTGATTTGAGGTGACCATGATATTGATCTATTCATAACTTTTACTGTTGTTTCTGGGAGCTTTAATCTGGCTTTTGCAAAGAAAATGGCCTGAATTTTATCCGCGTTAAGACGAAGCTTCCAAGAGTCCAACCATGACGGAGAGCTATATGGTGCTGAAGCCTTGAAACTACAATCCGGGGCGTCCCTGAGGTGGCGGTAATCGCAGTATCGTCTGCAAACAGATATAATTCTGATTGCGGGTGCGTTTAAATGCAGGCGCCGCCGGAGGCAAAAAAATTTTTGGGTGCCACGCCCACTTTTCAACTAAAAGTTGTTAAGATCGTTTAAAAAACAAGACAACAGGCAAAGCGCGCTTTTTCAAATGAAAATATAAAATCAAAAAGCAATAACAATCATTAAGGCTCAAAACTATCGATGGTTATTGACAGTTAATAAAAATATTTAATAAATACGCAATATAATAAGTTACAAAATAATTTATTCAACCAAAAAACAAATTAACAATTAATCTAAGAAAAATACGCAATAATACCCAAGATCAAGATGAAGGAATAAATAAAAAAAAAGGAAAATGATAATAATTTCTGGAAAGTCAAAAAAAAAAATAGTATTTTATAAACGCATTCGACGTGTTGACGCTGTTAGAACTTTATACTCATCTATCACGTTATCGTAATTAACATTGGTAGTTTTGTCCTGTTCAATAAATAAGAAGAGAAGTGAATCTAGTCTGTCTTGTAACATAGTACTCCTGAGTTTTGATTTAACTTGAACCATTTTAATTCAAGGCCAAACGAAAAGTCCATGCTGTTGCAGGGTTGCTGCTGATCTAACGAAGTTTGATATGTAGACTTTTATTTTTTATTTTTGGGCATTACTTAGGTAGGTACTTTTAAGAATTTTTTGTCGATAAAATTAATTTTTTTGTCTTATAGGGTGGGCCATGGCCCACCCGGCCCCCCCTGTGCGCACGCCTATGCCCTTGAGGGACTCCCGCTTTTATTTGGATTACTCCTGATTTTCAGACAATACCAAGCAAGACCTGTCCTTAAGGAATAAGATGATAGTATGAATTAAAACGTTTGGCATACCTACTCTTATTAGCTTAAGTATCAGACCATTGTGCCAGACCTTATCGAATGCCTTAGAAACGTCAAAAAATACTGCTCCTGTTGACAGGTGTCTATTAAACCCTCTTAGTAAGTTGGTTGTCAACCGTGTTGCTTGGCACACCGTGCAATGATCAGCTCGAAATCCGAACTGTTCCAGTGGTAAAATATCATTGCTTAGTACAGAATTACAGAAGCGATTCAGTATTATTTTTTCAATGATCTTGCCAAGGGACGATAATAAACTTATCGGCCTATAGTTGACAGCCAACTGAAGATTTTTACCAGTTTTTGGGATTAACACCACTTTGGCCCGTTTCCAAACATCTGGAAAGTAGCCCTTTCAGACAATTACCTGGGCTACGTCTACAACGTCCAACACTTTAATATACCCGTTACTTTTGTACCGTTCAGAAATACCTACTGCCGCGTATCGGCGTACCGCGTTATCGAGTGCAGTACGCAGGCGTTGGCTCGGCAGTGTCGGTCGTCGGTAAAGTAAGCGCCACAAATATACCTAACATTATTGTTTACATTTAAATATCTGTATAGAAACTGTAGCAAAAAATGTATCAAAAGGGTTAATACTTTAAGAGTCAATGCGAACGCCAAGAAAGTTGTATCCAATTTCCTGTTATAAATATTATACTGGCCTTCAAAGCCCATTTTCCTCTTCTGATTAGCTGCATCAGTTAGAAATTGAAATTTCCACATAAAACTCGACCTATTGACAGTAGTTTTGATCATTAGTAACGAAGCGCCGATACGGCTTCACTCTGTTCTTATCTATATACTTACGTTAAAATGAGATAGATGCGAGGACGGCTCATGTCTGCACGAAACCGTACTCGGCGGCATCTGGCTCTTAAGTTAAAAATTCAGGATGAGCTAGTTCTCTAATTAAATATAATAAAAGCACTGAAAATGAAACAACAAATGATTTTGAAACACTTCAAGAAACCACAGACACTGACACAGACCCATTCTATCGTACAGAAAATACTGATGATATAATTTGGTAGGATTTTGATAAGTGTAAAAACTTTTTTTCCAATAGCAGTCGCCATCGCTGAAATAAAAATGCAGAAGAAGCTAATCTTAAAGGAAAAAAGGATCCGCTTGTCTGCATGGTGGTTCGAAAGGCAAAGAGTGTATCCCTGGCTATCCCATTTGGCTGAAAAAATATCTCTGTATTTGGTGTTAAATAATAAATGCAGAGAAAAACATTTATTATTAGTATTAATACCATCTACTTAATAATTATCAGAATAGGTACCTATTAGGTAGATTAGGTACGAATACCATTATTACTATTTACTATTCTATTATCATGTGAAAAGATACAAAAAAGTACCTAACTGATGAATATACCCAAAAGTAAAAGTGATAGTAACGGGTATAAAGTAACGGGTACTGATAAAAAAAAGCAACTACCCGTAACATATATTTAAAAGTTACGGAAGTTTACACCAATAAAGGTTAGTTATTTTTTCTTGAGGAATAGTCTAATACACCTCTGTCAATGCCAACCTTAGCCCTTGCAAAGTTTGTAGTGGAACAGGAAAATGACGAGCAGCTCTTTTAAGTTCATCATAGAAATGTTCTATGGGGTGAAGATCCGGGCTACATGCGGGCTATTGAAACCTTATCCAGATACTCGCTTAAATGTGCAACGTGGGTTCTAGCTTCATCATGCATTAAAATAAATTGGTTGCCAATGAAAGGAGCAAATGGAACGACCACTTCTAGGAGGATATCTTTAATGTAACGATGGATGTTTAGACCTCCATTCGCTTAAGGCTAACTATCCAACGATCTCATACAAATCCTTTATTCGCTTGTGAATAATACATAATCCCACTGTGATCACTGTTATATGGTTGAGTCAATATGCAATCTTGCAAATGCAAGTCGATGTTGTCGATGTAGTTGTGGTTCTGTCGCTGGCCTCCATGAAAAGCTCGGCTTTTGCCAATTTTTTGCGTACAATTTTCACTTACTTTAACTCGACGTATCATTTGCAATTCGTCTTTAAAAAAAAATAGCAGTAGATCATCGATTTCTTAAGGTAGCTGCAGTAGTCAATCTTCTTCTGCCAGAGCCTTGCCGCCTAGTAAAATTTTCCATCTCTAAATACCTCTGTCAAACATCTCGAGCTGTTGACCGCGGAAATCCCAAATGAAGAGCTACACAACTTTTACTACGACCATCCCTCTATTAAGGTAACAATTCGACCTACCATGATGACAACTAAAATTTTTATTTCGATACTGACAAAACTTTGTTAGAATTATTTCTCGGATTAGGACTTTTCATGCCTTGTATCTCAAGCATGCAAAACGAATCGGTTTGGGGAAGACGGTGAATGTGGCGAAACAGGAGATCTTAAACATTATGTATTTAGTTGTAATAGGCTTAAAAATCATAGAGATAAACTATATAACAATTTAAAAGGATTGGTTTAAATGTCATTTAACTGAAACTATTTAATAGCACTTAAGAATTTTATATTAATTCATATTGGAAGCTCAAATAAACTATGAAAAAAAAAAACAGTGCATATTACTTATATAAAAAAAAAAACCCAAAAAAAAGAGAAAGAAATGTAAAAATAATAATACAACATCCCAAATCTCAAATGATTATAACGGTAATATAGAATAGGGATGTTATAACAGAGTTTATGTAAAAAGGAAAACAGAAATATCGGAAAATTTGATATAAACGCGAGTCAAGAGAAAGGAAATTCTTAAACAAAGAGAGATGCTGGCCATTTGGTTTTACCAGAGCCACACACACACATACATACATACAAACTCCTAGAGGTGACAGATACGATATAAATATAGAAAATAAAAAAAATGCGAAAATAACGAGGAAGCAAAATATGATAAGGTAAGGTGGGGCAAGTGCATCCCCAAAATAAAAAAGCTATTTTTGTGCCATTTAATTTCATTTTTTTTTTCTTGATCCGTTTTGGGGGTTTTCTAGCTAACCACTTAATATCAATTAAAAACGAGCAAAATTTAAATTTTTATAAATTTTAAAAAATGTTTAGTCGTGAAAACGCACTTGCCCCTTGTGATGGGGCAAGTGCGTCTTTGTAGATCACGGGTCCATCTAAGTATATTAAATTAATTCACGGGGCAAGAGCACTTAGCTTTTATGCACAATTTTCTAAAACTTTTTACAAATCTGGATTATTTTTAATTGTTTGCAAGTTAAATACTTTGGTATCAGGGGTAAAGAGTAGACACAAAAAATAAATTTTTAAAAACTTTTTATTTTCTCCAAAAAAAATATATTAAGGTAACTTTAAATAATACAGTTAGTGCAAAAACATATTATTCTAAAACTAATCTTCTAAGGTAGATAAAAAGTATTCTTTCAAACCCCTATTTACTGGATATTGTACATATCAAATGATACTTCAAAGCTTATTTCACCTCTGCGACTAATTTTCGGGTTAGGTAAGACTGAAATAATCTATCTTGGACAACAGGGAAAATAAACATAGAGTTTCTCTTGAGTCAAGAGAAAGAAAATTCTTAAACAAAGAGAGATGCTGGCCATTTGGTTTTACCAGAGCCACACACACACATACATACATACAAACTCCTAGAGGTGACAGATACGATATAAATATAAAAAATAAAAAAAAATGCGAAAATAACGAGGAAGCAAAATATGATATATCAGTATTTACACAAGGTAACACTTTGTAAACTGTCTTTGACAATTTAGACATTTTATTATAGATATTCCAAAAACTAATAAGTGTACCAAATTTAAAATAATTATCTCGGAAAATATGAGAAAGAAAGGAAAAAAAACACAAAAAAAATTGAGTTTTGACACCCAGTATATCAAAATTGAAGCCCTTTTGACCTCATTGTAATAATTAATAAAAAATAAAAAATTAAAAAAATAATAAAAAAGATATTAATAAAGATTCTTATCTACTTTATTCAATCTATGGTTGTTCTTGTTATATGTTTATTAATTAATTACTTGGGTCACCACGGCCACTCAGTTTTTTAATTCGCTTGAGAGCTAAGGTCGTAGATTTAATTCAGATAAGATTTTTGGGCGCCATCAACCAAAGGGGTTGAAAAAGATTATAAAGAAAAGAGTAAACAGAATATTTAGTTCCCTAGCCCTGAAAGAGAAAGCAGTATGAATAAAACAATTATTTCAATCAATTCCTATTTTATTAATTAAAAGAATAATATTTTCCAACTAACACCCATTTTATTCATATAGGAAGAAATAAACATAACATAGAAAAAGAATTTGAATAAAAGGCTAAGCAACTAAATCAGAGAAAGAAGATATAAAAAATAACATAGAAAAAGATATGACATGAGCTAGACAGCTCCACTAAAAGATATATTAGATCGTAGGAAATCAAACAGAATAAGAAGTGAGGATTCTTTCTAAACACCCAATAATAGGAGTCAAATACTAAATAAAGCTTTGAACATAATTAAAGTGTAATTACTTTAAAGGTAGTGACCAAAATAAAACAGAATTTAAATTTAATGTAACTAAATCAAATTATAGCATTCATTATGCCAAAATTGAAAATAAAATGTTCTTTATAGTAAAGTCAATGAAAGTAAAGTTAATATAAAGTCATATACATATATATATAGCATTCCCTACGCCAGAATTTAAAGTGAGTTAGAATTTAGAATCAAATTCATAAATAGTAACATCACTTCCAGGTTATATTAATAAAAACATTTACCATGCCCTATTCCAAAATAGAAATGGGAACTTAAAACTTTAGTTATGTTCCCAGCAAAATAGCTTAGGGGTGAAGGTAAAGATTATCTAGCTAAGTCTAACTAATAGATATATAGCCAAAACCTAGAATGACAAAAGATACATACTGATGGTGACTAAAATATCTGGGTCAGTAAGTAATGCATTCAAAACCGAGATTATCAGTCTCTTATTAACCTGCTCACAACAGATATAGGTATATCCATTACGAGAGTAAGTCCAATGAAGAAGTTACCGATATAGGAATATCCCAACAACTTCATAGGGGTATCTTAATAAAATTAAGTCAAAATAGAGAAAATTTCAGCTATAGAAATAACTCAATACTCTATAGGGATATCTTAATCACATTAAGCAAAAATAAAGAAATTACAGATATAATATCTCAATAACTTTAGTGCGAAAACGCATACTTCCTGAGGAAGTAATAGATTTATACTTAAAAATTAAACATTTAACCGCTACTTCTGTTAGAAAGTAAGACTTACGTTTTTTGTTTAATGTAAATCTCAATTTAAGAGAATTAAAAAACCATCTTAGACTCCTTAACGAGTGAAAGTTAGTATCATAAATCAAAACTAGCCTGTTCCAGCTAGGTAATCATAAAACCTACTAGGGATTAATATACAAACGAATTTACAATAAATAGACCAACCACTCAAGCATTCCTTGACGAGGGAGGTTTCGGTTTTAAATTGAAAACTAAGTTTCGTATGATACAAGATAAGCAGTTTAGGTAATATGTACATTACTGGATTGACCCATCCACTTTAAGCGAAATCTACAAGAATTTACAACAGTCTTAAGCGAAGCTAGGGTAATTATACACTATACATAAAAATATACAGAGGGAAGAATATACAAATATAATACAGTCTACCAAATCACCACATAAAAGATTTATAACATAGGAAATTAAGTTAAGGGTTAACAAATTGACTTTTAGTGGCTATCAGTCATCAAATAAAAAAGGTTAAGTCCGGTAAGTGTGGCATTGTGCCAGTCAAAACGTTACAAGTGAATAAAAGAGGTATTTTAGCAATATAACATAAAAAGGTGGCTCTAGGCCCATTAATAGTACATTACGAGTGATTTAACTGAAGTACAGAGGTGAAATTATCCTGAATTATTGGACACATGAAATTTACTTATTCAAACTCAAAAGAAGGGTTTTTTGGTATTATATCTTATGAAATTTAACAAAAATTAGTCGGAAGTGGTGTTAGTGCAGTAAACAAGGAGAAAAAATATGCTACTTAGCTCATGTAAGGCAGGACTCTAGCAGACAGGCACGACGGATTATGCGTCAAACTCCAGCATCAGATCAATGTGGACGGTTGACCATACAGCACGTCGGGGTGACCGGCACATGCACCGAAACAGGAACTTCATCCAAAATGACACCCCCACTCGTCTTGGCCTCTCTAAGACATACATCCTCCATTCCAGACATGGGATCCATAGCAGGGTAAAGGATTTAGAGGAAGACTCCAGGTTACGAATACTGACTAAAGCACTTTCAACACATGGCTAAATCCATGTAAAACGTAGAAAATAGAAGTAGAAGGTAGTAAAGGTAGAAGATAAAAGATGTAGGAGATAAAAGAACCAGAGGATAAAAGAAAAATAGACGGTAATCGAAGTAGATAAAGGAAGTAGAAAAGGAAGTTGATAAAAGAAAAATGAAGAATAATGAAGGATAATGAATAACGACAAATGAAGAATTATGAAGGATCATGAAGGATAATAAAGAATAATAAATAATGAATAATGAAAGATAATAAATAATGAAGCCTAAAACAAAACGTGGACATTAGGACGCCATTTTGTGAAACCCAAAAATACTACTCACCAGATGGTCGGGCTTCCTACGGTCTAGGTGACGAAACAATCCCATTTAAGGCTCAAAAGACAGCTTCTGTGTTAAATTCCGATCCGGCCCTTGCCGCCACATATAAAATGTGAATATTTCAACACAAAACCATAATTTTTATATCTTCGTCACCTGCTGTTCAAGTCTTCTGGACCGGTATATAGAACGAACAGACCTAGGCACTACGCCGTAAAGTCCTTAAATAGACTTTCCAATCAAAAAAACAACTTCCCACTCGTGACTCGTACTGCTTCGAAAACCCATGTGACTTCCGGAAATGACAAGTAAAGCTGGAGGGCACTTTGAACTTGAAAACGGAAATCTACTCATTTTAACCAAAAAAGCCATGAAAATAGCTGCAAGTTTGACCCGAAACTAAATGCATCCAAAATACTAGGTTAGGCAACGTCAAAAAACCCGGCAGTCATCCCAAACATGTAAAAGATAGCTTAATACCATCTGGGTGTCCGACAGCTAGTCATGCATATCGTCATATTACGGGTTGCCTATACGTAGGTTATTATATTAAGACGAATCGGCCTGGGTCTAGAACCGTTTAGACAGGGGCGTATTCAAAATTTTTAAAAAATGTAATTATTTAAATTGGTCAAAATTTGATAAAAACTCGGGCTATCTACTAACGTTGTAACAAGCACAAAAAGATTGTTACAAATACCCCCTTTCAACAAAAAATTAAAAAAAAATAAGAAATAATTCAGGACAATTGAGTACCTCTTAACGTCTAATTACCAAAAAATTTTTAGGCTACAGGTTGCCTTTACATTTGAGATACAATATACATTTCGGTTTATTTTTTAGTCTTAATTACTAACTTACTAGCTATGGAATACGGTTGGGTCTAGGGCTGGTCAGCGTCTTCAAGATCAAGACTGCTATCCAGAGGGGATTTAAGATCTTTAATGTGATACCGACCGATGCTTTTATCGTGCTCATCCTTAAGTTCATAAATGATTGGAGAAATTTTCTTAATGATTTTACATTTAATGAATTTCTTTGCCAGTTTTTTAGAAAAATAATTCCCAGCGTCAGACAAGATGAAATTTCTTTTATAGACTACGTCACCTACATTAAACTCAATATTTCTCTTTCTCAAATCATAATATTTCTTATTTCGCTCATAAGCTTTATTGATGTTTTTAATAACTTGTTCATAAACGTCTGGTAATTTAGAAAGTTCTTGAGCTAAGTTTTGTCTGTCGTCAAATTTATAGGGACAAAGATTTTTACTTTCTATGATACCAAAATAATCTCCCGAGGTAGGTAAGTTACGTCCAAAAGTTAAGAAAGCTGGTGAAAATGCAGTTGATATGTGTGTAGTGGTGTTTATAGCGTTACATATGTGGTGTACGTGTTTGTCCCAGTCACGGTGGTTATTTTCTTTAATATAGGACCTAATCGCGGTGCCTATCACTCTATTTGCACGCTCTACGTTATTTGTTTGGGGATGGTATCGGGCATTGTACCAGATGTGACCTACTTTATAACTATTCATCAGGCTGGTGAATTCTTTTGATTTAAACTGCGTACCATTGTCTACTACTAGAACTTGGGGAACGCCAAAATATATAAAAACTATTTCCTCCAGAAAGCTACAAATTTCCTTAGTCAAAGCTCGTTTCATTTTATGAATAAAAGTAAATTTGGTGAACCAGTCTATTACGACGAGCAAATAACAAAAGCCGGACCTGGATTTTGGAAAAGGTCCCTGAATGTCTATAGAAAGTAATTTAAATGGTGTGGAAATATTCTTAGGTGCCCCCATGAGACCAGCCCTAGCAAATTGAGAAACTTTCTGTTCATTACAAACCTGACAACGAGAAATATACGTCTTTATATCTTGTCTAATCCCTGGCCACCAGCATTGTTCTAAAATTTTATCGAGACACTTTTTAAAACCAAAATGTGCTCCTAATGGATTATCATGAAATTTTTCTAAGACTTCCGATCTTTTAATTCGTGGTATGATTAGTTTCCAATCTTTTTGGTTAATTTGAACATTGTGACTACTGGGGAAATGTTTATATAAGTTATTACCCTCTATTCGAAAAGCTGGATATTTTTGAGGATGTTTTTGTATTTTATCCCTCAACTGTGAATACCATTTATCTAGTGGAACGTTATCTATTGATGAAATTTCTGGAAAACTACGACTAAGTGCGTCTGCGACGACGTTTGAGGTGCCAGACCTATGCTTAATAACAAAATTAAATTGTGACAGCAAGATGGACATTCTAGCTAATCTACCCATGGGGTTTTCTAAACGGAAAAGCCACTGCAAGGAATAATGGTCAGTTAAAATTGTGAAAGTTGGGCCACCCTCTATATAAGACCTAAACTTTAGTACAGCGTGTACTATGGCCAAAAGCTCTTTTTCTGTAACTGTCATGTTAATTTCTGATTTTGTTAAGGTTCTAGAAGCATAAGCTATTACATATTCGTCGTCCCCATCTGATTGAGTAAGGACCGAGCCTACTGCTGCGTTTGATGCATCAGTTTGTATGGTAAAGGGTTTATTAAAATCTGGATTTCGCAACACCGGTGTTGTAACTAGTCTTGTTTTAATATTTTCAAAAGCTTGTTCCGCTTCAGGGTTCCACTCTACAACTTGTTTTTTCTTTTTACTTTTTGTTATATTATTTAAGGGTACTATAAGTTCAGAAAAATTTTTAATAAATTTTCGATACCAAGAAGCCATTCCCACAAAACGTTTAATGCCTGTGACATCTTTAGGTTTTTGATAATTACAGATGGCTGAAACTTTGTCAGGATTCGCGTGTAATCCATTCTTGTCTACTACATAACCAAGAAAAGCAAGGCTAGGTTGACAAAATTTACACTTTTTTGCATTTATGGTGAGGCCTGCCTTTTTAAGAGTATCAAAGACTTTATTTAGAGTTTCCAAGTGAGAGTCAAAATCGCTATTTACTACTACCAAATCATCAAGATAAACAAAGATGTTCTTTTCTAAAGTGGGGTCAAAAAGGCGGTCCATTAATTTTTGGAGGGTTTGAGCAGCATTACATAGCCCGAAAGGCATACGAACGAATTCAAAATGTCCCCTGTTAATGACAGTAAACGCGGTCTTGGCACATGAGTCTTCACTTAGTTTTATTTGCCAGAAAGCGTGCTTTAAATCTATAGAGCTTAAAAATCTAGCATCTTTTACTTTGTCTAGTGTTCTTGATAGGTATGGTAAAGCATAAGGGTCTTTAACTGTATACGAATTTATGGCTCTCCCATCATAGCATAACCGGTATTCACCTGAATCTTTCTTTACAAGCAAGACATTGGCGGAATACGGGCTTGTGGAAGCTCTTAGCACACCGAGAGTTAATAATCTATCGATCTCGTCGTTCATGTATTTTTGCATATAGGGAGAAAGAAGAAAAGGTCTCTTACGAAAAGGTTCCTTACATGTAAGTTCTATTTTATGTTCTATTAAGTTGGTCACCCCTAATGTATCTGATACTAACTCATCAAACTTCCTAATCATATTCTCTAATCTACCCTTTTGTACCACTGTTAGATCGTTTTCAGACTGGATAGATATCTTTTCGAATTTTTCTTTAACAATAATTTCATTTAAACCCAGAGTGCTGTTTAAATCATAGGAATTGTCCTTAAAATCTAGTCTTAAGTTCATTTTTTGACAGAAATCTATGCCCAAAATAAAAGATTGATGAATGCTTGGAACTACTAATACTTCTAGGTCTACCTTTTTATTACTTAAGTAAAGTGGAAGAGTAACAGATCCTAAAATTGATTGTGGATTGCCATCAGCAGTGGTAATGGATTCTCTACTGAATTCTTTAATTGTGAAACCTAAGTTTGATATGATTTGATATCCTCTCTTCCCTACTACACTTTGCATAGCCCCTGTATCCAATAAAGCAGTCACAAGTTTATCTTTAATAAAAACGTCTAGATAAGGTCTTTGGTCGTTATTTGATTGTTTTGAGAATAAAGGTGAAATTTCATTATATTTAAAGAAATGTTTTACTGTATTTAGCCACTTAGACCAGTTGTTCGATAAATGAAAAATATCGGACTTTAAATTTGCTTTTAAACACTCCCTGCCGACTGATGAGAGTAGGTTACTACGTTTTTTGGACCACAAGCTTTACAATTAGGTCTGGTGACATTTTTGTGTCCACACTTATAACAGAAAATTTTCTTTTTCATTTTACAGGCGGAGAAGATATGCCCCTCTTCATCGCAGTTAAAACATTTAACTCTCTTTCTTAAAATAGGCTGAGTTATACCAGTAGTTTTATTTGTTTGATCTAAAGCGCTTAAATTTAGGTCTTGAAAATTTATTAAATTATCAGTACTATTGACATTTTGACTTGAATTTTGTTTTTCTTGTTCTAGATTGACATTGCTAGGAGATTGATTAATTTCACTAACGTTTCTATTATTATTATTAAATTTTTGGAAAGGCTTTCTATAAGCTAGCTCGGGTTCCAGAGTGGAAGAATTGCAAAACGGTGGAGCTTGAAACTTATCAGTTCTTACTTTTGTGTCTTCTAAAATTCGACAAAGATTTTTTAACTCAAATAAAGATACTGGTTGCCTCAGAGCTAATTGTCCCTGGTAATAGGGTAACAGATTTCTAGTTATTATTTTTAATTGTACGCTCTCGTCAACTGGGTTTAAAAATCTTTTAAATAAATTTTCCATAACCGCTATATAGATAAGCGCCCTTTCAGTAATACCTTGAGTACGAGATCTCATTTCATCCCACAATGCTAATTCATAGTCTATAGGCAAGAAGTTTAAACGCAACTGATAAACTAACTCATCCCAAGTGTTAACTAGACTTCTTATTGACCTGTACCAAATTAAAACATCCCCTTCAAAAAGTTCATGTGAAAAATTTAAGAGCCCTTCTCTAGGTATTCTATATGCTAGACAAAATTCCTCTACCCTCTCTAAAAAGCTGTGTAGACTTTGGTTTCTACCATTGAATTTAAGACCAATACGATTTAAGGGAGGTAGTCTGTAATTATCCTGACTACTTAACGAATTTGAAGGCACTTGTCTATTTAAAAATGAGGTCCGATAAGGATCGTTATTTAATTGTTGATTAAATGGCCGGGGTTCGTTTAAATTTAAATTGGAGGCTATGCTATCGAAAATTCCTGAGTTTGGAAAACAGTTATGACTCGGATTAGGTAAGCTTGTGGTGATATTAGGTGGAGGACCTTGTGCAAATAAACTATTCCTATTTATATCTGGTCTTGAGATATCTATGTTATAGGTATCTGCCTGTGGCAAGTTAGGACCCTGCAAGAATGATCGATTTATAGTGACATTTCCTTCAGATTGATATCTGCTATGCAAGTTTGCCTGTGGCAAAATAGGACCCTGCTCTAAACTTTGTTGTCTCTGAAAAATATGACCTGCGGCCTGATTTACTTGGTTTCCTGACATAAACCCACTTTCCTCCCTAATAAGGCTATTATCCATGTCGTGTGGAGAGTCTCCCAAGGTGGCCATATGTGAAAATCTATCCAAGGAATCTAATCTACCCTGTTCATTATAAAAGTCTGGCATTATTCGCGAACTTTGAGGTCTTGAGTTTAAATTGAATTGTCGTGTGTTTAAGTTTGTATTTTGTTGGGTGTCTCTACTAGATAAGGTTGCAAGATTTGGTGTGCGGGAACAATTTGGTTGGACACAGCTTTCAAAGTCATTATCAATTAAATTTTCGCCATTATCAACCTTATTTTGAGATATTGAGTTTAAACTAAATTGTCGTCTATACAGGTTCACGTTTTCTTGTGTGTCCCTACTAAACAAAGTTTTAGGCTGTAATGTATGAGAACAGGTTGGTTGAATAGAGCTTTCAAAATCATTATTGTTACTCATATGTTGAGATACGGAATTTAATTGCGAAGCCTTCTGTGCTGGCCCACGAACAAGAACGTCAGAATGAATAATTATTTTAGGATTTTCTCCTGGATTTACTTTTTGTTCGTCGGTCGCAAAAGATACTCTACGAGAATTTACAATTTCAGGAGTTTCAGAATCGCTCTCATACGAGGTCTCTGAAGAACTTTCATCTGTGTCCTTGAAATGCAAAAGATTGACGTCATTATTTTGAGCTTTTGCCTTTAAATTGGCAATAAGAGAGGTTGTTTCCGTTATAAGTTCGGATTTGAAATTATCTTCTTCTGGGTTACCAGAAGAGATATACTCTAATCTACGTTTAACATGTAGTAAACGTGACATAGCTCTTTTATAATCAACATGTTCTTTATTGGAATTAAAAATGGTTACCAATCCTTGTAATATCACGAGTTTTCTTTGGCATATTTGTGTTTCCTGTTGAAAATCCATCGATATCGCCGGATGAGGCACGATAGAATCATCTTTCTCAGCTTTCTGTAGCTGTCGCAATAAGGATTTGAGGATGTTGACTTTTGATCCTGGATCAGCCTGGATTCCTCTGACGCAGAGTTCCCAAACCAACTCATCTTTCCACAGGTAGGTAGGGTTCATTTTAGACATTTTTCTCTATACCAAAATGTACCTAAAAATTCCAAATACAATTAAAAAATGGTCAAAATAATATCTCTGGCCAAGCCAAAAATATAGAAATTTATGTGTTTAGAAAGATATCACTGCAAGAAAAAATGAAGATTTTTATCTGAAATGTTGTTGAAAATTTTACTTGTTACATACGACTGAGCTACCCACAAAATGTTATTCCTGGCCCCACGTTAGAGCGTCATTTGTAATAATTAATAAAAAATAAAAAATTAAAAAAATAATAAAAAAGATATTAATAAAGATTCTTATCTACTTTATTCAATCTATGGTTGTTCTTGTTATATGTTTATTAATTAATTACTTGGGTCACCACGGCCACTCAGTTTTTTAATTCGCTTGAGAGCTAAGGTCGTAGATTTAATTCAGATAAGATTGTTGGGCGCCATCAACCAAAGGGGTTGAAAAAGATTATAAAGAAAAGAGTAAACAGAATATTTAGTTCCCTAGCCCTGAAAGAGAAAGCAGTATGAATAAAACAATTATTTCAATCAATTCCTATTTTATTAATTAAAAGAATAATATTTTCCAACTAACACCCATTTTATTCATATAGGAAGAAATAAACATAACATAGAAAAAGAATTTGAATAAAAGGCTAAGCAACTAAATCAGAGAAAGAAGATATAAAAAATAACATAGAAAAAGATATGACATGAGCTAGACAGCTCCACTAAAAGATATATTAGATCGTAGGAAATCAAACAGAATAAGAAGTGAGGATTCTTTCTAAACACCCAATAATAGGAGTCAAATACTAAATAAAGCTTTGAACATAATTAAAGTGTAATTACTTTAAAGGTAGTGACCAAAATAAAACAGAATTTAAATTTAATGTAACTAAATCAAATTATAGCATTCATTATGCCAAAATTGAAAATAAAATGTTCTTTATAGTAAAGTCAATGAAAGTAAAGTTAATATAAAGTCATATACATATATATATAGCATTCCCTACGCCAGAATTTAAAGTGAGTTAGAATTTAGAATCAAATTCATAAATAGTAACATCACTTCCAGGTTATATTAATAAAAACATTTACCATGCCCTATTCCAAAATAGAAATGGGAACTTAAAACTTTAGTTATGTTCCCAGCAAAATAGCTTAGGGGTGAAGGTAAAGATTATCTAGCTAAGTCTAACTAATAGATATATAGCCAAAACCTAGAATGACAAAAGATACATACTGATGGTGACTAAAATATCTGGGTCAGTAAGTAATGCATTCAAAACCGAGATTATCAGTCTCTTATTAACCTGCTCACAACAGATATAGGTATATCCATTACGAGAGTAAGTCCAATGAAGAAGTTACCGATATAGGAATATCCCAACAACTTCATAGGGGTATCTTAATAAAATTAAGTCAAAATAGAGAAAATTTCAGCTATAGAAATAACTCAATACTCTATAGGGATATCTTAATCACATTAAGCAAAAATAAAGAAATTACAGATATAATATCTCAATAACTTTAGTGCGAAAACGCATACTTCCTGAGGAAGTAATAGATTTATACTTAAAAATTAAACATTTAACCGCTACTTCTGTTAGAAAGTAAGACTTACGTTTTTTGTTTAATGTAAATCTCAATTTAAGAGAATTAAAAAACCATCTTAGACTCCTTAACGAGTGAAAGTTAGTATCATAAATCAAAACTAGCCTGTTCCAGCTAGGTAATCATAAAACCTACTAGGGATTAATATACAAACGAATTTACAATAAATAGACCAACCACTCAAGCATTCCTTGACGAGGGAGGTTTCGGTTTTAAATTGAAAACTAAGTTTCGTATGATACAAGATAAGCAGTTTAGGTAATATGTACATTACTGGATTGACCCATCCACTTTAAGCGAAATCTACAAGAATTTACAACAGTCTTAAGCGAAGCTAGGGTAATTATACACTATACATAAAAATATACAGAGGGAAGAATATACAAATATAATACAGTCTACCAAATCACCACATAAAAGATTTATAACATAGGAAATTAAGTTAAGGGTTAACAAATTGACTTTTAGTGGCTATCAGTCATCAAATAAAAAAGGTTAAGTCCGGTAAGTGTGGCATTGTGCCAGTCAAAACGTTACAAGTGAATAAAAGAGGTATTTTAGCAATATAACATAAAAAGGTGGCTCTAGGCCCATTAATAGTACATTACGAGTGATTTAACTGAAGTACAGAGGTGAAATTATCCTGAATTATTGGACACATGAAATTTACTTATTCAAACTCAAAAGAAGGGTTTTTTGGTATTATATCTTATGAAATTTAACAAAAATTAGTCGGAAGTGGTGTTAGTGCAGTAAACAAGGAGAAAAAATATGCTACTTAGCTCATGTAAGGCAGGACTCTAGCAGACAGGCACGACGGATTATGCGTCAAACTCCAGCATCAGATCAATGTGGACGGTTGACCATACAGCACGTCGGGGTGACCGGCACATGCACCGAAACAGGAACTTCATCCAAAATGACACCCCCACTCGTCTTGGCCTCTCTAAGACATACATCCTCCATTCCAGACATGGGATCCATAGCAGGGTAAAGGATTTAGAGGAAGACTCCAGGTTACGAATACTGACTAAAGCACTTTCAACACATGGCTAAATCCATGTAAAACGTAGAAAATAGAAGTAGAAGGTAGTAAAGGTAGAAGATAAAAGATGTAGGAGATAAAAGAACCAGAGGATAAAAGAAAAATAGACGGTAATCGAAGTAGATAAAGGAAGTAGAAAAGGAAGTTGATAAAAGAAAAATGAAGAATAATGAAGGATAATGAATAACGACAAATGAAGAATTATGAAGGATCATGAAGGATAATAAAGAATAATAAATAATGAATAATGAAAGATAATAAATAATGAAGCCTAAAACAAAACGTGGACATTAGGACGCCATTTTGTGAAACCCAAAAATACTACTCACCAGATGGTCGGGCTTCCTACGGTCTAGGTGACGAAACAATCCCATTTAAGGCTCAAAAGACAGCTTCTGTGTTAAATTCCGATCCGGCCCTTGCCGCCACATATAAAATGTGAATATTTCAACACAAAACCATAATTTTTATATCTTCGTCACCTGCTGTTCAAGTCTTCTGGACCGGTATATAGAACGAACAGACCTAGGCACTACGCCGTAAAGTCCTTAAATAGACTTTCCAATCAAAAAAACAACTTCCCACTCGTGACTCGTACTGCTTCGAAAACCCATGTGACTTCCGGAAATGACAAGTAAAGCTGGAGGGCACTTTGAACTTGAAAACGGAAATCTACTCATTTTAACCAAAAAAGCCATGAAAATAGCTGCAAGTTTGACCCGAAACTAAATGCATCCAAAATACTAGGTTAGGCAACGTCAAAAAACCCGGCAGTCATCCCAAACATGTAAAAGATAGCTTAATACCATCTGGGTGTCCGACAGCTAGTCATGCATATCGTCATATTACGGGTTGCCTATACGTAGGTTATTATATTAAGACGAATCGGCCTGGGTCTAGAACCGTTTAGACAGGGGCGTATTCAAAATTTTTAAAAAATGTAATTATTTAAATTGGTCAAAATTTGATAAAAACTCGGGCTATCTACTAACGTTGTAACAAGCACAAAAAGATTGTTACATCATGTTTATGAGTACTTTTTTTTCTATTTTGACGAGCAAAATCATTCCCTTAAATATCTACGTGATATTTATTAACACCCTGTATATTATCTAATTTTTGGTTTCTACCTAAAACTAAACGTATTTCATGTAATTTTATACCGTGCGATCCAAAATTATTATCATCAAAGTATATGCTTTGCATCTAAGGGCTTACTGCTTAGCGGTAGAGCTTAATACCTATTAAGTGTCAATAAATGCCAACATTATCAATCAATCAGTTATTCCGTCATCTTTAACAGTCGGTACAAGTAATTTGATTTATCGCTAATTTATCCCGTTTCTTGTATAATTCACGCAATGTGTTTTACCGAACAGCACAAAAAATTAATGGTTGAAGCGTATTTTCGAAACGGGGTTAGAGCCAAAATTTGCTGCTGGGTATTTTCATCATTGCCGGAGAAGAACCGTGGCTCCGTTTAGGTAAACAGGTTAAATTCAATATAAAAATGGAGCAAGACTGTAAGAACAGAAGAACTTGTTGCAAACGTTCTTGAAATAATGCTAAATAATACTTATATAAATAGTAAACATAATATTCGAAATAGGTTAGTACCTATCTATTTTACTTTCAAACAGTGTGCAACAAGTTAATATTAAAAGTATGTGGAGACCTTGGGAATCTTCAACTAATGCGATATCTAGCTGCCCTAAACATTCCAGGAAGCATTTATCTTTTGACGCCAAAGTGATCGTGAAAAATGTATGTGAATCGTTATTAAAGAGTGACCACCCTAAAGTAGTTGCCATTAAAAATACCAATGAAATGACGAAAGTTCCATTATCAACGGTACGAGATATTATGCCAAAAGGACATTTTAAAAGAAAAGTTCGCAAAGATACCGGAAAAATGAAGTGCGAATAACGTCTTTGTCACAATCTAGATGATCAGGAAAATATACCAGATGTATCGAGAAAATGTTGTGCCCACGTTAGATTCTTTAAAAACACTGTTAACAACTGACGATACAACGATATCATGTAGCAGGATAAGTCTTCACCGCGCTTTGCAAGAGATGCGATTTAAAGACAATAAACAAGAGACAAATTATTATGGAGTCCGAAAGATTAAGAAAAATGAGATTTCTGTACCTTAAGGAAATAAAAAAGTTTAGATCCGAAAAACGTTCAATAGTTTATCTGGATGAAATGTGGTTTGACACTCATGAGACTGTCAAAAAGGGATGGGTTGATTTAACTGAAAAATGCCAAATAAAGCCCCTTCAAATAAAGGAAAACAAATAACAATAATTCATGCAGGTTGGGAGAATGGATGGACCCCTAATTGTTTATTACAGTCGGCAAAAAATATAAAGGATTCAAGTCTGGACTATCATGAAGATACCAACGCCGCTCTTTTTGCAAGCTGGTTTAAGGACAGTTTGCTTTCAAATGTACCAGAACAGAGTGTTATCGTGATGGACAATGCAAGCTACCACAGCCGGCAACTGGAAAAAGTACCGAATGCATCGAGCACAAAATCCGCAATAAAGGAGTTCATGTTAAAAATGACTTGTACTTCGAGGAAACGTATAGTAAAAAACAGCTGTTAGAAGTGTTAAAGGCATTTAGTATTAAAAAAGAGTATGTGTGTGATAAAATGGTGGAGGAAATGGGTCACACTGTGTTGTGACTGCCACCCTATTATTGCATTTTTAACCCTATTGAACATAATATGTGGAATCAAATTAAATCGAAAATGAGAACGGAAAATAGCACATCTACTCTAAGTGGCAGTATAATAGAGCTAATAAAGAAAGTTTTCGGTGAAATATCAGATGAAAGTTGGAAAAATTCGGTTAACCATGTCTTAAAAATTGAAGACTCTTATATAACTACACAACAAAACGAAATACATCCGCTTATTATAAATGTGGATGATAGTGATAGCGAGACTGAATTAGGAATATATTAAATCGTTTTATAATTACAATTAAACCTTCTGTGTATATATGTAAATATATTTTTTTAAGTAGATATATTATAATTATTGTTATTATTACTTTTACCTAAATGCGTCCGAGAAGTTGCCCTTTTCCGCACGCAAGCTTCTCGCACTTGTTTTGTACTTATAATAAATTAATATACATATATAATACTAGTAATGGTAAAAATAAACATAATAAACATTGCTACTATAAGGTATTACTATGGCTTCTCATTTAACTACAAAATCCGTTCCTGTGCAAAGCAGTACCCCTTATTTCATTTCATTTCAGTAATATTAACAGTGATGCCAGCTGGGGCCAGGTAGATTTCGCTGGTTGGCACGTTCATCGACAGTTTTATATGGGTAACCTTACCAAGAAATTCTTTAAAAACGTAGGTTTAGTAATCGAACAGGTATTAATAACGGGGTTTCTTTGGGTGTTTACAATATAATAAAACTTTTATTGCAGTTATTAGGTCAAACGAAATATGTTCGAATGGACTTTACCTTATGAATATGTGATTAAGGTAAAGGGCCCTCTAGTGGCGCATGTTTATAACAGAATGATTGATGTTGTGTAGTGGATCCAAACAGATCGCGTTACTTTTGTAATAAATTAAAAACTCTGTATAAGTGTAATCATTTTATTAGTTTAATAAAATGGTGGGCGAGTGTTTGCCTCTTCCGACGCGTTGTCTATGAAGGTTTTTAAAAACATACATAATCTTATTCTCTGCCTAAAAACTAACTCCAACTGTTTTCCACTTAAAAAAGGTCTCGGGTCACACGCTTATCGCGTCTAAAGTGTCACTGTTAATGTCTTTCAATAACTCAACCCTGTGGGTTCTTTACGTAATAATTTTTAAGTGACAAAATATAATCACCTAATAAATACAAAACTGTACATCCCGCCCACCTTGAAAGAGTAATTTCAATGATATAGGTTACAAGATGTATACCAACATACAAAATATATAAAATTAATGTATAAAAAAAAAATGTAAACATAAAGTAAAAAATAAAATAGAGTCCTTTAGTCCATCTCAATCGGTAAAACACTTATTTTAGTAACCGCACGTTTAAAAACTCCCGTCTTAGTTTTTACGGACACTACGCGGATGACATTGTCTTTTCCGGGATGAACTTTAATGATTCTGCCTAATGACCATTGCTGAGGGGGAAGGTTTTCCTCACGTAAAAGCACTAGGGATCCGATTTTGATAGGTGGCCCCTTGTTGCGTCCACACTTTGCTCTTGACTGCAAAGATGTTAAGTATTCGGATGACCATCGTCTCCAGAAATGCTGAACTAATTGCTGAAGACGTTCGTACAGAACCAATCTGTTAGTAGGTACCTCGGTGACATCTCGCTGTGGAATGGAGGTAAGTAGGTCGCCAATTAGGAAATGGCTAGGGGTTAGGACATGAAGATCATCGGGATCATTGGATAATGGGGTCAGAGGTCGAGAATTTAAAATAGCCTCTACCTGACACAATACTGTATAAAGAGATTCATAAGATAAGTAAGCCTC
Organism: Polydrusus tereticollis; assembly: GCA_963920685.1. NCBI lineage: Eukaryota > Metazoa > Arthropoda > Insecta > Coleoptera > Curculionidae > Polydrusus > Polydrusus tereticollis. The sequence goes on from OY987328.1 coordinate 72,537,443, forward strand.
TTTTAAGACTCTGGTTAAGTGAAATTTGGTAGACTTTACCGCAGCCTCCCAAAGACCTCCAAATGAAGGTGATCGTGGTGGTATAAAATGCCACTTAATATCGTTTTCGAGTAGAAATGTTGATATTTTATGACCCTTTGAAACGTCCTGTAAGAATTTACTAAGTTTTTGTAGTGCAAAGTTAGCTCCTACAAAATTTTTTCCGTTATCAGAGTAAATATTTTTGCATAGTCCTCTTCGAGAGACAAATCGCTTTAATGCATTTAAAAATGAATCGGTACTTAGATCTCCAACGAGCTCAATATGAATAGCTCGTGTAACAAAACAAATGAAAATACAAATGTAAGCCTTTATTATCTTGCGAGAACGTAGTTTACCATCCTTTATCATTATAGGACCAGCAAAATCGCAGCCTACAGTTAAAAATGGACGTGAAGGCATTAGTCTTGATTGAGGAAGATCACCCATCATCGGAGTGCTCACATAAGGTTTAGATTTGAAACAAACAAGACATTGATTGATAGCACGCTTTACTGCATTTTTGCCATGAATAATCCAATATTTATTTCGCAAAATTACCAAAAGAGCTTGAGTTGCTGCATGTAAGTTTCGTTTGTGCTCATGCTCAATTAGAAGTCTAGTAAAATCATGATAAGGAGGTAATAAAATTGGATGTTTCATATCAGGAGTCAAAGTCGAGTGTCGAATTCTTCCACCCACGCGTAATATACCCTGCTCGTCAATAAATGGATTCAATGAAAACAGTTTACTGTCCCTAGAAATTTGTTTGTGTTTCCGCAAATCGTTAATTTCTTTGGAATATTCATAATATTGAACCATTTTTATTAAAGTGTTTAATGATTGATCTAACTCATTTTGAGATATTTCCGCAAAAATTCTGCTGGTTTTATGTTTTGTTTTAATATTTAGCATAAATCTTAATATATATGCAAAAATTCGAAGCAGTTTATTGAAATTTGAATATCTTCTAAAAATATCCTGATCCTGATAAGTTGTGTTAGTCATAAACGATAGTTGAATTGTCCGTTTTCTGTCCGGTATTTTGTCAATATTAATTTGATCTAAAACGGGCCAGAAGTTTTCATGTTTTGTCAGAAATTCTGGTCCGTGCCACCACAAGTGACAATCAAGTAATTGTTGCGGATTTAATCCGCGGGAAAGTACGTCTGCTGAATTTTCTTTGGAGCCAACGTGTCTCCATTGGAATTTGTCAGTCAATTCATGTATTTGTGTTACCCTGTTAGCTACAAAGGTATTCCAGTTACTCGGTTCACCCGCGATCCACGACAGTGCAATAGTGGAATCGCACCAAAAAAATTTATTTTTTATGTCAATTTCGAGAGACCTTTCTACATTTTTTGCCAAGCACGCTAAAAGTAGAGCCCCACAAAGTTCCAACCGAGGCAATGAGATTGTTTTTAAAGGAGCAACTCGACCTTTAGCGCATAATAACTTTGAATGACGTAACCCGTTAATATCTGTCGTAACTAAATATATACAAGAACCGTACGCGGCTTCGCTTGCGTCGCAAAAACCATGCAATTCTATAGTTATATAATTTGGAGTGACTACTTGACGCGGTATTTTTATTTTGTCAAGGATTGGTAGTTGTTCAAAAAATGAAGTCCAAAGTGTATAAATATCTGAGGGCACCGATTCGTCCCAGCCTAACTTACACTGCCAAAGACGTTGCATAATTATTTTTGCACGTACAGTAATCGGGCCTGCCAGACCTAAAGGGTCAAATATTTTTGCGATAACCGATAAAATCTGACGTTTTGTTACCGTTGCGTAGTTCTCAAAGTTAATTGAATAACCTAAAGTATCTTTATTTGGTTGCCAAAATAATCCAAGTGTTTTGCGAGTTTTATCTTCAGATAAATCATAATTTTCTAACTGACCCTGATCGCAATCAGCTAACACTTCCGGCTTGTTCGAATAAAATTTTCGTAATGGAAAGCATGCACCATTTAGAATCTGAATTATTTGGTTTTTTAATGTGATAGCATTTTTAACAGAGTCGGATCCAGTTAGCAAATCATCAACATAAAAACAATTCAAAATTGCGTTACTAGCATTCTGCAAATTTTTAGCGTTATCAATAGCGGCTTGATTTAAAGATCTAATCGCTAAAAATGAAGCAGGTGCAGTTCCATATGTTACAGTGTTTAAAGTATAAAACTTAAGATCCTCATGCGGACTTGAACGCCATACAATACGCTGCAAATGTCGATCACATTCCCTTAATTGGACCTGTCGATACATTTTTTCAATGTCCCCGGTAAAAACTACATTATGAAGTCTAAAGTTTAAAATAATAGTTAATAAATCTGGTTGTATGACAGGACCCGTCATTAGGATGTCGTTTAAAGACACTCCGCTATCGCTTTTTGCCGAAGCATCATACACGACGCGTAATTTTGTTGTAGTACTGTCAACCTTGACAACACCGTGATGTGGTAAGTAATATGTCGTGTCAATCGTGTCTATATTCGAACTGATTTGTGACATATGTCCCAATTTTTCATATTCCGACATAAAATTAATATAATCGCGTTTTAAATTTTCGTCCCTTTGTAATCTTCTTTCGAGACTGTAAAATCGATTGATAGCTGCATTTTTCGAATCACCCAATTCGAAAGAATTATTTGATAAGGGTAAACTTACTTCAAAACGACCTTGCGATACGCGTCTATAGTTTTCAGTGAAATGTTTTTCGCATGCCAAATCTTGTGGTAAAATGTCCCGTTTTTTAGTGTCTCAATTTTCTACAGTCCAAAATTTTTCGATTTGCCTATGCAACTCATTATTTGTTATTGAAAGGTTACAAATGGTGGAGTCATTATTTTTATATGATGCATTGTAATCAAAAAATAAGGTTCCTGCAAAAATCCAACCCAGTTTAGTTTTGTTTAAGATTAGTTTGCCTTTGCCCAATTTAATTTGTCCTACACATAGTATGTCATAGAATATGTTTACTCCTAACAAAACATCTACAGGGCGCGACAAATTAAAATTTTTATCGGCAAATTCAATATTGTTTGGTAGGTCTATGTTAGACAAGTCAAAAGAGGTTTGCGGAAGATTTTCGGTAATTTTGTTTACAATTAAAAATGAATCTTTCATTTGATATTTTTCGCTGACAGAATAAAATGTGGCGTCAACCTTTTTTGAAATTTTGCTAAGAGAGTTATTTATCCCAGCCACGGGAATACTAAAATTTTTAGTTTTTAGATTGAGTTGCCTAGCCAATGAATCGGTAATAAAATTACTTTGAGATGCACTGTCTAGAATGGCCCTAGCTTCTATTATTTTTCCATTGCAATCTAAAATTTTAATCATGGCTGTTGCCAAAAGTATTTGTTTGTTGTTTCCAGTCGATAAACAATGCATTGTTATGTTTTGATTAGAAAAATCTTGGATCTTGGTAGTTGAGGCATCATTTGAGGTTTGTTTATTTTCTCGACTAATTTCCGTTGAGAGTAAAGTTTGAGTATTATGGGTACTTTGTGACCCGCCATGGGATTTGTTATTATTGTCGCGATCGACAGTGTTTGGGTTATTAACAGAGCTATTGACGCCGACAACGTTACCGCTGTTATTAAAGAATAAATGTTATAATGAATTATGTTTTCGACCGCAGTTTTTACAGCCTGCTGAATTGCAGGAATTGTGATCATGAAAAGGTCTTAGACAGTTGATGCATAGTTTATGTTTTTTAATTTCTGTGTAAAGATCCCTTTTCGGCATTGTATGTATTTTTTCGCATTGAAAGTTTAAATGATTTTTATGACAAAAGGCACAAGAAATCTTTCCTGTCGTCACGTGTGTTAGAATTTTGTTGTGTTGTTGTCCTCTGTCTGTCTTATTTTTGCTTTCCAGGGTCTCTAAGAAATTGCAACGCTTGGTTAGAAATTCCGTTAGTTGAGAAACCGTAGGAAAGTCAATTCCTTGTTTATTTAAATGTTCCTCCCATTCCCGTTTAGTTACAATGTCAAGTTTGTTACCCAATATGTATATGAGAAGTGTATCCCACATATCTATGGGCTGCCCAAGTGCCTTTAACGCACGTAAATTTTTGTTGAAATTATCCAATAAATTTCTTAGTTGAGAATGTGACTCGTTTTTCATTGTGAAACCATCCAAAATATGTTTTATGTGAGTGTGTACAATCAATCTCTTGTTTTCAAACCTATCCCTTAACATATCCCAAGCAATTTGATAGTTTTGATTTGAAATTTCAAGTGACTGAATTAAATGAGCAGCTTCGCCTTTCAGGCATGATTTTAAGTACCAGAATTTTTGTACATCATTTAACTGCGCATTTGAATGTACTAAAGAATTAAAAATGTCATAGAATGTCATCCATTGACTGTAGGCCCCATAAAATTCTGGTAAGCTAATCGGTGGTAATCTTACCGGACCTTGTAAATTAACATTTGTATTTCCAATTGAATTATTAACTCTAAAAATGCTTGCACCAGGATTTGGTGGTGTATCTTGCGTTTTTAAAAAATCTGAAAGCATTTTCTTGGCTTGACCGATAGCCTTAAAGAATTTTGATTCGAAATCATCTCGCTCGGCGTCCTGAGAAATATTTCCCGATAAGTATTCAATTTCGGTTTGGATGTCATTAAATTGATCCAAAAGAAACGTTGTTCTCTCTACGCGAGCACTAACTTCTTCATAATTTCCCGAAAAAGATTCAAAATTATCTAGGTATGTAATAAATCTAGTTAATTGGGATTTGACTTGTCCCCGTTTTAACTTTAATTTGGCTAACATATCAGCTAAATCGAGTGCATTGTTAGTATTTTCAGAAGCCATATTTTTTTTTTTTTTAATCTCTAAACACACTAAAGTATCAGATAATGCAATTGAATATGTAAAGGAAATGGTAAAAAGGAATATTGACGACTTACCAATCGACGCTATTTTCCTTGGTTGTAGTTTTCTTTCAGCTGTGTTGCCAAACAAACTGTTGTAGGTATTTGGTTTTCCGACTGTGTTGCCGAAAAGTCCCTTTGACGACCGTTTTGTCGCACTTGTATATTAGCTTTCCCGGTTGTGTTGCCGAACAAAGCCGTTTTTACCGACCGTTTTGCCGATTTAACTATCCAGGCTCGAAGGACCAATGTTGTGTAGTGGATCCAAACAGATCGCGTTACTTTTGTAATAAATTAAAAACTCTGTATAAGTGTAATCATTTTATTAGTTTAATAAAATGGTGGGCGAGTGTTTGCCTCTTCCGACGCGTTGTCTATGAAGGTTTTTAAAAACATACATAATCTTATTCTCTGCCTAAAAACTAACTCCAACTGTTTTCCACTTAAAAAAGGTCTCGGGTCACACGCTTATCGCGTCTAAAGTGTCACTGTTAATGTCTTTCAATAACTCGACCCTGTGGGTTCTTTACGTAATAATTTTTAAGTGACAAAATATAATCACCTAATAAATACAAAACTGTACAATTGATATTAACAAGCTGAGTACCTGTACCAATTATGTTAAAAGTAAGGGGAAATAATAATTGTTCTGACGCTGTAAAGTAAATAAAAAATATTGCGATTTTAACTTTTTGTTATATGTTTTACTACCCGTATTTTACAACGTGAAGTCATCCTACCAAGGTTTGTACCACATTTTCCGGACACCCTGTATAAAGCAATTTCCGCTTTAATTATTAAAAACTTAGCTGCTACAAGAAAAAGTATCACTGATTTGCATTGTCTTCGGTAACCAACTTTTATGATTTTTAAGGTAATGTTAATTTAAAGAATATGTTACAATTCTGTTCCAAATGATATTTTAATCGGCTAATCACCTTACTAACGCGCCTTAAAGTGCATTGAGCTTAGCTAGTATTAAAAAATGTTTGAGGGGTATTGGAATTCGTATTATTCCGGTTGAATATAAGACATTTTAGTGTCTGTCCTCCAAGATTAACGGTTCTATATGTGTATTCAACCTTGAACGATAACAATATTTTTTGCACGGCTCCTTTTAACGGAACGAACGTTAACAAATCCATATACAAAAATAAATTATTGGATCGTTGCAACATATATTTCAACGTTAAAAAAATGTCTGGTTTGTACCGGTTTTAATACTTAAAGTTTTATTATTTTTTATATTGCTGGAACGTCTGATTTCTTAATAATATTTAATATTTTTCAAAATAAAAGTATGTTTTCTATGTAGTTTGGTTTTCTATTTGCCATAAGTAAGTTTTACCATTTTCTTAGACACTAAAATCCCAAAATTTACCGTTTCAAAGTATCGATGTTTATACCCACACAGCACAATGATGTTTCAGAAATATTTTTATTAGTTTCTCCGAAAAATTTTAAATATTCCATGAATATTTCAAAACATTTATGATATATTGATGAAATCTTTCAGAAACCTAAAAATGTCCCATAAAAGTAATATTTTATTTTATGTTTCTAAAACATTACATACCTAACTGCATTTCTGAAATATTTAAAAAAAATTTCTTGTAATATTTCTGAAATTATATAAATAAAATTTACAGTCCTTTACAAAGATGCAACCGGGGAGGACATTGAAAATGCCAAGCTGATATAATTTTTATTGATTCATAATATAAAAAATAGTAAAATAAAGGTTATAAACTCTAACGCGCCTCTAAGGTATGGTTTCGCTGGAGCAGTCAGCGGCCGCGGCTGGCGTTCGCGATTGTTAGCTCGGTACTGTCGGTACTGGTTTAATTCGATTATACACGGTTTCACTGCCGCAGCTCAGCGACACAGCGTTCGCCGTCAATTGCAACGGCTGCGTTCGGATTGCTAGAGACCAGTCCAGCCATGATCGCTCAGCAGAATGCCACCGTTTTCGGCAATTGCTGCCGAGTGTTTTATAGAGGAGGTGCAAAAGTACCCCCCTTTATACAACTATAAGAAGGAAAATTACAAAAATGTTGTAATGAAAGAAAATGCATGAAAAAAAGTGGCAGCAAGTGTAGGGAAGAACGGTAAAGTGTACAAAACCATTCTGTTTATTTTTCAGCATTACATTACAAAGCTTATAATTAGGGTAGACTAGGGCAAGTGCAAGGTTTATTTCCTTCCTACTTTAAATATACAATATTTATAAAAGTGTAGAAAGAATATTTTCTTGTCTTGCGGCTTGAATTAATAAGCAATCCACATGCGAGACATGCCCATCATATATAACAATAATTGGTGCCTGATCACGAACCAAAGGAATAAATGTCTTGAGAAAGTAATTTCTGAATATTTCGGAGGTCATCCATCCATTGGCGCTGTCTTTGAAGAGGTCTTCATTTCTTTCTGAAATCCATGAACTCCATACATTATTGCCTTTAAATATTATCAATGGTGGCAATTTTCTACCACTACCACTTGCTTCTGCCAGGACGGTTAAATTTTCTCTGCCCGATCCAGCGTTACTTCTTGAAGAGGGTTTGCCTTTCGCGCCAACAATTTTAAGACGAGAAGAATCTATACACAGTGAAGTCTTATCTAAATTGTAAATACATTCAGGACGATCATGAAGACCCAACTCCAATATAGCCTTTTCCAATAAAACAAAATATTGGTCTATTATGAATGGGTCCGTAGATTTCTTTCTGCAGTACTCTAAGCTTTGTGGGTTTTTCATACTCAATAAGAGTGACGTTGTCTAAACTTTATTAGCCAGTCTGTGCCTGGCATATTGTTCTTGAAAGGATTGGGAATATTATTTAAAGTTACAAAGTCCCGAACTTTTTCTTGAAGCTCTCTCGAAGTTAATCCATATCCTCACTTCTCCATTGTTTTTATATTTTCGGCCAGTTGACACTCATCTTGCCAAGAAAGTATTGGAGGTCGGCCCTGTGTCTTGTTTTTTTCGCCACGGCGGCCCGTTATTCTACAGTAGATTGTAATGTATGTGATTCTGAATTCGGTACTAGCCATCGACATGGTTAATTAACCTTGATTGACGGCATTTACTGCAGCATTTAATTGCTCCTCCCCATAGGCAGCCCTATCGGACTTTCTTTTATAATTTCGTACCATGACGCCAACTCTGTAAAGAATAAAAGCTTTAAGTGCCAGTGCCAACGAACTTTAGCATTCCCAGGAAAATGGGGCAAGTGTAAACTAAGCTTTACACTTTCCCCATTACAATTTTCACACATGCCCCACATTATGTTTTTTATGGGGGAAGTGAAAACCTGTTAGTGAGTAGAAACCGCTTTCAGATTTGATCGGTATATAGGATTTTAAAGCTACAACAATTGACTAAACATAAGAAAATGCAATAAAACTAAAAGTATATTATAAGTTTTTACCTTTGACCAATCTCTTATGGAGATATCACACACTATTCAACGGACCGATGCGGAGGTTATGTTACAAATGACTACTCAGAAGGAAAAAAACACCTGGTAACTCGCCGGGAGTAGATAATTCAACAGCGCTAATGTATAGTTAGTTGCCTCGAACCACACAGACAAGTAAACTTTCAATATTGCCTGATTGGCGCTCTGATTTTCCACTTACCCCATTCTTACACTTGCCTCAGTCTACCCTATACCATATTCAAATCGAAGATTATGCATACGAAGGAAACATTGATCAGTACTTAATGACAACCGTAACTCTATTTCGGTTGGTCAAGCGGCAATAAAACTAAAAGGCCCTGGGCGACAGGGTTGAATTTAGTTTACCGGTGATTTTCGCATTATTGCATCGTTTGGTGTTATTGTGTGTTATCAATATTTTGATATAAATATTTGTATTTTTGACCGTTGTATTTGAATGTATACAGGGTGTTTCAGAAGTACTAACCTGAACTAACCTGAACATGTATCCGGAGTTGCTCAGTTGTTGATGTACAGGGTGTTAAAGTTTTTTTTTTTTTAATCGTTTTTATTATTTTTATAAATATCCTTTTCCCGATATTATTGCAATATCATACCATACCGTCATTCATAATGATAAGAGGCTTAATTAGCCCTAATTAGATTAAATTTATTAAGTCCAGTGGCGTCCCGGGAAACACTTCAACGGATATTATTGACAAAAAAATGCACGCCGCTGACTTTTTTCTAATTTTGATATTTTTTTCGGATATACCAACTAATGACACAATTTTAAAATGTTTTGATACTTTGACGTCTTAATCAAATTGATTTGTTTACTTGGTATGCTGCAGCTTTGACTTAAATATAGTATAAATTCAAGTGTTAATATGACGTTTGTCGAAATGGAGGAATTTGGGCTAACATCTCCTCTTCGTCTTCTTCCTTCAACAACAGCATATATCGGCGTTCATTATAAATCATGCATAAGCGCTTTCACTACGAAATACGAATATGATCTGAAGCGCGCTGCTCCAGCCGCGCCAGCCAAACCAACCTGTGGCGACGGCCGATTGCTACGCTCGATCGCGAATGCCAGCCGCACCCGCTGACTGCTCCAGCGAAACCATACGTTTACTCTCGACTTGGTCTGATCCCGATCATTTTAATTCGGTGTGACGTCAGGGACAAATGCAACACAAGAATTTCGAATTCGGTACCCATACTAACGTGCCCGTGCGATAATATAAACATTTCCATTGTTAAAACTATAAACTGTTATTAAGTAATAAATATAAATTTACAAAATAGGATGCTTATTTATCTCTGAAATTCTTCTTTCTATGGGGTCCTGAAAGTAGAAATTTAAAAATTAATAATTTTAAGTATGAATCATAATATTATTATGTGGGTATAAAGGCGCATTTATTAGTATATTACAATACGAGGATTGTATACTATTTTATTTTCAGCCATGAATTTATGATTCAAGTAATATTTATAGTAATATTCATGATTTTGCACGATAGACTTTTTTGAAATAATAAATGTTGTCGCACCGGTTATTACCTTTCATTTCCATTGTTAGTCGTTGTCACCAGTTGACAGCAGTTGTCGCTTAAAATTTTTTGAAAGTCAGTGTTTTTTTAAGAAAAAGAATACAGATTAAAGATGTTCTCCGATAGTGACGACGAGTTAATTAGTTGTACTCCGCCTGATTTGAAAGAAGCAGCGGATAAGATTGAAGAAAGTCTGCTACCTACAAAAAGTAAGCTACGTTATGAGAAAGCTTTTATTACATTCCAGGCGTGGTGCAGCAGCAGAGGAACAACCAATGTTACATCAAAGACCGTTTTGTTAGTCTATTTTGGTGAGATCTCTAAAGAAAAAAAATCTTCCACTTTATGAGCTACCTACAGTATGATAAAAAATATACTGAAACTTAGAGAAAAGGTCGACATTTCCAAGCATTCAAAACGTGTGGCTTTTTTGAAGCGAAAAAGTGTAGGCTTTCGGCCTAAAAAGTCAAGTGTTTTTTCAAGAGAAAACATCAGAGATTTTTTGGTTAAAGCACCTGAAGAATTTTTGTATATGAAGATTGCGCTTATTGTTGGAGTCTCGGGAGCATGCAGGAGTGATGAACTAGTAAAGATGAAAATTTCCCATGTTAATGTTTTGAAAGAAAAGGTCGTCATCGAAATGCCTGATACGAAGACATATTATTATATAAATAGATCCTTCATCATAAGTGACCCAAATTGGATTGACGTCTTTCAGAAATATGTGACTTTGCGAAACAACATTTAAAATGACAGGTTTTTCGTCCAATGGAGAAATGGAAAATTGCATAATCAGGCTATTGGATATCATTCAATCGCGAGTTTTCCTCAAAAGATAGCTACTTTCTTGAAACTTCCAAATGTAGGGTCTTTCACGGGTCATGCTTTTCGACGAATAGCCGCTACTTTATTGGTGGATAATGGAGCTGATGTTTTGCAGCTAAAAAGACTCGGCGGATGGAAATCTAGTGCAGTTGCGAAGGGATATGTAAAATCCTCACTAGAGAACAAACGAAAGACTGCTAAAATGTTATCATCTTCCTCTAAAACTGTTGATTTACCAAGTATTTCAAGTGAAGCTGCATCGCAAGAAATACGAATTTCAAATCAAACTCAACTTCAAGAGGGTTTGAAAATTTCTGTAATAAATAACAATGCCAATTTAACAATTGACGTGTATAAATAAAAATATGAATAAATAAAGAATCGGATAGTTCCTGTGTTCTTATTTTACCCCGTCTTTATAAGGCCTACTCAAAAATACCGGGCAAGAAAATGAGGATTGAAATGTATTAGGATGGAAACGCATTTTCCGTCCTAGGATGGAAAATGTGGATCGGAAGTAAGAAGACAGAAATGTGACATTTTCAAATTTCTAAAAAGACAGGAATGTCAATATTACATACATGGCTGAAAATAAAAATCTTTTCGTCACCGGTCCCACTCGTCGCCACCGTTCCCGTCGCAACTTAACCTAAAGGGGAATAGTGTATACATTTAATAAAGCCACCACCGCTGAAGTTCGTAGTTCCAACATGACCAATTTTTATCTCGCTGACCTTGTGCTGTTCGTCGTTCGTGTTTAGCCAATAGGAAGAAAGAAATTTGACCCATTTAATAAAATACCGACAAATATTTTCTATATTCCTACGATTTCAGCATTTAAAGACAATACACAGGGCTTAACTTATCTCAATGGTGGCGACGAGCGGGAACGGTAACAACGAGCAGGAGCGGTGGCGAAAAGTTTTACAAACCGACCTTTTTGTTATAGGTCCCTAGTAGAAAAATACCAATCTTTAATATATCAAAGACGCTGCGTATATCAATGTTTGATACATAAACACTATTAAAACTACATATTCCATTATAAAGGCAGCAAAGTTTAGCCAAAATTTGTTATAAGCTTATATAGGTATTCAAAGGTCTTACAATTCACGGGACAAACGAAGTTTGCACTGCTACAGCCACAGTGCAACAATTTTTTGTACCTCCAGTTCTGTCCCGGAGGGAGATGATGCCTTACTGCATATTTTATTATTCTATAATGTTTTTGTAATTTAAAAATTTTTCATTCTTCTTCTGTCCCTTTACTGTTCGATATTCTAATTCACAACAGTAACAACTCAAGTTTAATAAATAAACTAAAGCGGGGAAAATCATAAAATTATTAATATACCTATTATTAGAATAGAAACTTACCTCAGTTTTATTATCCATAATATAATTATTCGGTAGTAAGTAGCACAGTTCACCCACAAATAACAATTCCTAATCTTCTGGATCTCTCTCTCTCTCTCTCTCTCTTTCAAGTCAGACATTGCCTATAACTTCTATTAGTCATTGGGACCTTTGTTGGCCAAACTTCAAATAAGGAAGTGGAGTTGAGCGAATCCCTGGATCGTTTAAAAATGAGGTATGAGCGTCTTTTTGGACTTATTCTTCTCTCAGCTTAATTAAACGCTTGATTTGTCGAGGCTTCCATCGCTAATGCCTCTCCACTATTGCTGGATGCAGCCAGTGCCAGTTCTTAGGGAACTTGTAGGTGGAATTCGGCGGTGATTGTATATGTGAACTTGTAATTAGTGGATTGGTGGATACGTCCGTACGTTTGTAGTAATCAGCTAATATTTTGTCATAAAATTCCGTCAGTGTCGGAATTTCAAAGTCTCTGTGTAGTACTCTATTTACAGTATATCTCGGAGCGTCCGCAATTATTTTTAATGCTCTATTTTATAGCACCTGGAACTTGTTATGCGCTGTGCTGCTTATTGTGCACCATGTTGGCACATAAGTCAGGACCGGTCTGACGAGAGTCTTGTATAAATTAACTTTAGTTCTATAACCTATCTTGCTCTTTTTATATAACAAACAGTATATAGAACGAAGCTGATTGGCAGCTTTTTTAAATCTTATTTCGGAGTTCTTTCTCCAGTTAAGTCACTTATCAAAAACAAGTCCCAAGTACTTGACTTCTTGAACCCAGTTTATCCAAATGCCATTAACCAAGAGCGTAGTCTCGGGTCTTCTAACTCTGCTCTTAGAGAAGAAAATGGCCTTCGTTTTGGCAGGATTCAGGCGAATCCTCCACCTCGAAAGCCACTTTTCTAAAACTCGTATGTGCCTCTGCAATCTAGCCACTACCAGCCGCGGTTGATCTAAAACTGAAGTAATTGCAGTGTCGTCAGCAAATAAGAACAGCTTGTTAAATCTGTCCCACGGGATGTCATGAACGTATACATTGTCTGTCGGGAATAGGCTGGTTTATCTGCGTTTAATCCGTCAAGTGTCAAAAGCAGGGTGTGTCAACCGTCATTTTGGGTGTAATAAATCTGAAATATTTGAGAAATATTGATATGAAAGGTTATGTTTTTGAGATATTCGAAATATATCAGAGATATTTCTGAAAGGAAGTGTGCTGTGTGGGAAAAATATCTAACATTTGTCATGAAATAAAAAGGACCATATCTTCGCTAAAAGCTGTCAAAATTAAAAATGTTTAACTGCACTACTTCCAAAGTAATTCGACTTTATTGACGTATTTTTTCCGATAACCGAAAGTAATGAAAACGTCAAAATACCCCCATTAGGCTTGTTCCAACCAGCAGTCTGGGACTACTTTTTAATCAGAAATAGAGTCTTCCAGATGAATATTGCATGTAGACCCCAGGATGCCTTGTTAAGTCCTACAACTGGTTGATTGTATTTCACAGTTTGAAACTCTTAGGGACTGATGGTTGGAACAGACCTATTAAAAATATCAACGTCTCGTATATTTAGCTACAAAATTTTAAAAACATATCTTGTATAGTTCCCGAGATTTTCTCATAGGCCACTTCCCGTAAATGACCCTGTATACTGAAATACACCACATAGGTATAATATGCAATCAGGGACAAGCCGTCCATATGGGCAAGGTCGTGCGGCGCACGACGGCGCCAAGGCCTTCAACACAAATTAACATAAAACTAAAAAAAAATATCTATGAATACTGGTGGTGAAAATGCATTATCCACCAACACCGACCGCCGGTCGGCGACCAGTACCAGTGATGAAACTTTACTACTCCTCTTCCTGTGGGGGCGCGAAAATCCGCGTGCGTTCGGCGCGCTGGTTTAAGCTTGCAATATTTTGCGTGTTCGTAATCGATGTAGCAGGTTAATTTTTCATTCTTGTCTTGATAAGCGCATAAGACGTACAGAGTGCCTTATTTGCTATTACGTATCTACCGCAATTGTGAAAAATAATTACAAATAAGATAAGTAAGTGATTAAGTAAATTAATTAACAGGGATACAAATAATTGTCTTTCTTTTCATAACTTTTGTTTATAAAACAAATAAGGCTTAGTGTTTAATATTTTTTGTTAATTTTATTTAGTTGACCAGAGAAGAAAATAAGAAATTGTCTGGTTACCAAAACTTGCTTAACAAGTGAAAACGGGAGGAAGACTTGGAGAAAACCAATTTCAAAATTAGTAACTTTTTTCGAAAGACCACACAAGACACTACTTCTGATAACAGTGATTTTCTACATTCAACAAAATCAAACTTGCCATCAGAATTAGAGAAGCAAGCGAATGAGGATGAAGATTTAAAAGAATTAGATCCTGATACGTTTCAGTTAGCGTCGGTACCATCATGTTCGAGTAAGGTCATTGGCCGAGTGTATAGTCTCCAATCCAGGTGCAAGAACTTGTCGAAAAAGGTCCAATGCATTATCAAAATAAAACTATGTATCCTAAAGACAAAAGTGGACGTAAGTTTTCCGATATATATTTTACTCGAATTTCGTTAAACGCTGAAAAGGTTCTGCGTCATTGGTTGCTATATTCTATTGAAAAAAATGCAGTTTTCTGCTTCTGCTGTAAAATATTCAATGACCCCAACCCCAACAATTCATTGACTTTTAAAAACGCTAAATTAAGTAACCAAGACGGTTTCAATGATTAGCATCATTTAAGCGAACATTTGAAAATCCACGAAAAAGTAAATCTCATTTTCAAAATTTACCTGTCTGGTCAGATTTACTAGAAAGATTAAAAACTAATCGAACCGTTGATTCGGAAATGCAAAATTTATTAAAAAATGAAACTAAGCATTGGCTCAGTGTCATTGAAAGAATAATTTATACTATTCAATTTTTGGCTGAATAAAACTTGGCTTTTCGTGGTCCTAGTAATAAATTATTTGAAAGAAATATTGGAAATTTGAAAAAATGATAGCAAAATTTGATCCAGTCATGTCTGCACATATTAATAAATCTCTAAAAAATATTCCACTTTACCATTGAGATAAAATTCAAAATGAAACCATCAAATTAATAGGTGACAATATAAGAAATAATATTTTAAACGAAGTTAAAGAAGCAAAGTATTTTTCTATATTACTTGATTGTACTCCTGATGTAAGCCGCCAGGAGCAGATTTCTGTTTGATTAAGATACGTTAATATAACAAACCATAAATTTAGTGTCAACGAACGTTTTTTAACATTTCGTCCTATAAGTTATACAACAGGTGAAGGTTTAACCAACTTTTCACTAAAAACTTTGGAGAATTATGGTTCAAATATGAAGGGTAAACATCAAGGTATACAAAAAAGAATTTTAGACATTAATCCACGAGCAATGCTTGTACGTTGTTGTAACCACAAGAACTAGCTCCTTGCTTAGAAGTTGATGCAAAATTTATATCCGCAGAAATTTTAAGGCCACGAAAGATTAAAAAACAATTTCTTACGAAGGTGACGACCAGCCGATTGAAAATCGAGAAATAAAATCCGTACATGAAGGATTTAAACTATTATCGTATCATTCTGATGTTTTTAATTTTTTGTGGAATGTTGAGGATTTTCGCAAATATTCTGACCAAGATCAATTTAATCTTTGTAAAAAACTGGAAGAAACCTTAACTGACAGGTATCAAAACGAAGATCAAAACGAGAAAGATATAGCCGGAACAGAACTTTTACACTAATTACAATTTCTGCAAAATGGCGACAAATACGTGACGTCTGTAGTAGAAGCACTTAATTACATTGCAATAAATCACCTAACCCACTCATTTCCAAACATTACGATTAGTGATCGACCGATATGACTTTTTTAGCCGATACCGATAATCGGCCGATACCGATAATGTCTTGGCCAATAACGATATATATCGGCATATCGGCATATCGGCCTTTTTTAATTGATAACATTATTAATGTCTAAAATCTGAATATTCTGTAATATAATTTATAATTCTTTAACGTTTAATTTAAAATCACAAAAATAAAAACAAAAATTGCACTTTGGCAACACAGCAATAGGCGGTAATTTATGTGGCTCAGCGCCAAGTCATTGGTGAATCCCCTTAATTTGAATTTCTCGGTGAATCCCGTGCGTTTATTGCCGTGCATTCAGTATTGCATTCGTTAAAGCAGATCGCTTTAAGTTCGATTATTTCTTGGCGTAATTTAGTTAATCTTTAACAAAGACATAATATTAATAGTTAATAATAATCCTATTGGAGTTTGGTGGAGTGCAAAGTAGCGAAATGGATGGAAAAAGTATTTATTTGAAATATTTCATAAAGAATAAATTATCCCCAGCACATAAGAAATCCACCGCAAAATGTAAATTGTGTGACATAACCATTTCATTAGGGGGAGTGGGAAAATCGGCGAATACCTCAAACATGAAATACCATTTAGAGAAAAAACATCCTCAGGAATATTATAAATTGAAAGGGACTGATTCAAGCTCAGGTTAGTACTAAATTTTTATTTTCCAGTTCACGTTATAAAAATATTTACCAACAATAGGACCTGCTCATTCAGGATTATATTATTATATAGGATTGAGGGGCAAACCACCCAGGAATTTTTTGCTAAAAATCTAGGGATTTATTTTATTAGGAATTTAGGGAATTTTAAGGGAATTTGTGTAAAAAAATTACTGAAAAAATCTGAAGAATTAAGTAATTTGTTGGGAATTTGGGGAAATTAAAGGAATTTGTGTAGGAGGGGGGACATTTTTCTTTTTCATCACTTTAAATCGTTTCATTAACAATTAACACCTACGATATGATTTTATTTAAAAACAAATTTCCCCGTTTATTTCAACGTTTTGACTTTTGATCACCCTGAGTCTATTTTTTTTAGAAACGGCTGGACCTTCTAGTAGTTCTAGTAGTACTTCTAACTCTAACTCTAAGCTATTGCAAGTCTCACTGGCTGACTCTTTCAAGCAAATGCAAAAGTGGGACATTAATTCATCCAGAGCGAAGGAGTTTCACTACCTTATAGGTGAAATGATATGTTTAGATAATCAGCCATTCAGCTACTAAAGAAAGCTATTCCAAATTATGAAATTCCTTCTGACAAATACTTCAGAGAAAAAGTTGTACCAGATATTTACTCAAGATGTAAAGCACAAGTGACTCAAAAAATTTCAAATATGTTGGGAAAAGCATCTTTTACTACAGATATTTGGACGTGCAAATATACAAACAGTTCTTTTTTGTCTCTCACAATCCATTTTTTTGAAAAAACATGTTTAAGTTTAAATCAGAGATCCCATTTTTCACTTGCCTGCAAGAAGTTCCCAGGATCTTATACAGGAGACGCCATAGCTGAAGCATTTAATTCTTTGTTACAAGAATGGAATATAAAAAGTATTAGCAGACAATGCTGCCAATATGAGGAATGGTTTTGTTAAGGCAAAAGTAAATTATGAAGCATGCTTCATTCATTCTTTACAACTTGTAATACAGGATGCTACACAAAGTCAACGTTCAGTCAGTGATTTAATAGCAAGATCAAGAATAATCGTTTCGCATTTTAATCACTCTCAAACTGCTTGCGATAAACTAAGTAAACTACAAGAACAACTAAACCTTCCCAAACACAAACTTTTCCAAGATGTACAAACACGTTGGAATTCCTCATTTTATCTACTCTCTCGCCTACTTGAACAAAAACAAGCAGTAAATTTATATATTTTGGATCATGTGACTCTTACAGACTTGACATTTTCCGAATGGGAATTAGTTGGAAGCATTTTAAATTTGTTAAAGCCATTTGAAGACATAACAAAAATTACAAGTTCTTCAGACTGCTGCATATCTGAAGTCATTCCATTTGTTTCGACTATCACTGCCTATCTTAACAAAGAAAACGCTAATTTTGCAGGAGTAGGTACAATGAAAGAAGAATTGAAAAACAGCTTGAATAAACGATTTCAGAATATATTTATAAAAAAACATTATACCATCGCGACTTTCTTGGATCCTCGCTTCAAAGACAATTTATTTACAAAAGACCGTGATTTTATATGCGAATACATAACTACAAATCTAAAGTCCCAAATAAAAGAAAACAATACATCTGTAGAATATTTCAGTTCCCCTGACATTTCGGATTACATTCAAGACCATACAATAAATGAAACTATAGATTCTATAGAAATTGATAGTGATGACAACGAACCACTTGCTAAGTATGTTCGAACTTCTGAACCTGAGACTAGTCGAACATCTGGCCAAAATCTGTTTTGGGAAATCTACGAAGAATTTGCCGGAGAAGGGATGAGCTCCACAAAAACAAAAACCATTCCAACAACATCTTCTTGTGACACAAAATCATCTTCTAGGGCATCCATTTGTGAAGAAGTGAATGCTGAAATTACAGAATATAAGAAACATCCTCTTCTTGAAAGAAAAGCGAATCCCATTTCTTGGTGGCAAGAAAAACGAGAAGTTCTACCATTATTATATAATCAAGCTCTTATATATTTATCTGCACCAGTTGGCAGTGTTGCAAGTGAGCAAATGTTTTCAGAAGCTGGAACCGTAAATTCGGCGAAAAGGAATCGGCTGAATCCAGAAACAACCGAGAAACTAATATTTTTACATGATAATTTGCCTAAACCACATTATTCATATTAAATGCCTATTTCATGTTATATCTACCATAATTTCTTAAGATTAACTTATTTGAAATATTACTTTTTAAATATAAAAAAAATGTTTTAAGCTGCTATGGTTGTTTTTATACATCGGCCGATATAGCCGATATATATTTACATCTATCGGCCGATACCGATAATCGGCTCTCGGCCGATATAGCCGATATATCGGTATCGGTATCGGTATCGGTCGATCACTAATTACGATTGCATTGCGCATATTATTAACCATTTCAGTTTTTGTAGCTACAGCCGAGGGGTCATTCTCTAAATTAAAGTTGATAAAATTATTTACGATCTAGAACGGGCCTAAAGCGGTTAGAAGAAAATCTTGCTATCATTTCTATAGAGTCTGACTTCTTAAAGCAACTTAAAATGAAAAATCTTGTTAAAAAATTTGCAATAAGTAAAGCTAGAAAAGCCCAATTTTTGTAAGACCTCTCCATCATGTCTGAATGTATCATGATTCATGATCATGTATTATCTGTTTCACAACAATCGCTATTTTATTTCTTTATTTTTTTTTTAATATTTTGAATTAATGTTTTGTAACTTTGATACTGTTTTTGTTTTGTTACTGTTGTTTCATATTTTATTAATATTTTTTTTATGCTTTCTGTTTGTCACAAACATTAGTACCTACTAAAAAGTATAGAGTTTTCTTCAAAAATTTCAACGATCAGCTATGAGAGAAGGGTGGTAATTTTAGCTCGATATTATAATATTGGTTAAAGGCGCCTATCATTATTTCACACGACGGCGCCGAAAATACTTGGCGGGTCCCTGTATGCAATTGTTATGTAATCACTAGGGTTAATGTTGAGTAGGTGTAACTGCTCAGCTAGCCCTTTAAGGATTCTGATGTAACCTAAGGATTTATTTTCTTTAATTCTTAATAGTCTTTGATTATTGTTATTATTATTATTATTATTTAGTGTGTCAATGTCGTAACGGTATTTACTGTTGGAAGGCTACCATGCGAAAATTACCAAATATACAACAATCGGCCACAGCAGTTCTTGAGACTAGAAAGTTAAAATTGAAATCGTTGTAACCAAATACACTTCGTGGTGCGTGGCGGTGCAATATGTTGATTACTTACGAACCAAAGACACAAAGACTAAATAATTGACAGAATTGTCGCGAAAATATAAGAAAAATGTGTACAATATTAGTGCTAAGATGAAAATTTTGTTCCTCGTATTTCTGTCCTTCATTCGAGCAGGTGAGAGTTGTTCTTGGTTCTTGATTTCAACTAATAACATTGTGGTGACTTAAGATTTCCGTATGTTGCAAAAGCAACTTGGTTACTAAAAGGTTAAACACATTTATTGTTTGAATTATTAAAATATAGTATTAGTAATAGTTTTTACTGAAAATATATACAAGTACTACTACCCTTAAAACTTATTCCTTCTTCCTAGCATTTTGGAAATTATCTCAATATAAAACTAGGTCATATTATAGCATATTTTTTTTTTGTAAAATGATTAACTTTTAGGTAAAATGTGTAAATCCAAATGAAAAATCGTTGTCTATGTCTTAAACGTTTTACTAAGTAGGTAGAAGGTTTGTCATCCTCATTAATATATTATTAGAACCTAATATTTAAATTAATATTGTTATAATTCGCATAATAAGGAAATACCATAGATTAAAATGTATTCTTAATATTAATTCCTACAATTACTATCTCATATTGGGGTTCTCGCTTACCTGACTGTTAGTGTTCTCGCATCTTATAATTTGCATTTCCTTTCCTACGTAAAATATTTTTTGTAAAGGTTTGTTTTTGGGGTAATATTTTTTTATATTTTTTGGTGTGAAAATTGGGAGCTGTTTTTTGAAGAGTCATATACAGGGATATTTACGTTATTCGACACCACATATTATAGCTAAATTATTTGTTTTGGATAAAAAAAAAGTTCTCGGGGTAGATGCGAGATTTTTGTATAACTCTTTTAGCTACTGCGGCATTCTGAAGACATTCAAAATAAACCGCAAGCATATCAACAGCTTCATCATTCGTAAAATGCATTTTGTAAACACAAAAATTACTCAAAGTAACGCAAAACTTTGACAACTACTAACTATTGAGAATTTGGATTATTAATGTTTTGATTAGGTATTTGTTTTGTTTCCATGGCTTGCTTCTATTAATTGTCTTTTTTGTGCAAAGAACGTGATGGTCAGCATTTCGAGCATTTGCGGGGGCATTAAAAATCTTCCTTTTATAAATCGGTCCTTTTTAGGGCCACAACTTACGTAATAGAAAGATTCCAGAAAAATATAGTTACAATAAAATAAAAATTTAAGGGATTTTCGTATAACTTTTTCTATTGTCGATATTTTGGGTTAGGAACAAGATATCGAGATGCGGTTTTCGCGAACTAGTTTAGGCATCGTTTAGCTACTTTTTCATGAAAAAAAAATCATACAAATGCATTTTATTTTGTTGAAAAAATTAACCATTTCTGTTGGAATGTCGAAAAAAGTCCTCTAGCGGCGATATGTGAAACTTACAAAACTTCAAATATAATGATGCTTGTAGCCCAAGAATAGCTCCTTTTAATGAGCCCAAGTTTGTTCAAATGGGCTTAGCCGTTTCGAAGATACAGGATGTTATTTACGGAAACGTTTGAATGCCCCCACTACTTTATTTTTAGAGATACTGCAAAAAGTGTGAAACAAAAAAGGTTCAGATTATCCTCGACTTTAAAGATCAGGATTTTTATTATTAGGTTAATATAGCGGAATTTACAGAAGCACCACTTTTTTAGATTCAAGATTGCAGTTACGCCCCCTAGCGGCCATTTCAGAAACTTGAAAATATTTTCCAGGTTTTTCTCTTGGCCGTTTTTGTAATAATTTTTTTTGCCGCAAGCCTCTACGATGGATAGTTTCCCAGATACAGTACCTCGCATTCTTAGTTGGCCACTACAATACAACGTAATTTTTAAATTTTAGTCCGATAAACTATCGTCGTTGGGGTCCAGAGAAATAATAAGGGGCTGTACAGTCTTTTCCAGCATGTTGTCAGCTTTCCACATTCTTTCTTCTATTTCAATCACATGTTCGACGCACTTATTCCATTTTTCACAATCCACCCTCCTTTCTCCCTATTGCAAGAGGTTTCCAACGTCTTTTATTTTAAAAAGCGGTGTTATGCCTTGCTACAAACCCTTTTACTTGCGCCTACACCAATTCTATGGGGTTTAATTCACAGTGATATGGCCGAAAGCGAAGTACCGTTATATTTCGTTTTGAAGCGATTTCGTCGACAACATTTTTCGAACAAAGAGGTTTATTCAACTTTACAATCTCCAGTAGCTCCATTTACAGCATATCTTTATGAAATGGCTTCTTATTTACAGTGAGCTAACGAATAATGTAATTTTTTTTCCAAGAAGACGTTGGTATTTTTTCGGATTTTCTTGACTGGTAGCTGGCATTATCCATGACTATAACAGACCCAGGAGGAATAAGATCTAGCATTTGCTGGAAGTATTCTTCAAAGGCATCAGCGTTCATGTCTTCATGATAGTCTCCAGTCCGTTTTGATTTAATGGCTAGTCAGCCGCCATCAACAAATCCATTTTTGCTACCAATGTGAGTAATTATTAATCTTTTACCTTTTCCCGAGGGTGGTTTTATTCCAGTGGACCATCCTTCCATAAAAGCTTGCCTCGCGCTTTTTATATGCTAATCCTGCCATATTTTACCAACGATATATCCTTCATTTAACCAAGATTCGTCCATATAATAAATATTCCTGTTTTCCCTTTGAAACTGTTCAACTGCCCTCAAATATCGTCATCGTTAGCAGATGATTTCGTCCTTCTCTATTAAAAGTGATTGTCTGTTTTGAATTTTTTCATAACAAAAATTTATTTCTTTCAAAGTTTCCATATTTTCTTCTTACCCATGGGCGGAATGAAATCATCCCTTTTAATTTCAGATATTATTTTGTCCAAGGTAGGTAGGGGAGAGTGGGTAGACAATGGACACAGGGAGACAATGGACACATCATATATTTCGTATCGAAATAATCCAAATCGACTGGCAGTGCGACGTAAACATTGAAAGATGAAGGTGTTCATTGTGCCATCAAAGTGAATTGGTACACTTAAGGCAAAAAAGTTTAATAATATTTTTTTTAATTTTTGGTAAGTATAGTGTAATATTTCCCAAGAATTCTGTAGACTCTAGATCGGCAAAATTTTGTTTCTGATTCCAGTTTCTTAGAAATTATGCTTTTTTATTCATATAGTGAGGTTATGTCTATAAATTTGCCGATAAATTAACGACTTTCAATTTGTGGCGCCAAATTTAAAAAATAATGTAATTTGGGGACAGAATGGACAACTGTCCATTATCTCGCCAAGTGTCCATTATCAAATGGGATCGTAATACTGACACTTCCTCCTCATACGTCCAACAAACTACAACCACTGGATCGCACAGTCTTTGGCCCCTTCAAGACGTTTTCTAACCAAGCAGCTGATGCCTGGATGCTTGCACATCCAGGTCTAACCCAGCATCAGTTTCTTACAAAGACGTTGTAACAGTACTGCCAAATCCCATTGAAGATTCAAGGACAAGATTTCGTGGTATGATATACTTTAATGTAGATTTAAGTGAACATAGTTTGCAATAATGCACTGAATTTTTTTAAAGATATTTTATATGAAAAAAATTTGAGTTACCAAACTGTATCTATGTACTGATTTATAGAATATATGTTATGTTATGTTTTATTTGTTTTGTACCAACAGTACCAATAAACGTTTATATATATTATATGAACTGGATAATATTTATTTTTATTGGCAATAAGAAAATAAAGAATAAGTCCATAGTCTCCCTGATACGTCCATAGTCTCCCCGATATGTGTCCACTATCTCCCAGACAAGGGGGGAGTGTGGACAAAATGCACACCTACATATTATCAAATGTCAACTACATCCTATGATAAACCTTGCCCAAATTGCGTCAAAATATAATAATACAATATGTTAGCTGTCACTTACACGGGGAATAAATCTTCCATTTAAAAAAATAAAAAGTCCGTTGCCATTTTTGTCAAAACTGTCCATTGTCTACCCACTCTCCCCTATTTATTTTTTAAGTAAAACAAGTGTATTAGATTATTCTGATGGCAGTCTTTTCACCCTCGTTTACTACAGTTTCTTTTCTTTCTGTACTTCTTTTTGGTAACCTGATGGGGCCGCGTTTATCCTCGTGCAAAACTCGGTATATTGTTGGCTGTCCGACTCCGCGACTCCAGTCATATTTGAACACATTTCAGCTATTTTTGCAACTCTGAATGTTGAATTTTGGTGGCGAAGAGCGTTGAACACATTTGAGAATAATAATTTTCTCATTTTTAGAAAGCGCAGTTTTACTAATCCCATCCTCAGCAACAAATTCAGAAACACTAGCCATTTTCAAGAACGAACTTTTCCAACAACTGTCGGAAAGTAACTAAACATTTCAAATTTTTGAAACAGTGAGGCACAGATAGGTAAACTACCTGTGCCTCTACCTACTTGGTCTCGGGACCCATGACAATAATCATAGGTACAATAACAATAATTGGACTACACCTATGGAATACGGCGAAGACCACTGGGTTTTATAGTTCAATAATGATTTATTACTCTCTCTCATTAAGCAACATACTATAACTAATTAGGTTTTATGTTGCACTTCTGAAAAATTCACTAACTTATACAAGGTGTCCAAAAAGTACGACAATATAATTACAAGTTTGAAATGATAATAACTTGTTGGGTTTAAATGTAACACCCTGTATTTTATGTCAGCAATGGATGTAGAATTTATTTGTCTATCGAAAAGAATTAAACTTTCTCATAGCGAATTACTCACGTTTTCATGAAAAATGCAAATATTCGTAATACATACTGATTTTAACCAATTTAATCAGGTCAAAATTGGTTGTAAAAAGGAGAAGGTTTACAATAAATGCACTACTTACTAGTTAAAGTAATGTAAAGGTAACGAGAGAAAGAAATGATGGACATACCACAAACAATTGCTTATAACAAATGATCAAAATGGCGACCATCTTCTTTTTAAAACCTTCAGCAACATTTAACAATATTGCTGGACTTACGTTTAGGAAAGCTTCTCTAATATACTCCTTCATTTTATCCGGTGTTGTTGGATCTGTATTACAAACGATTCCTTTTACATGCCCCATTAAAAAAAAATCGGGTGAAGTCAAGTCGGGTGATCTTGGGGGCCAATTCTGAGGTCCATTTCTTCCAATCCATCGATTTTGAAATTGACGGTTAAAAATTCACGGACTCTACGATTAAAATGGCAGGTGTTCGATCCATTTGAAGCGACATAGTTGCTCTTATGGCGATGGGAATGTCTCGTAATAATACTGGCAATTGATTTATCAAAAAAAAAAAAACATTACTCCATTTAAATTGTTTTCGAAAAAGTAGGGACCGATTAAATATCGACCCACTATTCCGCCCCAAACATTGACTAACCATCTGTATTGAGTATCAACTATTCTAAATTGATGCGGATTGGAATCAGAATAGTAATGAAAATTATATCGGATATAACGGATCCATTGATGTGAAACGTGCACTCGTTACTAAATAAAACAGAATTAAAATAGTTTTCATTTTCTGCCACTTTGTCTAAAGTCCAGATACAAAACTCCACTCATTTCTCAAAATCGTTTTCAAAAAGTTCTTGGTGACGCTAAATTTTATAGGGATGGTAACTATGTTTCTGAAGAATCCTTGAGACGCTAATTGCTCAGGTTTTAATAAAAAATACATATACCAATTTAATATTAATCAAGTCACCTATGTCATTTTAACAATTCACATAAATATATTTTGTGTTTGTCAGTTATTTCTAAAAGTGTTTCGATGCCAATCGTCATTTAGATATAATATTCAAATGATTATTTACCTCATCCATTATAAAAGCGGGTTGATTTTCACCTGATTATTCAGCGATAATCTCCCGCTCTCCGGTGAAAATCACCCTTGTCAAAAGTGAAAATCTCACCCGTCAGAAATCCAGCGATAATCTCCCGCTCTCCGGTGAAAATCACCCTTGTCAAAAGTGAAAATCTCACCCGTCAGAAATCGTTAGTTTTTTATTTGGTAAATAATCTTCAAAATACATTTCGGGATTGGGAAATAATCAGAAAATCATTCTCAGATTTTTTGCCATTAGGAAATCGCTCTCGGGCAAGCCCTCGAGCGATTTTCACGGCAAAAAATCTTCGGAATGATTTTCGATAATTTCCCTATCCCTTAATATATTACTACAGATAATTTATCCAAAAGAAGAACGAATTGATATGATTTTCATTCTTGGAGAATGTCTGCAAAACTGCTTACTGGCTTCACGACTCACGAGTTTACGCTCAAAGATTTCCTAACAGAAATTGTATTAGTCGTTAAGAATAACACTTCGTACTTTAAATATCTTTATTTAAAACAGGAGTATTTAACAAAAACTAAATTGACATGTCCTCTTGACAGTGACTGCATCACCATCGTTATGCCTATCACCACCGGAGGTAATCTCAATTACCTACATAGGTATAATACATCCTTTCCCTTATAGGTCAAGTTTTATTGGTTTTTTAACAACGCGACCAGACCTAGTAATAGTATTAGGGACAGGTAAGTTTCTGTCAAACGAAATTATCTTTGATCCTGATGGCTTGTCATTATCGACACTTTGATTATCGATGTCTAAGTTTGTTAAATTAGTTATCTCATCAAAGTCGCTGGGACCAATTAATTGAAATGTGTTTTCTGATGGCCTTAGATCATAACGATTTCGTCTCACAGTATTTCCTAAATTATCTTTTATAATATAGGACCTTGGGGCTTCATCAATATTAACTATTTTACCAGAGTCCCATGTTTTATTTCTATGATTATACATTGTCACGTTAGACCCTTTTTTAAGCGGCTTAAGATCTGTTGCAGATCTGTTAAAATATTGAGTATTCATATTTTGTTTGTTTCTTAACTTCGATATCACATTTGTACACACACTAGGAGATAACAAACTTACCTCAGTGGGCACTTTTGTTTTACACAATCGACTATTTAATAATTGTGACGGGGAGTATCCTACATTTTTTAACGGGGTATTTCTATAATTTAACAATGATGATTCTATATCCCTTCCTTCCTCCAATGTTTTTTTAAGTAGATTTTTTGAAATAGCAACAGCTTTTTCAGCTAAACCATTGGAGCGAGGAAAGTTCGGACTTCTTAACGTATTGTTAAAATTCCAGTCTTTTGCAAAATTTTTAAAACAATCACTATTATAAGGAACGTTATCGGCAACAAGATAATCAGGTGATCCAAATCGTGCAAATACCGGTTTAATTTGTTTTATAACAGTATTTGCGCTTTTATCCGTTATTGATAACAGTTCCAACCAGTTGGAATAAGCATCAAACATCACTAGGTAACTTGAACCTGCATATGAAAAAATATCTGATCCTACCCTTTCCCAACATCTAGTGGGTACTGGATATGGTAATAACGTTTCTTTCAAGTTTTTTCTGGCAAATTTTTCACATATTTTACATTGTTTAATAAAGGATTCAATATCTACTGTTATGTTTGGCCAATAAAAGATTTTCCTGGCACGTGCCTTTGTCTTTTCTATCCCCAGGTGGCCCTCATGTAGAAGTTTGAGCATTTCTTTTCTAAGACTATTTGGAACTATAAGCTTATTCTCAAAAAATACTAAATTTTCTGAAATGGAAATATTATCTTTGAGTTTAAAGTATAATTTGACGTTATCCGGTATTTTGTGTTTTTGAGTAGGCCAACCTTGCAACACATAGTTGGTTACTATTTTTAACTGGGGGTCATTAAGAGTCTCGTGTCTGAATTGAGTTTTCCTGGTCTCAGACATAGGTAAGTATTTAACAAGTGCATGAACTGCATAGTCAATTTCTGTGTTTGATTTTAATTCGGGGTGTTGTATAAAAGCCCTAGAGAGAGTGTCTGCAATATATAAATATTTACCCGGTTTATATGTTACAGTTAAGTTATAATTTAGTAACTTGAGACGCATTCGCTGCAGTCGCGGTGAAATTGCTTGTAAATCTTTCCGAAATATTGATTCTAGAGGTTTGTGGTCACTACAAACTTTAATGTCTAATCCATAAATAAAAAGATGAAACTTTTGGGCTGCAAATAGAATGGCTAACATTTCCTTTTCTATTTGAGCGTACTTTTGTTCAGTTTTATTTAAACTTCTCGACGCAAAGGCCACTGGATGTCCCTCCTGCAAAAGGCACGCCCCCAACCCATCTTTTGATGCATCTGTCTCTATTTCGACAGGTTTCATTGGATCAAAAAATGTTAAAACTGGCGCTTTTGTTAATAGATGTTTTAGCTGCTGCACAGCTGCATGATGTTCATCTGACCAGTGCCACTCAATATCAAGTCTTGTTAAATTTCTTAGAGGAGCAGATATTTTTGATAAATTAGGTATAAATTTACCTACATATTTTACCATGCCCAAAAATCTTAATACGTCAACTTTAGACTGTGGGTTTGGCATTTCCAGAATTGCATTTATGTAATTTTCATTTGTTTGGACACCCTTTTTTGAAAAAATTTGCCCCATGAACTTTACATAGTCTTTTTTAAATTGAATCTTTGATTTATCAAATTTTATGTTATGTTCTAATGCTTTTTCCAAAACTAACCTCAAATTTCTATCGTGTTCGGCCTCAGTGGATCCAGTCACAATAAGATCATCAAAATAAAGTCCAACACCATCAATGTCACCAAATATCTCGTAATTTTTCTTTTGGAACACTTCTGGGGCCGAACAAATACCAAAAGCTAGTCTACAAAACTTATACCTTCCAAAAGGAGTCCCGAACGTGCACAAGTCAGCACTAGTGTCATCTAGTTCTATTTGCCAATACCCATCCTTCATGTCCAGAACAGTAAAATACTGTTTATTACTTAGCTTACCAGAAATTTCTTCACGGGAGGGTATTAAAAAGTGCTCTCTCCGTATTGAATTATTTAAATGCTTGGGGTCCAAGCATAACCTTAGATCACCATTGGGCTTTTCTACAATTACGAGGGGATGAACCCATTCTGTGGGTTTATCAACTTTTTTAATTATGTTTTTAGATTCAAGATCACATAGTTTAGCTTTCAAACGGTCATGTAGCACTTGTGGTACACGTCTTATAGCTGTTATTTTAGGAACAACATTATCTTTAAGTACTATGTGATGTTGACTTGGAAACTTTCCTAAACCCGTAAAGACATCAGCGTATCTTGTCACGACCTCCTCAAGTGTTCTAAAGTTACATTGGACTTGATCAATTCTTTTAATGAGATTTAATTTTAAACAGTCTTGCAACCCAAGAAGTGGAATTTGGTTTTTGGCATCAACAATCACAAATTTGACGTTAGTTTGTTCATTGTCTACTAGACATTTTATATTAGCCTCACCTACAGTACTAATCTTGAAGTTTGAGCTACCATAAGATAACAGTGATATATTGGATTTGTTTACTTTTGCATGCGGTGCTACTGATCTTAAAATATCTTGTGGTAACACACTAACTTCAGCACCTGAATCTAGCTTAAATATAACAGATTTTTCGTTTATAACTACCTCTTTTGTCCACATAGTAACAGAACTATAATCCACAGACCCTATAGATTTGAATATTGACCCAACGTAGTACTCCTTTTCACTCGAGTCATCACTAATCTCGTCATCATCTCTGTCAGTCCTAGCTACCTCATGAACTGTTTTGTCTTCTTTTATGTTTCTGTCCTTCCTACACACACTGGCAAAGTGATTTCGTCTTTGGCATTTTGCACAGGTCTTTCCAAAAGCTGGACACCTTCTTTCTGGGTGAATATAACCACAATAGTCACACGTTTTCCTAGATTTTTCATTCTCTCTGCGCTTATCTTTTCTATATCTTACTGAATTGACCGCTGCTTCATTCTGTAACACTTTCGATTGAGTTTTACTTATTTCTGTCGCTCGGCAAAAATCTACTGCTTTTCTAAGGGTCAAATTTGGCTCTCTTAACAATCTTTCTTGAGTTGTTACGTCTTGAATGCCCATTACTATACGGTCCCTTATCATGTCATCTTTCTCTGGATACTCAGTTGACAATGCCGCCTTGCGTAACTCGGTGACAAAACTATCAAAAGTTTGGCCCTCTTTTTGATAGATACTGTTAAACTTAAATCGTTCAAAAATTACGTTTTTCTTAGGTGCGCAGTAAGCCTCAAATTTAGACTTAATTACCTCTAATGTCTTCTCTTCGGTAGCTTCAAATGTGAACGTATTGTAGAGCTCTAGTGCTTCATCACCGATTAAATTCAAGAATATTGCAATCTTTTTCTTCTCTTCCTTCGAGCTTTGGTCGGAAGCCGTAAGAAACAAGTCGATTCTTTGGCTGAATCTTTTCCAGTTGTCTGCTATGTTACCATCAAGTACAAGCGGCTCTGGCGCCTTGCAAAAGCTTTCCATGTCAGCAAAAATTCTAGCTTTTTGTCTTCACAATGTGTTTTTCACCTGACACCATGTATTAGTCGTTAAGAATAACACTTCGTACTTTAAATATCTTTATTTAAAACAGGAGTATTTAACAAAAACTAAATTGACATGTCCTCTTGACAGTGACTGCATCACCATCGTTATGCCTATCACCACCGGAGGTAATCTCAATTACCTACATAGGTATAATACAGAAATCATCCAAATAAAGTCATTCTCGAAAGACTGTTGACTCAATTTAGGCAAACTGGGAGTGTTCAGTATAAACTGTAGTCTATCTTTAAATGATGTAATAAATCAATCAAAACCGTCTTTTCCATTGGCGTGCAAGATTTCTCGGCATGTATAGATTTAAATAGGCCTGAATTATTAAATTTGTACAGAATTAGTACAAGTATCGATATTAAATTCAAGCTTGGTCTTCAAATATATATTTTATTATTAAATTTTTTAAGCTTAAACTTATGTACAGCCGTACCATTTACCTGGAATTTTAGATAGCAATTTTATCAAAACTAATTAGAGTCTAGGTACTTATTCCGTTTCTGCTCTTATTATTTTATTCCTTTTTTTTGTACCTACTCCTGGTTACCTGTTTGCTAATTAGGTGGTTATTATGCCTTTATGGGCGCCTCTATTGGAATAATACACCTATTTATGTTAATACAATTTGAGGAGAATAGGCATGTTTACGATTTTTGTAACATCATGGAAGGTACAACTAAATTACAGGTGTGATTATAGAGGTATTTACATCTAAGTAATAAAATTAAGAAAATGATATTGTGTATATAATTATGGGTTTTTTCGTTCGTAATTATTGACAGTGTTTATTGCATAATAATCTTAAGTTATTAGGCTATTAAGTATTAGATTGGCACCTGAAGGTATTTCAATTTTACAACATTACATCGATTTTTTAAGGCTTTTTTGATTGATAATGTTTCTAATAGGTTGAGTTTTCTACCCTTGTGTTGAGTATAATAATATATCGGTTTGATTTTGTTGGATATTGAGTGGTTATTTATTATACAGTGGTCCGCTATTCCTGTTTTATTTTGTTTTTTTTAATATGGATGCTTTATGTTCTTTAAGCCTGATAATAAAAAAGAAACAGGTAGAAACTTTAAAACTAGTTGTACATTTGGCCAATACCTGTAAATTAAGGACCAAAATAACCCATCATCCGTCAATTTTTATTTTAATGACATGTATAATTTAGTATTAGTCGCGTTCGGCAAATACATCAGACCGCTTAGATTTGATCTGAATCGTTCGTTTATGACATCTGGATGTAGGGGAAGTAAATGTCAACCGTTCGGCAATTAAAATCTGAGCGCTCTGACGATGATCTTTTTGCTCGGAGTTTTTGATCGGATGAATGCGATTAATCTCAAATCTCAGCCAGCTGAGTTAATGAGGTTAAGTCTGATTTGAAGTTTGTTCTTAGTTTTGGTTTGAAATTTGCTTTGGCGAGGACAACCTCTTATCTGTTTAGTGAAATACTCATTTTAATAGAAAAGGGGAAAAATAGGTTATATTTCTTGAATCAAAACAAAGCAGTTTTTATTTTTGACTTTGACCGAGATCAGTCGTTTGGTAGGTACCGTTCTTTTATTACAAATTTCTCCGACTGATCTGTGGTCACGTGACAAAAAATCAATTCAATCGCAGATGTATTTGCCGAACGCAGCTATTGTCTTATAATGCCTTTGATAATGATCCGCAAGGGTTGAAACACGTGCCAGGAAACTGAATTAAATTGTGAAATATAACAAGTACGACTTTAATTTCCTCTACCATGTGTATTAGGATTGTTTGCATTTTTCATAAAAACGTGAGCAATTTGCTATGAGAAAGCGTAAAATACTTTTCGATAGACAATTAAATTTTACATCTATTGCTGACATAAACTACAGAGTGTTACATTTAAATTAAACAAGTTATTATTATTTCAAACTTGTAATTATTTTGTCGTACCTTTTGGACACCTTGTATAAGTTAGTCAATTTTTGATAAGTGCAACATAAAACCTAATCAGTTATTAGACTTCAGTGTGAATTTAGTTTGAATAAGGAAAATACATATTGAGAATTTAATCATTAAAGTTGGTAGGTACTACATTTTCACAAAATACGAAATATTTTAAAAACCGTAGGGTTTAACTACAGTAGACCCAATGAAACTCATTTTTATTTTGATTTTAGAAACCGAATATAAAATAATACACAGGGCACTTCATGTAAAAAATACAACTTTCATGTGTTTTGTGTTTTGGAACAACCTGAACGTTATAAAAATAATTTTTGAATGTACCCTTAACAGGCCCCGAATCCACCCCGAAAACTTTTTTTTATCCAAAACAAATAATTTAGCTATAATATGTCGTGTCAAATAACGTGAATAACCCCTACTTACTTCTCTAAAAAAATAAGATATCTTCGTGTTCAACATTTTATGTAGTACAGGGTTATCCAACCAAGACTAGACAAGGCGATTTTTTGACTTTTCCTGTACTTTTATAAAAAAACTGAAATAGCCATCTTAAGTCATTTTCTCCCGCGAATTCGAATATCTTCAGCAAAAAACAATTGAACATCAAACAAAAGTACTAGGGGTCACTTTGATATTTTTTTAAATGGGATGCCGTATTTTTAATGAGCTTATCCGATTTCTCATATAAATTTTGATCTAAAATGTTGGATTTTTAATTTATTTTTTTTTTAATTTTTACGGTAGACGAACATTTTCCGAATTTAAAACTGAAGAAAAAAGGCGTTTTTGAATTAAAAATCCAGCATTTTAGATCAAAATTTATATGAGAAATCGGATAAGCTCATTAAAAATACGGCATCCCATTTAAAAAAATATCAAAGTGACCCCTAGTACTTTTGTTTGATGTTCAATTGTTTTTTGCTGAAGATATTCGAATTCGCGGGAGAAAATGACTTAAGATGGCTATTTCAGTTTTTTTATAAAAGTACAGGAAAAGTCAAAAAATCGCCTTGTCTAGTCTTGGTTGGATAACCCTTGCAGCTTAACTGTCAGAAATTGACTTAATAACGAAGATATAACGTTTAAGCAAAAGAACCAACATTGCTCACGTATATGTGTGTTAACTGACATCTTTTTTTTTAGCAGTGGCGTATTTGGGATTGTTACACGTGGGGATCCAACTGTTTTTTGTGTTTAAAAAATGCGCCGCAGGTTAAAATTTTTTGGTGCCACGCCCTTTTTTGGAATATCACACGAAACTTTAATTAAAAATCTCGAGTTATAACTTGAAATTTCGAAATTTCGTCTTATAACACGACATTTTACTTTAGTTTTTCGAGTTATAACGCGAAATTTTACATTAAAATTTTGTGTTATAAGACGAAAATATTAAAATTACTAATTAATTACAATTTCAAGTTATAAGTCGAAATTTTAGGAAATTTTTGTTTTATTATTTTATGTGGCCCTTCTACTCCTTCGTATAAATGAAATTGATCTGGAAAATTTGAAATAATGTCTCATGTTGTTTATTGCAAATAAATGAATGAATATGATTTTAGGTTTTCTCTACTATCGAGCCTACGGGGGGGGGGGGGCTCCAGACCCCTTCCCCTTGACCCCCCCCCCTTAAATACGCCACTGCTTTTTAGGTCTGAGGAGGCCTTAAAGGCGAAACATGTTACCTACTATTTTTTAAATATTAAATTGATTGAGACCGGGACTTTGCGTTGTTTATTTTGCTTAAATATTATATTCAGGTCTCTTAGAGAAATATTGATACTATGTTTGATTTAAAGATATAGCGGATAGCGGATGTATACACATAGACGGATGGCTTTCCTTTATAATTTCATCATCAAAAATGTTAACCGCCCGAAAAATTCAATCATTCAGGATTTACCAACAATTGAACAAAATTATTTAAAGTAATTTGTGGTTAATATAATTGTTAACAATTAAACTACTAATTAAAATCTATTTTTAATTATATTACTAAAGCTCAAAATAAAACATAAAATACACCAAAAATATAACGTGATCAAATAATGGCAATGGTTACGCAGAAGACGCTACGGATCGAGTGTCCCTGTCGCCTCGCTTTCGTCCCTCAGGCCTCTTGAGTGTAACCTTAGAACCCCTAACATTATTTTCTAATTTATTGCCTCTTAGTCATGGGTTCAGGCTAAACTGTCGATAACATTCGGCCATTTCTGACCATTTAGTGTCCTCACTAATTACTCGAGACCTAAGAAAAGGAATACAATTTTACCACACTTACCGTGAGTATCTTAAGTTTGGTACCAGATGTTAGTAATTTAAAATATCAAAATAAAATATACAGTACAAACAAAATAAATGAAAATGCTGAGACCAACTAAAAATTATATTATAGATACATGTACCGTCCTACGCAACTGCAGTTTGCGTAAGACAAAAACAACCTTATGGGCCCGCGCTAGAAAACCTCTAGCCCCCTGGAAATGAGAGTACCGGGACATGAAACCATACTAGAATAATTCTGGGACTTACAACCCGATTCTAGCTTCCCTGGTTTCAACCGCCCTACTCATCTGCAACCGGGCACCATAACCATTACAGTCTATGATGGATCCTTGCCATTTCCAGCTAACAGTCTTACCTTATTTACTTTTATTTAAAACCAGGGTTTGATGTTTTTAACTCCCGCCACGCCCGAGTAAGGCGTCTGCGTCCTTGTCATCCCAGGGAAGACGTCTGCGTTCTTGTCATCCCAGGGATATCTCTGACTTCATACCGGTCATTTCCCGATATACCTGACATCCGAAAGGATTCTCGCCACTTCGGAAGCAGCTTCTGACTAGTCCCTGTACCCTGTACCCTGCGTAGAAGTGATCTTCAAAAGAACCAAGTTTCCCACCTAAAAATGTGTACCTTAACCTCTGGAGGCAAAAACGTAACTTGACCAGATACCCGATAGCCCATTAAGACCTCGCTCGGAGCTGCCCCTAGTGCCTTGTTAGTTGTCCCGTTTAAACCCTACCTGTTGTATCGCTTAACTTGACCGTTTCCGCGTGGGAGCCCCACCGCACTTAGGTAGTGAGTAATACCGCGTTTAACACAAAAGCCTTTAAATTTTGCCAGAGGTAAATGATGTTCCCCTATCACTAATAATTCTCTTAGGCGCACCAAAATATTTTATCATGTCACTTAGAGCGTCGATAAGATAAATTGTGTTTGTATTTTTCACCGGATATATTAGAATAAATTTTGTGAAAGCGTCTATTATCACCAACAGCTGAGTATTTCCACATCGCGTTTTTGCAAAAGGACCTAAAAGATTGATATAAATGGTGTGGAAAGGCTTCGCAGTTTTAGGAATAGGGTTTAAATATCCAGGTTTTTTTTTTTTATTCCCTGTTGATTTATGGTAAAGGCAATTCAATCAGTTCCTAACATATTTTTTTTTCGAAACGTCGCATACGGGGAAACCAGTATAAGCGCGCCACTGAATCGTAAGTCTCATCATTAGCAAAATGTGCAATGTCGTCATGAGTTAAGCGTAAAATTTGCCACCCAACGTAACACGTAGGGAGTTAATTTGTAAACTTTACCTTCCTTTAACTTGTACTGACTAAAAATCCCTTTGTGATTTAACGCGTCGCCCGTCAACAATTTATCTTTTATTTCCTAATTTTATTGTTAGCCTCTTGGGCTGCCAAAAACCCGTCCCCTTCGGTTATATTTATGACGTGCATATGTTGACTGTTTTTGGTTGGATTAAAATTGCTCTTAAGTATCGGGTTACGACTGCCGCATAATATATTGGTGATTTCGGTGTTTTATTTCATAGTCGTACTCGTTTAACTCCATAACCCAGCGACCTATCCTCGCATATATTTCCGTTTTCTTAAAAGTACTTACTTCTGCGGAGCAGTCTGTATTGATAATGAATTATCTTACAGACATTACAACAGCCATCTGACTCGAAGGAATGATATTTCTGCTGTTCGGAAGTTGTTTGTTTGCTGAAATAAGCGACAGGGTGTTGTGTTCTTTACCATTCCGTACTTGAATTAAAACGCCGCTAATGCCTATTCGGCTGCCGTCGGTATAAAGTCGGGTTTCTAACTTATTGTCAAAAATTTGCAAAATTGGTTTTGCTTTTTTTTTTAAATCATCAAATGCTTCCTGTTGTAGGTTTCCCCACAGCCAGTCAGTGTTGTTATGTAATAGTTAATGTTTTGATCTTTCGGCGGATCTTGGAATAAACTTACGAAAATAGCTAGTAAGCCCTAAATATTGTCTTATATTATGAACATCTTGCAGAACTTGAAATTTTTCAATCGCGATATTTTTTTTTTTGTTTGTGGGTTGAACCGTTGAATTTAAAATTTCGTAGCCTAAGATTTCAATATTTGTGTGCAAGAAGTAACGCTTAATTAACTTAAATGTTAGACCAAAGTTCTGAAATCGCACCAACACTTCGTCCAACGTATATAGCACGTCTTCAATATTTTTCTTATATATTAATATGGTCTAGATAAACTAACACCTTATTGAACCTTAGATTTCCTAGAACTTTATTAATAATTTTTTTTGGAAATACTGATGGAGCATTTGTCAGACCAAACGGCACTCTTAAAAATTCATAAAGTCCGTCTTGTGTAATAAAAGCTGTTTTTGAAATACAATTTTCTGCCATTCTTATTTGATAATAGCCCGATGCCAAATCAAAGCTACAAAAATACTTGTATCCCGGTAAGCGATCTATTTGGTCTTCAATTAAGGGCAGGGGGTTCCTATTTGAGATGTTTTTTTTTCTTTTCAAAGCTTTACGCATAGTCTCATCTCACCATTTTTTTCGATACTAATAACACTTGTCTAGCATACGGCGATTCATAACACTTGTCTAGCATACGGCGATTCCGACTCCCTAATAATTCCCTGTGTTAGAAGTTCTACAATATTCCTAATTATTTTTTTCTCCTTATCAGGGTACCTACGCGGTCTTTGTCTGGGTAATTGAAGTATTGTTTGTTAAATCGATATGCATTTCCTCTGTACAAGCACCGACATGAAAAGTTTTTATAGCTAAAGACTGTTTAAATTTATTTAAAAGTTGTAAAAGAGAACACTCCGCCCCTGGGTTATTAATGCCAAAATTAACGTTCGTTGAATCTAAGATAAGACCTGTTGACAGTGCTGGTTTAGTACTAAATGTTAGCAAAGGCCCAACTTTCGAATAAGTAACATCATTAAGTTCAGTAAAATTTTGTCCAATAAATATATCAACATTC
Organism: Polydrusus tereticollis; assembly: GCA_963920685.1. NCBI lineage: Eukaryota > Metazoa > Arthropoda > Insecta > Coleoptera > Curculionidae > Polydrusus > Polydrusus tereticollis. Next base: position 72,575,158 of record OY987328.1, read on the forward strand.
ATAATTGATTTATTTTCAACGTATAACAATATGTGTTTTCCTATAGAGTCAATATTTTCATAAGCGATCACAAAATAAGACACCTCTACGTCTATTTTGGATAGAGTTTTAACAAAGATTTTTTTATTTAATTTTTGAAGTTTTAAATTTAGGAAAGGTAAAATATCATTGTTTATAAGAGAACATTCACTCCCAAAATCTATAAAACATTTTAAATTTTTTTATGTTCTATAAAAACCGTCTTTATATATTTTTGCATTGAATCTTGGTAACATTTAACCTTTGCATGTTAAGAGTTATAATACGGGGTTACATCGGTGCAGGTGTTTTTCTTATTGGAACACTGATTTTTAAAATGTCCTGTTTGTTGACAGCAATAGCATCTCTTTTTTTTATATTTTAAAGGGGTACTATTTTTTTGAGAGGCTCCTACTTGATTTTTATCCACGGTCATATACGAACTTAGGGGAAAATGAGACATAGCGTTAGATGTGCTAAGGTAACTTGGTTTTGTGTCAAATATCTTTACATTGCATGCTAATTTAGCTAGGTTCGTAATCTCAGCTGTTTTTACGGAAAAGCGAATTTGATCATTGTTTATACTGCCCATTATTAAATTAACTTTATCTACGTCGCATAATGGAATCTTCATTTGGCTTACCAATGACAATGACTTGGTTAGGTTTCGGCAAACATTGTAACATTTTTGACATATCAGAATGCAAATCGCGTTTAGGAATAAAATGCTCAAGGAGCAACCCTTTCCACTTACGCCAGGTAAATAATCGTCTCGACAATTCCCTGTACCACATCTCTGCAGGGCCACGCAATTTATTTAATGCCAAATGGCAAGTTACCTGGTCAGACCAATCGTTAATTAACGCATACTCACCGACGACATTTAGCCACTCTTTAATGTTATTATTAATTGGATTAAACTCATTTATTATTTTATTATCAATTACCCCTGGCTTTGTTTTTGGCTTATTCATGTTAATTATTTTATTAATTCCTTCAAAAAATGCTTGACTTACTGAATTAATAATTAATCGACTCACTGCTTTCCTGCGGGGTCGTCTGACAATTCCTCCCTGCGATATCTGGTCACTTCACTATTTTTATGAGACGAGCGACTACGGGCACTAAGGGTTTTCACCTGAGGTTTACCACCGAGTATCTGCGACGGTTTTACGAAGCTCTATGCTGACGATGCATTGTTTTTTTTTTTAAATTTGGAGTAAGATAACGGCACCGGATTACTAATCCCACTTCTGATGTTAACAATTAAACTACTAATTAAAATCTATTTTTAATTATATTACTAAAGCTCAAAATAAAACATAAAATACACCAAAAATATAACGTGATCAAATAATGGCAATGGTTACGCAGAAGACGCTACGGATCGAGTGTCCCTGTCGCCTCGCTTTCGTCCCTCAGGCCTCTTGAGTGTAACCTTAGAACCCCTAACATTATTTTCTAATTTATTGCCTCTTAGTCATGGGTTCAGGCTAAACTGTCGATAACATAATTTGCAAGGTAATGCACTTTTTATGCAGTAAAGACCATTCTTAACTAAAACCATTTCACTTACATAAACTAAGGTTTTAAACAATAAAAGTAAAATTTTTCTCTTAAAAACGGAAAGTGTATAAATTCATATTAGTTTCAACTTATTATATTAATGATGAATTAAAAATTTTAACGGCCTTTACGGAAACATTCTTGTAATTAACTAGAGCGTTAAGATACACTTTAATGGTCAGAATAATTGCATTGTTATATGAATATTTGAAATTATATATAGAATATAATAACAAAGTCAATGAATTATTTTTAGGAAACATGAATAGGTTTGGCTTGGTAGTGCCCAAACAAATGTACAGTGTGTACATAAAGTAAGAAATAAATTAATATTTTAACAATCTAAAAATATTACGGAAAATCCTGGGACACGTATGTACAGGGTGCCCACTAAGGTCGGCAAGGTACAATATTATGGAAGCCATAAACCGGCTTCTGGGAAAAAAATTATTGACTAAATCGACCAAAAGAAATTGCTGAAAAATATTTTCAAGTTTTCAAAATGGCTGCTAGGGGACACATTTCCTAGGATATATCTAAAAAGTCAAATTTTATCAGATAATCGCTATGTCAAGGTACTGTTTTAATGACGGAAATTAGAAGTTTCTTAATTATTGCGAAAACTTATTCCTAAGACTTTTTTGTATCTTCGAAAATATGGATGGGGGAAGCTTCTAGATTCTAGAGAATTGCTGTATCTTCCATATGCTTTACCCAAATTTAATCAGCTTAAGCTCGCTTAATGAATACTCCGGCTTTAGTCATGGTCGCTAGTACATACCGCGTCTCCTAGGTGGCGCTATTTAAATAAGATTTAATTTTCCCAAACTTTCTTTATAAAATTAAATGGTATGATACATTTTTTCTCAACGTAAAGAGCATAAAAATAGCTACATTTTGGCGAAAACCGCGACTCGATATCTTTATTTGTTTTCGAGTTATTTGACTATTTTAATTTTAAATATTTGTGTTTAGCTCAATTTTTTACGGCTAAACGAAAGGAATGTAAAGATTCTTTTGTCATAGTTTTTATCAATTTAATATCAACAATAATTATTAAATTAAACTAATAAAATGTTTATCCTTTTAGGGAATTTCTTTTGTATGTATTCTCGCCTAAAATAAAAAAAAAACAAGTTGATCCAAAAGCAAAAACAAAAATGTAAAGAATATTTATAAGAACTAAACTGCAATAGCGTAAAGTTACTTTTATTTTTAAAATCTGAGAGGCCAATGGACTTGAACAACGATAATAAAACAAAACTATTTAAAGGTACGAAAACAACACTTAAGTGTAAAAAGGCAAAACGAAACGAAAAAATGAAAATAATAAAGTCTTTATAAATGTTCAAAACGCATTCCATTATCTTCAATACAACGATTCAATCTGCGTTGCATGCTTAATACTACTGCTTCAATTTCAGCTCTTGGAATTCTGGCAATAGCATCGCGGATACGTTGTTTCATTTCTTTAGCAGAGTAGTAGGACGAATTTGAAAGACACTGTCTTTTAGCCTGCCCCATAAATAAAAATCAAGTATAGTCAGATCTGGGGATCTAGGCGGCCATGAAAACAAATTTCCTCGTCCAATCCCGCGGTTCAGGTATCTTGTGTTCAAAAAGTCACGAACTATCAGAGAAAAGTGTGCTGAAACCACATGTCCCTTCTCGTTGCTAATGGAACCTCTTCTAATAGAGGCGGCACTAGGTTCTTCAAAAAGTCTAAATAATAAATATTGCCATTGAAATGTTCATTAAAAATTACGAATAGCACTAAATTATTTTATTCTTGTAAGTGAAACAAGCAATCATTATCAGGAGATACTAAAAAAGGATAGTACAAAGTTAGGAACGACCAATGAATATAAAATAAAAGTTTAAGTAGGACTTACCTAACATCGAGTTTAGCGCAACTGTAATGTGTCTGAAATTAATGAGTACAACTCAACAAAATGAGAAATGTAAAGTTGAAGACTTGGTGTACGAACTTGTTACTCAGGTTTGGAACAACGCAATAGAACATCATGGAGAGTCCCGGGCGGTAGCACTGGACATTTCCAAGGCTTTTGACAGAGTATGGCATGAGGGGCTCCTAACTAAAGTGAGAGCATACGGAATGCCGGTTCAATTTTGTTCATGGCTGTCGAGCTTTCTTAAAGACCGTTCTCTGCGAGTGGCGATGGACGGATTTCTTTCAGACACATTTAACATCAACGCCGGAGTCCCTCAAGGTTCTATATTGTCGCCCACCCTTTTCTTACTCTACATTAACGATCTTTTGGAAAAAACTAAAAATCCTATATATAGCTTCGCTGATGACAGCACACTTGTTTCATCTTTTACTTTGGATGCTCGGACATCGGCTGCTAATGCACATCTCTATAGGCAGCAAGAGGTCTCACATCTCAACAAAGACCTGGAAGAAATTCTGTCTTGGGGTGACAGTAACCAAGTAGAATTTAACGCTAAAAAGACCCAGGCGGCAGTTTTTTCTAAAAAAGTTAATGTTGAAGAACCGGATATGGTTATGGCGGGACACTCGATTCCCTTGGCTTCATCAATTCATTTATTGTGCGTTAATTTGGATAGTCATATGTCTTGGCATAGCCACGTTGCGGCCATTGCTAGGGCAGCCTCGCAGAAGCTTGGAGTACTTTTCCGAACAAAGAACCTCTATACACCCCAACAACTTTTGATGCTCTATAAAGCCCCAATTCGACCATCGCTGGAGTACTGTTCGCATATTTGGGGCTCTGCTTCTAAACATACCCTGAGATTGCTAGATTCCATTCAAAGAAGAGCCATTCGCTTGATGGGTGACCATAGTCTGACAAACAACCTGGAAAGCCTTGAACATCGAAGGCAGGTTGGCGACTTGAGTCTATTTTACAAATATTTTCATGGCAAGTATTCAACTGAGGTTGCCCGCTTGATTCCACCCAGAGCGGTGCATGGTAGAAATACACGACGAGCCACTGCAGCCCACCAGTACGTGGTTCAGCTTAGTGTCCCTCGAACGACACTGTTTCAAAATTCTTTCATCTGGAGAACGTCATCACTCTGGAACGACCTCCCTGAGATCGTGTTCCCCAACGACTATAATCTTCAAAGATTCAAAACCAACGTGAATCGTTTCCTGCGCACACGCACCGCTCCCAGAGCGCCATAAAGGATTTATCCTGCAGTGCTGTGCCTTATCATAAAAAAAAAAAAAGAACTGGTCATATTAATATATTAATTGTATTGAGATATAGATAAATAAATAAATAATTAATAATAATAAGTTTATTTTAAATAGTTACAATATAATAAACATGCTAATATGATATTCTTGAATAAACTGATTCATAAATTCCCCAGAAGACGTACTTGTTAGGGGCAAATCCTATTTATGTAAAAGTATTTAAAATTATAAATATTTAAGAATATTTCTATAAAAAGTTGCAAGTATTCAATAAACGCTACTTTCTTGATAACAGATGTAAGTAAAGTTTTAATTATAAATGTGATATTTTGATTAGCGAAGAAACATTGTGGATAAAATATAATAAATTGAGCTTATAACATTTGAAGGAGAATGGTTTTTTATTATGAAAGTTTTTAAATTTCTTAGACGTTTTTAAATTTTAATATGAAGATTAAAAATATTAATTTAATTAAAGAAAGATGTTTGTCCCTTTTCTTTCCGTCAGACCCAATCCTTGGACGCGTTTCGCCGTATTGCGGCTCATCGGCAAGGCTATAGAGTCTGACGAAAAGGAAAGGGACCTTACAGTGTTTTCAACACATAATGTATAAATACATATGCGAGATGTTACACGTGGCGACATCTTGTAGCAATCGTGGGTAGATAGCTCGATTGCTACGAGATTTCGCCACGTGTAACATCTCGCATATGTATTAATTTAATTGTTGAAAAACTATTATTTAATATATTTATTGTTAGTGTTGTTAACTAACATGGAGATATGGGGCTATGTCCCATATTTTAGAAAAAGAATAAAATTGTTTCATATTTAGAAAAATTTAGAAAAAGGGTAGGTGGTGATAAAAGATTGAATATAACCTGTGCTTAATCACAACCGTGTTATCTGCTGCAACTTGATTGTTGAAGTGAGGTTAATTTAAAGAGAATAATGACATTAAAAACGTATAATTAGGTATTAATATTAGAAATATTAAAATTAAAAAATAATTGTTGAAATCAAACGGGAAGATTTAAAGAACTCGATATAAGATTTATAAAATAATAAATCATATTTTTGCTTAAGGCGTTCTTTACTCTATTACAGTTTAATTGTTAAATACTTTTTACATTTTTGTATTTGCCCTTGGAACAACTTGTTTTTTTACATTTTAGGCGAGAATAGGCACTAAATAAATGCACCAAAAGGCTAAACTTTTTAATAATATAATTTAGAAATTGATATGGATGTTAAATTAATAAAAAATTATGACAACAGAATCTTTACATTCCTTTCATTTGACTGTATACATAAAGGTTAAGTACAGTACAGAGTTAATAACATGGCCATTTCAATGTCGTATGATTATTCTATAATTGCACTGAATAAAAAACTTTAATCAAACTCAAAGAATATAATAGCAAATGAATACTACTTGACAAGTGGCAATCGTAATATGACATATTATTATAAGTATGTATATATGTAAAAAATGGCAACCCTAAGTAAATACAAAGAAAAATTAAAATTATTACCTTTTCTATTTTTATTTCTTATTATAATATGCTGATAAAAAGACACGGATTTACTTTGTGTCAGTGGAAACTCCGAAATCCCAAATATTTATTTCTGCGTCGTTGTGTGACTTGTGTGGGACTAGCCTATAAGCGGCTGCCCGGACTGTCACAATGCCATATGCCACCTGGTCACGCATTTTCTTCGTACACTACTTGATTTACATTTACTTGATATTCCCAAAATTATTACAAAATCCGAAATGTGACACCAACATTTTAATAAATGCTCAGAAATAAAAAACAAACGTCAGGCACTGCCCTGTTTGGCAGTTTGTAGTCAACATGCCTACCCGAACGTTCACAAACTTCTAAAAAATGTTTGTACAGGGTCTTCCAACGAGGACTGAATAGGGGCTCATTGTGAGCTTCCTTGTATTTAAAGAAAAATCCAAAATAGCCAATCGATGTACTTTTTCCTGCAGAATTCAAAAATGAAACCAAAAATTTATTTGAACCAGAAACAAAAGAGTTACGCTATGGATAAGGTGTTTTTTAAATGGAACATAGCTTTTTTATACGATTTTTGGAACGAGTGATTTTTTTTTTGTCCGTTCTGATTAAAATATTTAATATTGTGACAGCTATTTTTATTAAATTTTAATGTTTTATCCAGTATAATTTAACTTTAACCTGTTTGAAACATACACTAGGTAATAAAGGTATAATCACCTTTGAATCCTTCAAAGTCAAAAAATTTACTACTACAAATACTATAATATTGCCGAAATGAAATATTCATTAGATGAGAGATTGCAGATTGTTATCTTGTTCTACAAATGCCAAGAAAATGCAAGAGAAGCAAGGAGAAGATTTATTGCAAATTTTCACAGAAACATATCCGTCAATACTATTCTAAGGATAAAGAACCTATTTGAGAAAAATAAAACATTACATGGCAGAAAAAGAAATTCAGAAAGAAATAGAAATCGAGACCGTGCCATTGTGAATTATTTTCGACTGAATCCAACCAAATCAATTTCGGACGCAGTTCGGGACGTTCAATACGGCGGCGGTGTAAGACGCAGAAGAGTTACCCAAGAAACTGTTCACAGGACTTTAGGAAATCATAAATTTAAGTATTATCATATCCTTCCACTTCAACATCTAACACCGGCACAAAAAGAACTTCGCTTCCAATTTGTTTCCCAAATTGTGATTCGGAAAGAAAACGAAGACCCTAATTTATTCAGAAATATCTTATGGACTGACGAAGCCACATTCACAACATCCGAGGTTTTCAATAGACATAATAATCATCACTGGGCCGTTGGAAATCCAAGAAAATTTCAGACAATTAAATTTCAAGGAAGGACTTCAATCCATGTTTGGTGTGGCATAAAAAATAATAGAATTTTGGGACCAATATTTTTTAACGGGACTTTAAATGGACAGAGATACTACGAGTTCTTAGAAAACGAAATTGAGAACTTTTTGGAAAATTTACCATTGGAAGAATATCAACATTTAATTTGGCAACGTGATGGGGCCCCTCCGCATGCCGTGCGTGAGGTTACTCAATATTTAAACGAACGCCATGAAGAATGGATTGGTAGAAATGGAACCTATGCTTGGCCACCCAATAGTCCCGATTTGTCAATATTAGACACATTTCTTTGGGGCCATTTAAAGAACGTGGTATACAAGCAGCGAAACCACGATATTGAAGAGATTATGCAGAAAATTGTGAATGAAATAAATCGCCTTAACCAGGAAAATCACAGTATAACAGCAAGTTTGGAAAGGCAACAAAGAGGTTATCGCACATGTTTCGAGAACAACGGAGGTCACATTGAACAATTAAATTATTAATGTTTTTTTTTTTAAATTAGTATAGAGTTGGATTTCTTTTTCTGTCATGTAATGTTTTATTTTCCTCAAATAGGTTCTTTATCCTTAGAATAGTATTGACGGGTATATTTCTGTGAAAATTTGCAATAAATCTTCTCCTTGCTTCTCTTGCATTTTCTTGGCATTTGTAGAACAAGATAACAATCTGCAATCTCTCATCTAATGAATATTTCATTTCGGCAATATTATAGTAAATTTGTCAAATTTTTTGACTTTGAAGGATTCAAAGGTCATTATACCTTTATTACCTAGTGTATGTTTCAAACAGGTTAAAGTTAAATTATACTGGATAAAACATTAAAATTTAATAAAAATAGCTGTCACAATATTAAATATTTTAATCAGAACGGACAAAAAAAAATCACTCGTTCCAAATATCGTATAAAAAAAGCAATGTTCCATTTAAAAAACACCTTATCCATAGCGTAACTCTTTTGTTTCTGGTTCAAATAAATTTTTGGTTTCATTTTTGAATTCTGCAGGAAAAAGTACATCGATTCGCTATTTTGGATTTTTCTTTAAATACAAGGAAGCTCAAAAATGAGCCCCTGTTCAGTCCTCGTTGGAAGACCCTGTACACTGCCAGTATCCACTGCGACATCGAAGATGACCTTATATAAAAACTTATTTAAGAAATACTACCGCCCGAGTGAGGCTTTAATGGACTTTCATATGATGTCAGTCCATAGAGACGTTATATGAACTGAAGAAATAATTGATGACCTTGTTCTCAAGCCAAGGCGCATATATTTTGTTTTGTAATGATTTATATAAATAATAATTAATAAATTTTAATCACCAATATCAATAACTGTCTTTTTTGAAAAACCATATTGACATATGAGACGCTTAGTATTTCTAAATTTAATTTAAAGTATTCATAGCACGCCCATGGATAGCCCCTGTCAGGGAGCTTGACGTATGATATATTACTTCCCCCTTACGGATACCGCGTAGCCAGTGTAGCTACAGACTGAGGCGACGTACTATATACTACCTAGTCCTTTTTACCTATGATACCATCTTTGAGACACAACAATAGAACAACATGGGGTGTTCCAGACTGGACATTTCCAAGGCTTTTGATGATGATGGCATAAGGGGCTGCTATGTGAAGTGCGATCATACTGTCAATCAATTTCGTTCATGTCTGTCAGGCTTTTTTAAAGTCCGTCCTCTACAAGTGGTGAGGATCTGCTTCCTTTTAGTTACTTTTATCATCAATATCATGACCTTCAATGATCCATATTGTCTCTCATACTTTGCTAACGACAGCACACTTCCTTATTATTTTACTCTGAATGCTCAAACATCTCAACAAAGACCTGGAAACAATTCTGTGTTTGAGTTACAAAATCCTATATTGATATAACACTGGAGGGTAGTTTTTTCTATGTTCACTGTACGAATTTTCTTTATTCGCGCCGATGTGTATCCTAAAAGTTTTTATTGTATTTTAAAAAATATTTTTAATTTTCAGGAATCTGTCAAGATGATGACGGACCCTACAAAGGAAAATTTCTAGGCAAACTAAACTCATACCATCATCAAGTCTCCGGTGATATCTATGCTGTGGACAAATACACGTTACTTCTTACTTCCTTCAGCTATGACGGAAATGGAGCCGACACCTTTTTTTGGGCAGGTGCAGCTAACAGACCTGGACCTCAGGGATTCATTGTTCCTGATGAGCATGGAAAGTAAGTTGTTACTCTCAATACTGGTAATAATGACCCTGAAAAAATATAGAATGAAGATTACTAGAAGTTTACTATTTATTGTTGTTTTTCTTTTAACTCTTAACATTATATTATTAATAGGCGAGACAATGAAGCTAAAATATCGTTTAGTTTCAGTGTTATACCCTAATTAAAGAGGTATTATTGTGTTGCATTTATTGGAGCCACTCGGCTCTAAGTTCTTGGCCATTTAGACCTAAAGAGATCTTTTGTGGATATTCTGCATTATTTTTATCCCATAAGATGTAAACTTTTACAAAGCATATAAATAGTATGTGCTTCATTGTAGAACACGCACCTTTCGTCCTCAGTATTTCCAATTTTTCTGGGATGGTATCTTCAATGGGTCGTGCCCTGTAAGAAAGTCGGTTCTTGTATACTGTAAAATTTTTGTTCTCATGATTTCAGTTTTTTTTTTTATTTTAACGTGTAACAAAAATAATATTTAGTGATGGTAATTTATTTTTTGGTAAGAATATTGCGTAAGTTACGGTAATTTACGGTAATTTTAAAACTGAGACATAATTTGATTGCAGTTTTTTAAGAATTTATGTTATATTTAGATTACTTTCCAATGTTTTCTAATTTATTTTTTAGCCATTAAGAGAAGCCTATAAATAATGTTTAATGATTTCATGCCTCTTATAAGAATAACACCAATAAATTTACTAAAACTTTAATAAAAAAATTAAAAGAGTATAAATAATATTCTAAAGGTGGCTCCAGATTTGTGACAAAACATCGTGCCGTGACACCGTCGCGAACCTCTTCACGTGTAGTCTAAATGGTACTCTATAACCGCAACGCGTGACATCGCCGCGTTTACCACGTGTCATCAATCCGTTTCATGTATTGTCGGTTTTTTGGCGTCGCAACAAAGGAATGCCACGCGGCTTGTTTCGCCAAGTCAGTATTAAAATGAGCGGGACGGATATAAGTTCGCGACGATGATACGCAACGATGAAACGCGACGGGGACACGCGTCGAAGTTTGCCCCGTCAGGAAAATGTTCACGACACGGGGTTTTGCCACAAGTCTGGACGCACCTTTCGAATCAGAGCAACAAATAAAAACAAACTCTTCAACAACTTTACTGCATTTGATTAATAAAACGTTACATAAAAGTGTTTTAAAAAAAGGCAAGAAAACAACTAGGAGATACAATTAAAAAAAAAGGAATTCAATACATAGTCATTTGATTCATGCTTGTATTCCAGCATCCTCATCCTCCATATCTGTAAATGTTTCGGATTCTGCACAGGATGTGATGCTGGCACAGAATAATCACCGTATTCATCTGAGGAAGTGAATAAGTCATCTTTAGTCTAGACCAGGCGTGGAACTGATTTTTGTTTCTAAAGAGAACGACTTGTTTGGTCTATCCAGTTCTGGTGCACTCTACACTCTTGTTTACTGACAGAAACGCCAATTTCCCTGCTAGTAGATGCTATCGAAGAGTCCTACATCCTCCATTTTTCTTATGTCCATATCTCCGGAATCAATAGTCTGTTCTATACAGGGTTTGGAGGATGGAGGATGTACAACTCTTCAATAGCATCAATCCTGCTCTTTCGATTGTCAGTCTATTCCTTCTTTAATTAAATGTATGCCTACAAATCCTTTATACCACCAATCCTGGTCCTGGCTTTCGCATAAAACTAATCAAACAAGCGCACTTTCGTCTTGTCACTTCCCTAGAGCCGCCGACAGGTTAAAGCCAGACAACAAAATACGACAAGCATATGATATGCGCGTATGCCGATTGCAGTAAATATGAGTATAACAACTATAACAAGTATGAGTAGGTGCGACAATAGACATGGTTATTAGATCATTGAGTGCGACTACTTATAATAATCGGTGTTAAAACTAGATTGTAACTAGCTAGATGCAATCGGGTTTCCTTTGCGACCAAATATGGGGTACATTGAAAAACTGATATAAAATAAAGATTGTTATTTTATTAAATAAAATTAAGAAATTACTAAGATAAGCCTGCGGCCACACATTTGTAGAACTGGCAACACCCTGGCGATAGACCGTCGAGGCCTACTGGCAATTTAAAGTGCGAACTATTTTTTCCGAATGGGAAAATTGATAGAGCAGCATATAAAATATAAGTATGCGATATTGGGAATTGGACAGCGGCGTGACTGGTTGAAACGATTTTGTAATTTACATATTTTATTTTCTGCTATAACAGTGTGGTTTCAGACAAGTAAGTTTTACTTGGTACCTATATTTTATTATATCAGTATGGCTTTTTGGCGACAATTTTAAACAGAAGGTCAAGGTGAATTATCGCAGGAATATAATAAGCCGGTGCCAGAGTGGACCATCGAAAGCGAAATAAGCCCGGAATTAAGAAACAAAGATTTACATATTCAATGTTAACGCATTATTTTAAATATGTACGCGTGTTTAAAAAAAGAAAACCCGAGAAAATCTGAAAATGCGCTTTGTAGAAGAATGTACTTGTAATGAATTAACACATCTTTGGGTTTTATAAGAATTTATAACGTAATTAATTTGGGGACTGTAACCGGTCATTCCATAAAGCGCAAACCAATAAATCAAAATTCAAAACGGCTGACAATACTACGAGGGATTTTAGTCTGCGAACTATTTACAACTTTTTCGAGGATAATATAGTGTCAACTTTAGAACTAGTTCGTGATAAATTGCGAGGCTACCCTGATTCTAAGTAACAATCTTTAGAAACATTGCGTAGTGTTTTATTAAAAAAATATGAATTTAAACATAAAAAATTAGATAATCCAATTGTTATAATGGAATCCCCGCGTATCATTGAACTACGACAGAACTATTTACGCAAAATAAAGGAGTACCTTGAATCCCATAAAAGTAAAATTTATTTAGACAAAACTTGGTTTGATACTTATGATGTTGTTAAGTATGGTTGGCTAGACAGTACAAATTTTACTTTTGGTACACCGTGTTCGAGAGGAAAACGCGTTATCATGCCGGAAGTAAAGATGGCTTTATACCTAATGTGTTGCTTTTGTCAGCAAAGAACATCACTCAATAATCAATCTCCAACTTTAAGCGCAATTGTCCTTGATAATATTCGGCGGTAATAACGAAATGAGTAGCGTAGCTCATGTTATTAAAATAGAAAATGGATATTCTGTTTCACCACCTATAGCGCCAGTAGTAATCCAACCTGGAAACGATTCTACTTCTACTTCTGAAGGTTCTAACGATTCCAGTCAATAAATTGTTTATAAAATTTAAGTTAATTATGTTTCTTTAACACGTATCTTAAAAACTTGTTCATTGGCGGTCATACGGGGGGGGGGGGGCCATAGGGAACATGCTCTCCCCCCCTTGGCGTCGATTTACATTACAAATTTTATGAACTACGGCAACAGCGCGTGTGACAAAACTGACCAATCGTGTCAAACCCTTAATTTTTTAAAAATATTTAAACGCAAAAAATATTAATAAAAATAATTAAGTAAGTAGGTATAATATAATATAGGTATCTATAGTTTTCTTAAAATTTACTTAACCGTTTTTTGCGTATTTTTCCTACTTGAAAACCAAGAATCATCAACAAAAAAGGGCGTGGCACCCAAAAACTTTTCGCCTGCGCCGCTAAGATTTTTCCTAACACCGCCTCTCTCAATTGGCACGAGCCGCCCCTGCAAGGCCCCCCCCTCAAAATGTTGATATGACCACCCCTAAACTTGTTATATTACATAACTTTTACTGTGATTCTGCTGATGTGATCAATTTCTTGTTAAAATATATATAGTGAATTCTAACTACTAACTGTATATTCCAACTAACATAGAACCCGCCCCTGTCTTGGCAAGGGAAACTGATAGTACCTCCTCGCGGTCCTGGCTGGACCAAGACAATTTTTTTAAATTGTTTTCGGCAAAATGAGCATTTTTTTTACCGAAAGACCATTTTAAAAATATTAAATGCATGTGTTCTTTGCAGGCGAAGTCACAGGTACAAACCTCTTATCGATATAAACTATATTTTTAAATTGTTTTTGGCAAAATTTGTATTTTTCTTTGCAGAAAGAGCATTTTAAAAATATTCTCTGCAGGCGAAGTCACGGATACGAACCTTTCATCGATGTAAACTATAATGAACAAGCTGTAATATATACTATTTAATCATATTAAAAATTTACAACAATCCGTATTTTAATTATTTGGTAGAAGTGACGCCTAGGGCCGGGAGTTTAATACTTTTTTATGTCATCAAATTAAGCTTGGAACAACTATAACTGTGTGAGGCTTACACGACCATGCACTTCATTGGTTGTCCTTGAGCGCGTATATTTTTTAAAACGAAAGGATGCAAAAAAAATTATTAACATTTTATTATAGTCAATGTTAATATTTTAAAAACATTTTGAATTAATTAAAATTAAATATTATATTTTTTTGCATAAGTACTTGATTGATTGTACGGTGCCTACTGCCACGCAATATTTGAATATAAAATTATTGAAAGAATTACACCTAGGTCGGGGTAATATTACCGTAATTTACGTAATATCACCGAAACTTCTTTCGATATTATTCTCTCTTGCCATCACTACTATTATTACGTATATCACATATTATGATGCAGAGGATAAACCTGTTATGTTTTGTATTTTGTAAAATCTGGTTGGTTTATTATAGCATTTGTTTTTATTTGAAACACTAAACGCCAAGGACTGCATTATAACAATAATATAAACCAGCTAGAAAAAATACATTCCATGAGTGATTTATTTGTCACATTGAAAATACCATAAAATACAAAGAGCACATATAATAATTAGTTGTGAAACATTAAAAAATACTATGAGGAACTCGGAAAGAATCAATTTTCATTAATTCAATGGTACTACGCTCCCCTTTGTTGTCGTCAAATGAAATCGATTAAATTACTATTTGTAAGTATAAGAACCATGATGAGCCGATGACTAATGACTAGTCATTTTAAATATAAAATATTTTATTGTTTCTACGGTTTATAGAAATGTTTACTGTTAAAAAAAAGTGGAAGCCTTAAAACTGTATGCCCTAGATTTTTTGCATAATTATCACAGAAGTATTCCCTTTGTAGTTTTAAACTTTGTAAAACCTCAATTAATTGCCTTTTGGTCTAATCTTCCTGAAAATAAATGTCATTATCATACATCTAGTTTTGGATTGTTGCTTTTGTGTCATTTGAGGAGGGACTCTTGGTCAACTGCCTCCTATGGTAGCTTGCATTGTCTATTACAATTGCGCTATTCGGAGGTATTTTTGGAATTAGCTTGTTTTTAAACCAATCTTCAAATAAATCAGCAGTGGTGTCCTCATGATAATCCAGAGAAGAATCTTTAATGTTTTTTGCAGACAGAGAATTTGGAATCCATCCGTCTTTAGATCCAGCATGCAAAATCGTAATTCGTTTACCTCTTTTTGATGGCGCGCTTGTTTTACACTTGCCCCTTGAGTCAACCCAACCCTCTTCCGGGGTATCATATGTGTCGAACCAGGTTTCATCCAAGTAAATAATCGGCCTTTGCTGATCTCTGTAAATCCTAATTTTTTTTGTAGATATTCGGATCGCCATTCCCAAATTCTACTGAATTTCATTAAAACTTGCCTTTTGTTAATTTTTTTAAATCTAAAGCCCATGTGTACACTTCCATAACGTTGTTCTGCCACATTCAACGCCTGTTTTATCTTTTTCAGGCCTCTAAATTAAATGATCTAATGTAGGCACGCTTTGTTCCTCGTATAACTTGTAAATTTTACGCCGTATTATATCTTGATCACTTTCATCTACCTTCGAGAAAATGCCAGTATCGGTTCTTTTTCCCTCTCTAAAATGGGATTATTCACAATTTTCCATACAGTTGATATTGGAATTTTTCTTAATGTGGCCGTTTCTTCAAACGCGGCTTGCTTGCTGACCGCACGTTCAATGAGAGTTGAATAAACATTGTTTATAACTTCCTTAGTTTCCACAGGAAAGTGTTTTCTGCTTTTCGACGGGGTTATCTCCTGAGATACATTGGGCTCGCACATATTTTCCATCTTTAGAACATATTTTGTTCTATGGGATTAACCCTCTCATTTTGAATCAGGTAAAAATCGGTTTAAAATCACCAAACTATTACTTTAATAATGAAATTACGTCTTTCGGATTTGCAGTTTACTTAGACATTTTTAAGTACGGACCATAATTTACCTGCATTTATTCATTCATTGTTTGTTTATGACCACCCTTGGATAATCCCATTCAAAGGCAAAGTGTAACTTTCTTATATTTCTGGACAGGCTTTACCTGCAACCAAATAAAATTAAATGATGCCCATTGAAAATTAACATTAGGCAATTGATTAATATTTTCTTTAACAATCGCTTAATAAACTAATATAAATATTTTCATTTTATTTATATTTTATATTTTATTATTTATATTATTATTTTTATTATTTATTTATATTTTAAAATTGAGCCTTTAATAGCTCACTATTAAATTAGTGGAGAAAGACTTTTTGACTTTTTTTCCCCTTTTCTCTATATTTCAACTCCACTTCGAGAATGGACTATTTCTTTAAATTAATATAAATATATCAAACCTCTATTTCTCAATGCAATATGAATAACTACTGGTAATAAGAAAATAGAAATAAAAAGTCCCTATATTTTACATTAACCGCCATAAAGATCACAAGTATTTGGCAATACGATGTAAAAACAATTCCTATTTTTTTTCTTTATATAAATACTTGATAAAAGCAATTTAAACTTATCAGGGACTAATCCAAGGAGAGGGGATAGAGGAGTTGTGGCTACACCTAGATTACCGGGTGTTGGGGACATTTGTGGCGGTGGGGGGCACCGATACCATAATTGGAAGCATGTCTGATGAGCTGGTTGGGGTGGATGGGGGTGGCGAAGAGGATCTTGGTACCTCTCTTGTGGAGGTATTGGGCTAGAGGGGATGTGTTTGATATCTCGGTGAAGATCTACGTTATAGATAAACCATGGGATATCCATATCCAACTTTCCAGTTTACGCAGTAACTGGAAAATTCGTTGGTTGCTTCTTGCAGCTTGCGTGTGACTATCTGTGAACGCAGGGACCTGACGACGAAGGCGGTATCGTCAGCATAGAGGGCTAGGGTGATATCTGGGACTTCGGGGATGTCATGAATGTAGATATTGAAAAGATGTGGGGAGAAAACAGCGCCTTGAGGGACGCCTGTCTCTAGATTTCTGGGGGTGAAGAAGGTTTCGAACAGTACTAGAGGGTGTTTGGTGTACAAGTGCGTCATGTACAGGGTGGCCAACTAAGAATGCGAGGTACTGTATCTGGGAAACTATCCATCGCAGAGGCTTGCGGCAAAAAAAAATTATTACTAAAACGGCCAATAGAAAAACCTGGAAAATATTTTTAAGTTTCTGAAATGGCCGCTAGGGGGCGTAACTGGAATCTTGAATCTAAAAAAGTGATGTTTCTGTAAATTCCGCTATATTAACCTAATAAAAAAAAACCTGATCTTTAAAGTCGAGGATAATCTGAACCTTTTTTGTTTGACACTTTTTGCAGTATCTCTAAAAATAAAGTGGTAGGGGGTATTCAAACGTTTCCGTAAATAACATCCTGTATCTTCGAAACGGCTAAGCCGATTTGAACAAACTTAGGCTCGTTAAAAGGAGCTATTCTTGGGCTAGAAACATCATTATATATGAAGTTTTGTAAGTTTCACATATGGCCGCTAGAGGGTTTTTTTCGACATTCCAACAGAAAGGGTTAATTTTCTCAACAAAATAAAATGCATTGGTATGATTTTTTTTTTCATGAAAAAGTAGCTTAATGATGCCTAAACTAGCTCGCGAAAACCGCATCTCGATATCTTGTTCCTAACCCAAAATATCGGCAATAGAAAATGTTATACGAAAATCCCTTAAATTTTCATTTTATTGTAACTATATTTTTCTGGACTTCTTTCTATTATGTAAGTTGTGGCCCTAAAAAGGACCGATTTATGCCATTGCCATTTAGGGATTGCTCAAAAAAATATGGCCCAATAATTCTGCATTCCAGTATGCCACACCACATATTTAAACTCCAACGTCCTTGGTGCTGAACTTCACGCAACCAATGCGGATTTTCTGCAGACCAATAGTGCATATTATGTAGATTGACTCTCCCGTCACTACTAAAGGTGGCTTCATCGGTCCAAAGAATTTGAAATAAAAATTCTCTATTTTGGCGTATCATACCTAACATCCAATGGCAATAGTCCAACTCCGATCCCTTTCAAGGCCTGATGCAAAACGACATGATATGGGTGCATTCTAAAAGTAATTACAATATGTCCACGTTTGCGGAAGTACCGCGGTTGTGTTCGCACAAAGGTTGGATGGAATCTCCTTTATAACCATTTAAAAAATATAATATAAAGTTTAAGGACTTACCTAACATCCAGTTTAAAAGCGATGTCATACCAAGTCTTTAACTTTCACATATTACTGTATCACATTATAAGTTGTACTCATTAGTTTGAGACAACATACATCGCTTTTAAACTGGATGTTAGGTAAGTCCTAAAACTTTACTTTGTATTCACTGTTCATTCTCAATCATGTAATATCCTTTTAGTATCCCCTGATGATGAATGCTTAAGCATTGGAAACATGTTGGGAACTTAAAATTTACTTTAAAATTAAACTGTGGAGGAAGACTGCATTGTTTCATTTACATTCAAATATAATGCTGTTTGTAGCCCAAGAATAGCTCCTTTTAACGAGCCCAAGTTTGTTCAAATCGGCTTAGCCGTTTCGAAGATACATGATGTTATTTACGGAAACGTTTGAATACCCCCACCACTTTATTTTTAGAGATACTGCAACAAGTGTCAAACAAAAAAGGTTCAGATTGTCCTCGACTTTAAAGATCAGGATTTTTTTTATTAGGTTAGAATAGCGGAATTTACAGAAACATCACTTTTTTTAGATTCAAGATTGCAGTTACGCATTCTAGCGGCCATTTCAGAAACTTGAAAATATTTTCCAGGTTTTTATCTTGGCCGTTTTAGTAATAATTTTTTTTGCCGCAAGCCTCTAACGATGGATAGTTTCCCAGATACAGTACCTCGCATTCTTAGTTGGCCACCATGTACATTTAAAACCATTGCCTTCGCTTTTACGCCAAGCATACCCTTACAAAACACTGTAGAATAATTATTCGCCATTCTTATAATAGACCCACAAGTTTTCCATAACACGTTAAAAACTAAACTAAGTAAGTTAGAAATATTCTAATATGAAATAAGGTACAGGTTCCTGTCTGTTTATTGCAATGTTGCAATGTTACCACTAATAACCCTTTGCTGTGCTGTCAACCATTAAGAAATAAAAATAGTTGAATTTGTTAGAGCCTATTTAGAAAGTATATTGTATTTTAAAGCACATATCGCGACAAATTGTTCCTTATCAATTTTTAAATATACATTGATGTACTGCCTCTAATCGAATCTAAAGTACTTTCAAGAACCCTACTATATTAATGATTTTAATAAACGAATATAAGTGTAAAATATTATTTGTATTTCAGGACCAACGTGCTGGAACGATATTTTAACAAAGACTTTACCCTGACTCTCCCAGAAGAGAAAAAAATAACCGACATCAAGTGGTTTGCAATTTACGATATCTGGTCTAAGAACACGTTTGGAGACATTTATATTCCCGAAGAATTCGAACCGCCTATAGCTCAAAAAATCTCCCAACTAACTGGAAAAACAAACTCGATTAGTACCATATCGGTAGAAATTTTGGACGCAAAACAAATCAAACTAATTGGGTTTACCTATGATGGACATGCTAAAGGGGCTTATTTCTGGGTTGGAGTTGGTGCTCAACCCGTTTCGAAAGGATTTCAGGTTCCGGATGAATATGGATAGTAAGTATAAAGTTTAATGGCTAAAATCAGTAAACTCTAAAAGTTCTTAGGAGTTTCTCGTATAAATATAATTAATTTCTTTTTAGACGGGCCATAGGGTTTTACATAGCAAATTTTAAAGCCAATTTTAGGCATTTATTGGACATTTAAAGCTAAAATGTTTAATAGAGATAGCTTAGGGATTTAAGTGCAGGCAATGGCTGTATTTAAAGAAAAGCAGTAGAATATTTAAAGGAAAGCTGTCTAAATAGGAATAGAAGTCTGTGTAAACCATAAATACATTTAATGAAAGAAGGGGGGGGGAAGGAGATCTTTTCATGGCAGTAACTGATCTAGGACATGTTTTGACCTTAGAGAAGGTCATCTTCAGAAATAATAAGAGACTTTTTCAAATTATAATCATGGTTCGGGGATTAAGCTTTGACACATGAGATACAAATAAATTGATCACCTCACACTTATAGAAACAAACAAAAATAAACCCTTTTACTTAGACACTACATATTTTGTTAATTGAATTTTATATTCTAAACATAATTTTGACCTAAAAACAGGTACTTATTAAAGTTCTACATGTAGTAAATAATGGGAAAACTAATCTCGTAAAAATTTAAGAAATTAATAAATCCATTAAAAATCCCGATAATAAGACCTTAATTTTAAGATTTATTAAAACAAAATAACAAAATTTAATATAAAACCTCCTTCTTGCTGCAAAAAGAAAATATTTTAATAAAAAAAACCTAAGAATAAATTTACGCTATTAAACAAACCGAAAATAAATGCCGTAGAAACGCCACTTACCTGTACGAGTCTTTTGCAGCGGTGTTCTGTGACTTATCTAAAGCCTTTGACTGCGTAAATGACAGAATACTGCTGTAAAAGTTTTGGAGGCTTATGGATTTAGAGGTGTGGCCTTGGAGTGGTTTCGATCGTATTTGGCGAGTCGTGTTCAGACGCTTGTCTTTAATAACAGTAGCTCTTGAGAATTGAGCCTAGATATAAGCGTTCCTCGAGGATCCGTACTTGGCCTTCTCCTTTTCCTCATCTACATTAGCGATATGCCCCATCTTGATATAGCGGGGACGTTCATCATCTTCGCCAATGACACGACCATCCTTTGGCATGACACGGTTGCCGATTTGCTTTCTTTAAATGTAAAGAATGGTTTGTGTAAAATCAAGGAGTGGTGCGATGCGAATTTGCTATCCTATAATGTTTCAAAGGCTAACATATTTGGATTTCGATGTGGTCTGGATAATGTTGATCTGGAGGGCGAGGCGATCTCTATGCCTGAAGGGCAGTCAGATATATGCGTGGTGCTAAGGTTCATGATATTTGTCATGCTTTGTTTCTTAATAACTCAATTTAACCTCTTTGTTGTATCTTTATCCTAACAACTGTTTTGCGCTGTTGTTTAAAAAATATTAAAGTAAGCTGTCTATCCCCACCCATTATAACACACGTCAATGATTTCTCCTGAACTTACCAGTTCTACTATCCAGCCTAATTAAAAAATTTTCATAGCGAAAAAAACCTTTAACCAGGTTAGTTACCCCTTCATTTGAGAAGGAAACAGTGTTTGGGGGGGTTTAGAAGACTAACCATAAAACTATTATTAGAACAAGTATATTACACTCTAGATGAGTATTTTCATAACGTGTTGAGATAAAAAAATTATCACATACGACTCTACTATTTAAATTTTGAATTATTATTCTTAACTACTTGTTTTCTAATATATTTATCAATTTTATGTTGTTTTGACTTTTAACGTTTTAACCATGTCTAGTTTCATTTAATGTGGCTGTACTCTTGTGTTCTGTTTGTTATCACCTCGTTACCCTTGTATATTATATCTTTGTCAACAGGATAGATATTCTTAGGACAATAAAAGATTTTTTGAAAATAAATATACAAGGGAATGTCATTATTTCCATAATCACAAAATGTCCTTTACATTCATATCTGTAACCGATACCTATCACAATTCTGTGCAGCTTTCCCCCATACAATCACAGCAGAATGGCACAATGCAAAATAGAAAGAAGGGTTTAAGAGGTTGCGCAGGACAAAAATACTACTCCTCGACCTTTTGGCAACATAATCCACATGAGATTCAAATGTAAGTTTTAGTTATAATCCCAGAAAGTTTACCATATTCTGAGTCTCAAAGGGTAGAACCCAATGTTTCGCAATGAGAAGATCATGTAGTTGGTCTTGCTATCAGTCATTACCAGTCTATTCTCCTTAAATCGGCTAATTCAGCTTCCGACTGCACGTCACCCGTCCTGCCAACAACCTCATCTAGGTTCTTGTGCTGCACCGAGATGGCCGTGTCATCGGCAAAGGGAGTATAGTGGCCCACTGTGGTGTTTAATGGCAAAAATAAATAAATGCTAAGCCTAACTTTACATTACTCAATTTTAAAAAATAATTAATACATACTTTCTTTTAGTTTGGACCCTCTTAAAGCTTACAAGAACAAAACAATTACATTGGAGCTTCCTGGAGACCTGACAATTTTCAATATTGATTGGTTTAGTATTTTTGATCATGATGGTAACACCAACCTGGGTTCGATTATTATTCCTGAAGCTTTAAATGTCCCTCCATCTTTAATTAAAGTTATCGTAAGTATAATTTTCTTTAATTATTACAAGTAGGTACCTACGCTTTACTTTTTTCAATTGGCCGACATTTAATTATTCTTTAACATCTGCAGAAAGAAAAATCATATACATACCTACATTACATTGTTATCAGGGTTGATAAAAATCATGATTATATTTTGTTTTGTTAAGTAAACAAATATTTTTAGGCAGGAATAGTACAGATACGAAGCAAAACTGGAGAAGTTTTAACATGCAAATTTCGTTCGCGTAGTTTTTGCAAGTTTGCGCCTTTGTCGAAACTGGTATTAACGGGAAAATTTCGTCCGCGCAGTATTGCAAGTTTGCCGCTTTGTCGAAACTTGTAATAACTGGCAGAAAACGCCCGGCTATATAAACGATACGCACTTATTTTAGCTATCAGTAATATTTTTGCTTTAGGGGTTAATCTATCAAAACATTTGAACTCATGACAAGCTGGTCAGAAAGGAATTTAGTGTTTGGCAGCATTTTATAAAAAAGAAAGTGGTGGACAAACTAGGTTGTAGAGCAGTATGTAAAAAGTGTGGTAAAGAATTGCAAGGTCTAGTGGACAGACTAAAAAGTCATTGGGAAACCTGCAAAAGTGAAACTAGTGATATCAGCAGTGGTCTTGAAACTCTGCATGATGATTGTCAGTCACAGCCTGGAACTAGCCAGAGTGAAATTATCCAGTTGGCAAAGAAACAGAAAAGCGATAACTGTGAAAAGGGAAGTGTAGGTGGACGTGAAAATAGTAGAAGTACCGGTCATTTGGATTCTTTCGTTGTGCGAACTGGACAAGATAAGAAAAAAGAATTGGACAGACAAATAGCCAAAGCCGTTTACGCAACAAATTGCAGTTTTAGAGCTATAGAAAATAAAGAGGTTCGAAAGGCCATAGAAATGCTAAGACCTGGTTACCTTCCACCATCTAGATTTCAGTCATCATCAACGCTCTTGAATGAAATATTTTGAAGAAAAATCTAAATGTTTTTACAAGTTATCTGGACAATCTGTTTGCATGTCCTTAGATGGATGGTCCAATATACATAATGAGCTGATAATCTGCGTCGTTTTGACTGCAGAGGATGGAAATAGTGTTCTTTTAGAAAGCATAGATACATCTGGTCATCCCCATACAGCTGACTATCTTGCCGAATTGGCTATTAACTCAATAAATAAGTGCAGAAATGAATATAACTGTAAAGTTACCAGTATTGTTACAGATAATGCGAGCAACATGGTCAGTATGAAGAAAAAAATTACCGAGTCGTTCAATTACCCTATAATTACATATGGTTGTTCAGCACACTTACTTAGTTTGCTCTCCAAAGATTTAGAAGCATCGCAGATAAAAGAACATAGTACATATTGTGAAATACCTACCCATTTGCCAAATGCTTGGTATAAAGAAAAAGGGGGCAATAAATTGGTCTTACCTCAGGATGTTCGATGGAATACACTTTCAGATTGTCTTGTAAATGAGTGGCCAAAATTGTTATTAATATGTGAAGAGCATAAAGATCAAATTGATCCAGTGATTTTTAAAAAGTGTCAGATATCTGTATTAAAAGGATGGCTGAAGATCCTCCACAGTTGCTAAAACCAATTTCTATAGCACTGGATGCAATGCAACAAAAAGGTGCATTTTTATCTCAAGCAGTTTACATTTGGAAAAAGTTACTGGCTATTTTTGACAGTTTTGAATTGGAAGAAGAAAGAAGCTTGCATCAATATCAATTATTTAAGAACAGATATATTTAAGCTCTAACCCCCTTTCACTTTTTGGCGTATATTTTGGATCCTACAATAAACAAAGAAGAATATCCATTACTAGCTGAAGAAAAGAGAGATGCTCTACACATTGTTTCCAAATATTTTGCAGACACAGGATTATTACCATTACTAATTAAGTTGGAAGCTAAGTCGGACTCTTTTCACAAAACTCTGTTTTCAGAGGAAATAATCAAAAATGTAACAGCAGTACAGTGATGGAGATCTCAAGAAGATGTTTTAGAAATTAAGCAAGTGCTCCCTATAGTAATTTCCGAGGTAATTTCTGTTTTGTGTGCCTGTGCATCGTCTGCTGATATCGAAAGGATGTTTTCTACTTATGGATTCGTACATTCAGATATAAGAAACAGACTTGGCAGTGACAAAGCAGCTAAACTAGTATTTCTATTTAAGCATTATAACACTTAGGTTTTTTTATATATTTTTTTTTTTGTTTAAATTAAGAATTTTTTTTGTATTAAAAAGGTTCTTTTAGTTTTAATTTTTTTAAAGTTTTATTTTTGTAATAACCAGCTGTTCTCTTCGATTATTATAATAAATAATTAATCATTATTAAAAAAAAAATCATATTGAATTTTAATCAATTGATTTTAATCATCTCAACCCTGATTGTTATTGTGATATATTGTTAAAGATATAATACTGTAATGGTATTTTTTTTAACTAAATTGTACAGGGCGTTCGGAAATACTGTTACTTAAATTTAGGGGAAGAGTGGTGGACTCAAAATACGGCAATTTTTATTTATAAACATGTAAATGCGCCCCAAATAATGCTTCTTACAGTGGCGGCTCGTGACTTGCTAGCCAAGGTCGGCAGTTCGGTACAGGCGTGGATCCAGGGAAAAATGTTAGAGAGTGTTAAGAAGCGCCGAAGGTATGAAAAAATGTAAATCAAACATTCTTTTTTTATGATAATAATTTGTAGTATCATATTCATTATGGTTTTTTTTTTTAATTTTACTTTGTTCATCAAATGAAAGAGAAGACTAAAAAACAATGAATACGACCATTAGGATCATTTTTTACCTCAGTTACAACTTGGTTTTTCATATCATTGCGTGATGCGTGCGTCCAAACAAGATATTTTATTTAAATTTTAAAACACTTATCAAAGGCCCTAATCCTAAACAAACCTATTAACCAAATCGAAAGTTTCATTTTTCAACAGACCACACTCACTCCAACTTATTGTACACTAATTCGGTCCTTTCTTTCAAGAATAATAATAAACAATCGATAATTAATGAGTATAATAACAAACGAGTAATAACAACAACTAACTAGCCTTACTTTCTTTAAAGGTTTGTTCCAAGTTCCAACTCGTTATTCTATGCCCGAACGATTATTTCCAGCCTGTCAATTGAACTTTGAACTTGGCAATCGACTGTTGCAGTCACAAATTAGTTGTGCGATCGTTTGTCGGACTGTATTGATACGGATTTTGGTCGGTTTGGAACAAACCTTTAATTTACCGGCCAGTCTATTATTTCCGTTTCTGACGGTGTGTGAGTTTGCAACACGGTTTGCAAATATATTATTGTATATGTATGTTTGGTTGCCTGGAATTTTGAAGTTCTTATGATAGGGTCGGCTTGCCGGTCCTAGTTACAAAGGCGACTTGATAAGTAATACAATTAATTTGATGGTGGCGTGTTTACGAATAATTCACTATGACGTCCTGGGTTACAAGTTATTAGGGCGATTTAAAAAAGTATAACGGTTATTCACTGGTAGTTTGGGGGTCATTAAAAATGTAAATTGATGTAGATAAATAACATATACTGTTTGTTGTCTGTTTGACACTGGGTCGGCACTGGCTTCTTAAAGGTCAAATCACCCAAAGATCATCCTTCTTCTTAAAATTAATATTAAATAAGAGGCGCCTAGCTCCCTTAAGGTGCCTTTCCGAACCCGTGTTGAAAATATGAAACGTTTGTCCGATTTAAAGGCGACCAATTTGCCCCTACAGTTAGGACCACTATTCCGAACCTCCTCTGAGTTAAATGACTATACACACAAATATTTCAAGTCAAAGTGGTTTTTCGGCATATACAGGGTGTTTCAAAAACTATAAGTGACATGTAAATTCTCGAAACGCCAGTTTTTAGCCTCCATGATTGGCTTCACAACTGTGTAAAAAATGTGTTTAAATAATACAAGATGTAGGTGGCGCCATGGTGCAAAGAATTTTTTCGATGACAGGAACTTTTAAATGTTGTGGTTCTTAAAGACAATGAATTTTTGATCAAATTATGTCTCACACAAATTTTTGATAAATACAACATGAACGGAGATATCTGGGGTTAAGTTTTTTATTAAAATAATTTTAACGAGTATTTTATTTATAAATATTTTTAATATCCTTTAGCAGATTTTAATTTTATTTTGGTAATGTTAATTTTAGTGATAAAACGCTCGTGTAGCGCTAAATTATTACGCCCAGTGACGTCTCAGGGGACGCCTTAACAAATAATATTGGCAAAAAATAAGACGCCACTGAGTTTTAGGCGAGGGGGAAATCACAAAAAAAAATTGTACACTGAAATTCCCCTTTCAGAAGAAATTCCCCGATATTACTTAAAAATCTTTGAAATTTTTTGAATTTCCCGCAATTCCTCGTAATTCCCCGCAATTCCTCGTAATTCCCCGTAATTCCTCGTAATTCCCCGCAATTCCCCAAGGCACTCTTGAAATTCCCTACAAAATTTTTTACGTTTTATGACGTCATAACTGTTTTAATCGTAAAGAAATTTATATTTTTATATTCGTAAATATTTTATTCTAACCAAAAAATATTAATTCAGTCAAGTAACTAGTGCAATACATATATATTTTTTATAAATTCGATTGAATCGGCAGTTGGTTCCTTGTGAAATATTTGTTAAATAATAAACTAAAACATTACCTAATCTAATAAACTTTCAATCAAAATATGCAATTCAAAATTCATTCCGGTTCATTGATAATACAAAAAATCTTATAATCCCGAAAAATGGAAATTTAGTATCCTTTGATGTTAAAAGCCTTTCTACTTCAATTCCGATAAAAGAACTCACTGACATTTTAACTAATTTAATTAATGAAGCCACCATAGAGGATACTATTAAAACGGAAATTAAAAATGCACTTAAAGTATATATTGGACAAAATTAATTTATTGTCCGAAATAATTATGGCAAATTTTGAAAAGTTAATTTTTGATTCCAATAACCCTCTTATCAAACACATTTTTTGTTGGAACAGATACGTAGACGATGTTTTCTGCATTTGAAATAGTACGGAAAGAAACTTAGACCAGTTTTTAGTTTTACTAAATTATTTAAATAATAACATACAGTTTACTATAGAAAAAGGTCAGAATAGTGAAATAAATTTTCTAGATATTAACATAATAAAGTAGACAACCACTTAGAATACAATATATTTATAGAAAACCCACTACTACAGATACAATAATCCATTATAATTATAAGCAATCATGGCAAATAAAAGTATCACCTTTTCACAGTCTTATACATAGATTAGTTACTTTCCCGTTAAATAAAGAAAACTTTAATAAAGAACTCCGTATCATCAAACAGATAACAGACAACAACGGATACAAAGAAAACTTAATAGATAATCTACTTAAAGAGAAACAAAAGAAACTGTTAAAGAAAGAATCACCAAAAGAAACTAATAACAAATTTGTCAATCACATATCGAAATTCAGTAATAAGGTTAGCAATAAGTTAAATAATTTAGGATGTAAAACTATTTGCGTTAACAAGCAAAACTTAGGTAAGATACTTGTGAATAATAAGGACAAAATAGATAAGCTAGATAAATCAGGTGTTTATAAAATACATTGTTCAGATTGTAATGCTGTAATATTGGTCAAAGTGGTAGATGTATCAAAAATAGACTTAAAGAACATAAAACATCAATTATAAATAATGTTAAAAACACAGGAACACATTGTATTGAAAATAATCATTTCATTAATCTAAATAAAATAGAACTACTTCATGCTGAAAACAAAATAAAAAAATTAGATTTATTAGAACAATTTTATTAGAAATTAAAAAAATCTTTGAAAAAATACATCTATTACTACCAATGACTAACAAAATTTCCACCATACCCCTATTATTGACAAATGTATTTTATCAACAACCCGGGACTTTCCAAAACAGCAATAAAAACCCCATAATATAATTAAGTCAATAAAAGAAGGTATATATAGTTAAATGATCTTTCTTAAAATTTAGTATTAATCAGGTACTCTTGAAAAAGCCCTAATAAGGCGAAACATATGTAGAGTAATTCTCTATTAAAGCATGAAACATTAAAAAGCAAAAAGTGTTTTAGTGTATTATATATATTTTTGTTAAATACCATTATTTAAAATTATTAAACAAAATAGTAATGGACAAAACTGTTGATTAAAATGCTTTTACACGAACTTTATTTATACTAAATTCAAAACCAAACAAACTAACATACTAACAGCATAATACAAAATATTATTTTATAAAATATAACCTGGTAGTACTTAATATAATATTTTATTATAATAAAATATTTTTTAAATCATTATATTTTTTGCCAATATTCAAAAAATCAACCCGTTTTAGCTGAAATCGGTCGGACGCGAGCTCGGAACCTAAAAGACTAGTTGGACCGTAATAAATATACTTTTCCTCCACTTTAGCAATGTCCTCTTTCTTTGGCCATACAAACGTATTATTTTCTTTCTTGAAAAATATCATTTTAAATTTATCTCTCACTTTTTCCAGCACCTTTCCGATAAACCAATCTTCTTCATAAAAAACTGCATAATAGCTTTCGCAGTCAATACACATAGTTTTCACCTCTGGTACTGTGTCATCGACCATATCTTTATCTGTTTCTAAATCCGAAAATGTTTCTGTGTCGGTCGAGTCGTCGTAACTTATGTTATTATCACAATTATCTGTTTCGTCCTGCGTGTCCTCATCCGTTTCATTTAAGCAAGCATTTACGCTATCGCTTGTGGTTTGGTCTCCAGAATTTTCACTATTCGTGTTTCGCTTCAGCTTTTTTCTCGGGTTTAGTTTTTTGTCTAGCTTCTTTCCAACAGTTGTTTTGCGTGCATTTTTTTTCTCTGAAATTATAAACCTTTTTAGTCTGTCACTGCTAACTTTTCCGTTGTTGTTACTTAGTAACCAACAATAACTTGATTTTTTTATTATAGCCGTTTTATTTTGTGATAATTTAATTTTTATAAAAGGGCAATTTTCTGTTATTTTTATATTTTTGTGTGAAAAATCTTTCAAATTAGTGGAATCTTCTCGAGCTTCTTCACTGTCCAAAATAAAATCATTAATAAATATTTGGTTTTGAAAGCTATTTTCAGGTTCTTGTTGGTGTCTTGTAATTTTGGAATCTATTTCAAAATCTATTTGTTCCGTTAAGTCGAGGTCAAGATTGCAAACTAAGTTTGCAGAATTAATATTTTCACTTTGTTTAATATCTAATGAATAGCAGTCATCCTCTGTTACTTCCATTTCTAAATTCCTTGCATCTTTTAATGCGTCATATAATGCAGTTTTTACTATTCTCTCTATGTCTACATTTTTTAAGATTTCTTCATTAATATTATAATTATTTTATTCTTTGTGTCTTTTTGTTTCCCTCGGAAATATATAACAGTCTTTTAAGTCATTCATTACGTAATTTATAAAAGATATTCGGTCAATTCTTCCTAAAATATTATTATCTTTTATACTAAAGTTGACTACAGTGGAAAAAGATTTGTTGTTCTTTATGAGAGTACCTGATGAATTATTGGTTTTAAATGCAATATTGATATTGAGTTTATTGAGAAATTTGGCGATGTTTTCGCTTACTTGACCGATATAAGTAATTAATTTGTAGGTTTTGCTGGTTTCTTTAGTGAAACTTGGTATTTCCGTTCCGAGAATCTAATGACATATTATGTAATATCACTGAAAATTCCCCGAGATACCTGGAAATTCCCCGCAATTCCTCGAAATTCTCCGAAATTCCTCGAAATTCCCCTGCAATTCCTGGCCCTGTACACTAAAATACCCCAGTGATTTGCCCCTCGGTTTTAGGTAATTTTTATATTTTTTGCGGATTAAGCAACTAAAAATATCCTTCTTGTCTGTTAAATTGTTTTCATATCTTGCTTCGTTTTCGAGAAATAAAAATGCATATCTCTGGAAAACAAAAATCATTAAATAATTAACATTAGTAACACTCAGTGTCAGTGTCAGAATTTGCAATTTCTACATTTTTAAAATAAAAATGGTTCACCATACAAATCAAGACAAATTGAACATGTTTTTAGTTTATGGAGAATGCCATCAAAATGCTTCAGAAGCTGTGCGCTGCTATCGAGCTCATTTTCCAGATAGACCAACGCCCGATCGCAAATCTTTTGTAGCTTTGTGTACCAACTTAGCTACATATGGTAGCTTTAAAAAGGGAAAGATTCCAAGAGGGAAGAGGATTACGAATGACGAAAATGTAGCTATAGTCCTACAAACAGTAGAAAATAGCCCACAAACGTCATTACAAAAATAAAAGATGAAACTAATATTACAGTTCGTGTCGCAGAATCCTAAAAGGAAATGGGGGTTTTCTATACAAGATTCATTTAGTGCATCATCTACAACCAGAAGATTACCAGCGCAGATTAAACTTTTGGCACATTTTCATATTCTTTTTGAAGAAAATCAAAATTTATTAAACCAAATTATGTGGAGTGACGAATCCCGGTTTCACAATAATGGAGTAATTAACAGACATAATTGTCGCTACTGGTCCCAGGAAAATCCTAACTGGATGCGACAGACTAAATTTCAAACATGATTTGGGGTAAATGTTTGGTGTGGTATTGAAAATGGTTACATATTCGGGCCCTATTTGTACCATGAACGTTTAACTTCAGTTCGTTATTTACAATTTCTGCAAAACGATCTCCCTTTGCTGTTAAAAATGTAGGAATTGACGTAAATACTATGTGGTTTAATCAAGACGGTGCCCCAGCACACAATAGCAATATCGTTATAAATCATCTAAATGTGACGTTTCCAGGAAAAGTGATCAGCACAAATGGGGATCTTAGATGGCCAGCAAGGTCCCCTGATCTCACCCCGATGGACTTTTATTTATGGGGCTACTTACAAAATGAAATCTACAAGGAACCAATAGAAGACATGGCTGACCTTTACAACAAAATTTATGCTACTATAGCCGCTATTAATCGAAATACACTATTGAATTGGCAGTTTACAGAACCGAATTATTATATCGATTTGCTATGTGTGTGTATGAAAACGGCAATAATTTTGAACACCTTATTCGACTCCATTAGTTAGTTTTTGATATTGTTCTAATTTTCATTAATAATTTTGTATAATTTCTCATCTCACACACATAGCAAATCTTTCATAAAATTTAAAACATCTTTTAATTTTATTTTATTATGCTTTAATGTTTCAACTTTGCTTTTAAACAACAAAAAATACAACGTATTGATAATTTATGGTTTTGTTCCTTAATGCATATGCAATAAAATTGTTTTTATTTTTATTTCTCGAAAACGAAGCAAGATATGAAAACAATTTAACAGACAATAAAAGGATATTTTTAGTTGGTTAATCAGAAAAAAATATAAAAATTACCAAAAACTCAGTGGCGTCTTATTTTTTGCCAATATTATTTGTTAAGGCGTCTCCTGAGACGTCACTGGACGTAATAATTTAGCGCTGCACGAGCGATTTATCACTAAAATTATCATTACCAAAATTAAATTAAAATCTGCTAAAGGATATTAAAAATATTTATAATTAAAATACTCGTTAAAATTATTTTAATGAAAAACTTAACCCCAAATATCTCCGTTCATGTTGGATTTATTAAACATTTTTAGAGAAATTAATTATCTTTAAGAACCACAACATTTTAAAGTTCCTGTCATCGAAAAAATTCTTTGCACCATAGCGCCACCTACATCTTGTATTATTTAAACACATTTTTTACACAGTTGTGAAGCCAATCATAGAGGCTAAAAACTGGCGTTTACAGAATTTACATGTCACATATAGTTTTCGAAATAATTGGCCTGGGAGTTTTTATTGAAACACCCTGTATAGGGTGTTTCAAAAAACATGTGCCATAGCTCGTGTCGTGATTCCTTACCCAAAAATAAGATAAATAGTTACTATCAACAATGGTCCGCCACCGCTTTATTTTAGAAATACTGGGTGACAATTTTTTAAGCGGATGCAGTTTTCTCTTTCGATAACACAGTTATGTAAGCAGTGTAATGTCTAATGGGAAGTACCTTTCGATAATTTTTTGATTTCGGCTTTGTTTAGGAGATAGATGCAATTTTATCAAACTTTGATATGGGCACAGCCACTGTCGTCGTCATGAAGATGTATATCAAGCATTCGCACGAATGAAATCTAAAAACATGGGGACTGGCGGTCTGGGCTATAGCATGTTGCTGTTTAGTATAGATCATATCATAGACGTAATTACAGATTTATTTAACGTGTGTTTGCAGAAGGCAGATTTTCTCAGCTTATGGAAAAACTTCTATTATTAGGCCCTTGCCATAAGCCCCCAAGATTGAAGTTCTAACTGAACAGACCAATATGTTTATTACCAATTGTCTCTAAAATGCTTGAGGTTCTCGTGGGTGACATGGTTAAAACGAAGTAAGGTACGAAAAAATATCAAGAAACAAAAAAGTTGTAGTTTTAGCTACTTAACCCGAAAATAATATAAATTTTTTAAACAAGTCAGTGGCGTACATTTTGCTTGTCAATATTATTAGTGAGACTGCCCCCCCCCCCCCCGGGACGCCCCTAAAACTCATAATTATCATCTAGTTAGTGGAGGATCTTTGAGATATTAATAGAAAACAGATTTTTTTTTTAAATTTTGACACCCTGTATCTTGAAAACCAGCCTTTTTAGGACACATGTTTATATAAACTTTTTTACTTGAATTTGGTTCAGGAATGCGTCCTTGGAATTACGGCCTATCATTAAGTAAGACCCTGTATAATTAATTACCAACGTTTCTTGAAAATTTCCAAGTAATAAGAAATTTAAAAATAAACTAACAATAACAATTCTGGAAGAATGATTTTGTTAAAAGTGTGTGAAGTAGATACTTTATTGTGAAATTATTATTTTATCTATTGGTTCAGTTACTAGTATTCTAAGTTTGTATTATATTCCCTGTAATGAACTATAATAGTAAGTTGGGAATAAATAATTGAATTAGAATTATAAATATTTAAGAACATTTTTTATAAAAAGGTGCAAGAATAATAGGTAAGGTATGAAGTTTCTGGAAGCCATATAATCAACCTAGCAATTAAATATATAGCTAATGTTGCAAATTTTGAAATCCCAAAATAATTATATAGTTGTAGAAAAAGAATATGATTATTTTTGCACTCGCGTGCAATAGCTATTACTCGCAAAAATCAATTATTTTATTCGCCTTCAGCTTTGCGAAACAAGCTGTATTCTTATAATAGTAATACCCAGCATTACACGGTCGTTAAATAATATACTATTAATTTACACTTATTTCTTAAAGCCACACAAAGATGACCTACCAAATTGCCTACAACTCCATAAAAATTTCCAAGTATCCTGGGAAATATTCGGTCCTGCCGTAACATTCCAACTAGCAGGTATGATCGGTCAAGACGAATATCTAGCCTTTGGTGTCTCTGGATCTCGGGAACAGAGTCAAATGGTTGGCGCAGATGTAGCCATAGGTTATATCAATGGATACCAAGGATATGCTACTGATTATAATATTACTGCACTAACACCGGTATGTATATTTTCGATGGGAACTGTGCCAGAGAATCCTTCGCATTTGCATTTGAGAAATACTTACTAATAATATTATAATTTTAGTGTGTAAAAGTTTTGGGACAATACAAAGGCGTTTGTAAGGATAGCATGGTCGGTGGAACAGATGATAACCAATTGAATTCGGCTGTAAGAGAAAATGGGATTACCCTAATAACGTATAGAAGATCTCTAATATCATGTAAGTTGACTATACTTAATTTGTTTGTAAAACTTTTATTTCAATATCTACTGCTATAAAAAACAAATGTTCTCAACAAATGATATGTTTGAACTCTTACATTCTAAGGCACTGAAATTTGGTTGGCAGTTAGGCAATAGCCGGAGGCTTTTTACGCCGTCGCCAAATCTGAGTTGCAATATACAGAGTGTTCTAAAAATACAGCTATTTTGGTTACATACAAAAATTTCTAAAAGTATATTTTTTCAATTGAAACCCTGTATATTATTATATATTTATTTATTCAGAGTAATATTACATAAATACATTATTGTAATAAATATTTCTTAATGAATGAACAGGCTACAAACAAATCCAATAATATAGTCATCGTAGAGAACATAATGTATAAGTACTAGGAAAGTTAAGCTACCAAAAAAAAAATAGCAAAAAGTAGTTTAACGCCTATCCAGATCTACAAAGCCACTGGCTTGTCTGCGAATCTCGACATTTTCGTCGTAGTTTATGCTTCGCTGCATTGGATACATTTTTTAAGAATTAGGAAAATTTGGCTTGGTTGGGTGAGAGAAAATTAACGTAAAAGAAATCGGATTATGTCGAGACAAATAGTCTTTCGATTACTGTGCCTAAGCTCGTTAGTAGGCTGATCGGCCTATAGCTCGTAGGAACTGTGGGATCCTCACCTTTTTTGTGGATAAGGATGACTTTGGCATTTTTCTATGCACACGAGAAATGGCCTTTTTTTATTATTGCCTGGGATATGCTTACTGTATTCCCCAAAGTTCTGTCTGACAGGTTTCGCATTTTTAATGTCGTCAAAACCCGGGGTTTTTTGTAAAATTTACTATTGACTGACTTCATTTAGGATGATTTCAGCAAGGTTTTGCACCGGATAATCAATTATTTTATAAATTTGAATCGTCCTGGAGATCCTCCTTGTGGCTCGGCCGATGGATTTTCACTGAATTGTTAGCAGTTTATCCGCGAACAATTCAGCTTTATCGTTTGGATCTGTCAGTGTCTGGCCCGTGATTGGATTCTTTAGGTATGACAAAGGTGCTTTTGCTCCTTTGGTTAAGGTTCTTGTCAGTTTTAAAGACTAAACTATCTTCAATGGCCAGACTCTGAATTTTGTCATCCCATATCTCCGATTGCGTTGCTATTAGCAACTGCCTTCGCCTATGCTTCGCGATTATTTTCTCTATTTATCTCTTCAGTAAAAGCCCCGTATTTCGAAAATACATGGTTCATAGTTAATAACTAGTGATTGAAAAAAACGCCATTAGTAAAGCTTTTTTATAAAAGTAAAATTTTTACTTCCAGCTGATAGCGGTGATAAAGAATTTCCAATAGAAGGCTCAATCTACGTAGTATGGGCGATGGGTAAACTGGATGAAAATAAAGAACCGGCTTTCCATGACGTTTATCCAAAAACCAACATCAGTATCGAGCTTAATCCAAAAGAACCAAAGAAGACTTGTTATTCCTTTACCAGATCTGCACCAGTAGTTGGCGACCCGTGGAGCAAGGGACAGATTTTTGACAAAACAATTAGAGTATTCAAAAGTACCATTGGTCCTTCTGGAGGTAAAAAAGGATATCAGACTATTACAGGTAAAGAGAATAACTTTTAGTCAATGCCTTTTAATTTTTGCAATTCCTAGCATAATAATGATGTCGAAATAGTTTGTATCTTTTGGGTTTTAACATGAGATCTCATCCATCATTTTGACGATGTCTTTATTGTTTTGATAACAACTGTGGGAAAGATGCTTTAATGCTAGTTCCTTGTGAGTCATTGGATTAAAATTAGTTTAAAGTGTTATTCGAGGAGTAGGTACGAAACTAAACCACGTATGGATGGCGGCAAGGGTTCCGTTCTGTATTATTTTGTGCTTTTGGATCAACTCCAGCAATCTCAGAATATGGTTGGAGATAAAGCCCCAGATGCCAAAATATTCTACAATTCGGGAACACCTTTATTCTTGACTCTTCTTTTAGTTATAATTTTATGTAGATTTTAATAAGGGGCATGGTGATGGAAAAAAAAATTAAGTGAATTGCACCTTTGATTTTGTATAAATATACAGTTTCTCACTGTAGTCAATAGGAACGGTAACTTACACTTGTTATCCTAATTTTACTTGAACATATTTTTTATTTTAGGACATACCTCTACTGCACTCGCCTGGTACATAAACGGTCTCTTAGCACCCGAACTGTGGCTTCGGAGAGGTCTGACTTACGTATTTAAAGTAAATGGAGGAAACGATCCTCATAGTCCAGAATATTATCATCCCATGATCATAACAGACGAGCCAAACGGAGGATTTGACAGACTGACAGATGCAGCCCAATCAAAAATAAGGGTATTGGTCGGAGTGGAGTACTCTAGGAGGGGAAGGCCAAGACCTACAGCAGGTAAGCTTAATAGGCCTTACACATTACAGTATTTTTTCCCATTTTATTTGCTAAAGGTCGATTCTCACATATCAGATTGCAATGACATTTAAATGGAAACCACCTGTAGGCGAATCACAGTCCGGTATGTGAGCATCGATCTTTAAAGGACCAGACCATGCTTTTGAGTGTTGAAGACTATCGTAAGATCAAAAAACGCATATCTTGAATTAACATTACTCTTGAAATGTAACTTAGGTAAAGGTAAAGGTAAATGAAAACAAGAACTGCCAATTTTATTGGTAAGACAATTAAATATTGTAATTATACGTATTTTTTTGTATCATTATTTAAAAAATTACTTCATTTTTTAATTTAAATGTTTAAATTAACTTTGAAATACATAGGTATTTTTTTTATAAATGCAATAAAGAGGTTTTTATTTTTTCTCTGGAAAACGAAGCAAGATACGAAAACAATTAGGGGAGCAAAAAGTGGCATTATTAGTTGGTAAATCCGTCAAAAATATGAAAATTAGAAT
The DNA here is from genome assembly GCA_963920685.1 of Polydrusus tereticollis. Classification (NCBI taxonomy): domain Eukaryota; kingdom Metazoa; phylum Arthropoda; class Insecta; order Coleoptera; family Curculionidae; genus Polydrusus; species Polydrusus tereticollis. The sequence goes on from OY987328.1 coordinate 72,612,473, forward strand.
AATTAAAAGTGATATTCCTAAATTCGCGCAAACACAATTATATCTGCTTGCTGACGATACCGCGATCACCGCCACCGACAAACAGCCAAGGTTGGTAGTCTCAAAGCTATAACGTCATATAAAACTTATCGAGGCGTGGCTAGGCCAGTGGAAAATTCGCCTCAATGACGTTAAAACCCAAGCCATCTACTTTCCTAGAGCCAGATACAAGTTTCTTCAAACCAGGCTGCTAGCCAAAAATACCAGGTTGGACTGGTGTGATAGAGTAAAATATCTGGGTCTGAGCTCCTCGATAAGCGGCTGGATTGGAATGACAACGCAGACCAACGCTTAAGAAAAGCGAATGGCCAACTTGGTGCCACCTACTCACTCATTAATAGTAGGAGTAGACTTAATGTAGGTAGAAGGACCTTGTTGTACAAGACAATCATTTGTCCCGCACTTATCTACAGTGCCACTTCTTGGTGCACCTTGAATAAGACAACCCTCCAAAAATTCTTTACAATAAAGTTCTCAGAATCATGAGACACGCCCCGCTTCACGATGATCCATACTTTACATAACGACTTACAAATGCCGACAATAACAGAACACATAGACAAACTCATTATCGAATACTACAAACGGACGGACGTTTCCCTGAATCCCCTGATTACACAATCACACATTCACTCCAACCCACAAAAACTACCTCCCTGCTGCCCCCTGAACTACCTCAACAAAACACTAATTGAAAAGATTCAAGAAGTAGTCCATCTGTGGCGAGATTATTAAAGAAAACAAGGTCTGTCTATACCACCAAACTAAAATTTATTTGTCCCTTTAAGGTGAAAAAGGGATTAAAGAGTGTACATAATTTAATGTCATTTTAGGTTGTACTAGTTTCGACTTTAGTCAAAGTCATCCTCAGCAACCATACAATTAAGAATTATGTTTTTAGGATGTACCTAAATAAACGAACTAAAACAAATTAAAAGGGGGGGGAACGAAGTGGTTCAACAATACATGGCCATAACGTGCACCTTATGCAGCCAATGGACTCAACAGAAGACAATCACCTACACGATGCTACTTTCAGCAATGAAGGAAATTAGATGCGAAAATTGTAATAGAGGACAAAATTCCAAATGGAATCATTTATAGTCATGATATGATGTATAGCTGTCTGTAATGAAAATTCAATAAAATAAACGTTTCATGAGTCAACTCCAAGAGGGAACATGATTTATATTTGGTGGGTCAGAATTTTTAATAAGAATAGTAATAAAGTAAAAGGGCAATAAAAATGCAACATTCGCTTTGAACAGCATTAAGTCTTAAGTGATGTTCCTAATTTGTGCCTCTTTTACCAAAAAGAAAAGAAAAAAGAAAATTTGCAACGTAGACCCGATTAAGTTGATATAATTTAAATAATAATCCATAAATATGGAGAATTTGATGACCCCAACTAACTCAATGACGTAAATTATTTTAACACATTTTAATTTCCCTCCTCCCCCCCCCCCCTTTTACTTTATTACTATTCTTATTAAAAATTCTGACCCACCAAATATAAATCATGTTCCCTCTTGGAGTTGACTCATGAAACGTTTATTTTATTGAATTTTCATTACAGACAAGCTATACATCATATCATGACTATAAATGATTCCATTTGGAATTTTGTCCTCTATTACAATTTTCGCATCTAATTTCCTTCATTGCTGAAAGTAGCATCGTGTAGGTGATTGTCTTCTGTCGAGTCCATTGGCTGCATAAGGTGCACGTTATGGCCATGTATTGTTGAACCACTTCGTTCCCCCCCCTTTTAATTTGTTTTAGTTCGTTTATATAGGTACATCCTAAAAACATAATTCTTAATTGTTTGGTTGCTGAGGATGACTTTGACTAAAGTCGAAACTAGTACAACCTAAAATGACATTAAATTATGTACACTCTTTAATCCCTTTTTCACCTTAAAGGGACAAATAAATTTTAGTTTGGTGGTATAGACAGACCTTGTTTTCTTTACTAATTGAAAAATTCTGCAATCAACCCCTAATCAAGTTCCGCATAACAGCAACCCTGTTTAGAAAAAAGAAATTATAGTCGAAGACTAATTTAAGAAACAAAATTATCCTATACAGGGTCGTTGGTATGTATGGAAACGGCCGATTATTTCTTACAGTAAAACAGCTAGCAAAAAATATTTAAGGCAAAAGTTTTATGGTTTTGTAAAGCCTATTAGAAATTAAAAAAGAAAGTATACAGGAGTGAGAGTCAGAAAGCCGTAGAGGAATGAAGTTACCTTTTTTTTTTTAATAGAACACCCTATATCTTATATAATATTTTTGGATTTTACATACAATTACAATTATTTTTTAATAGGTGCATTATAAGCCTAAACCTAATAGCTTCCGAGATATCGACTTTTGAAAAATGACATTTTTGAAATTTGACAACTTCTAGCTTTCTAACGGTACGCTATAGAGCAAAACGGCTTACATGCCCCTATCTTACTTTTTTATTATCTTCCCGAAAATACCAAATTCCGGTTAAACCGGAAGTACGATATTTCCGGACTTTGAGCTACATCCGGTTTAACCGAAAGTTGACACTTTTAGAAAGAGAGGTAAAAACTAAGATAGGGACATGTAAGCCGTTTTACTCTAAGACGTACCGTTAGAAAGCGAGAAGCTGTCAAAATTCAAAAATGTCATTTTTCAAAACTCAATTTCTCGGAAACTATTAGGTTTAGACTTATAATGAACTTAATAAGAAATAATTGTAATTTTACGCAAAATCTAAAAATATTCTAAGATATAGGGTATTCCATTGAAAAAAAAGTAACTTTATTTCTCTACGACTTTCTGACTCATCTTGTATACGTAACTTTTTAAAATTCTAATAGACTATAAAAAACCCTAAAACTTTTGTCTTTAATATTTTTTACTAGCTGTTGTACTTTAAGAAGTAATCGACCGTTTCCATACATACCAACGACCCTGTATATGTGTGAGTGGTATATGTATACACAGAGACTTCACACATGTATCTCTGATCTAGAGGCTACATACGCTACACACCAATGCGAGAAACAAGTTTAGAAATTCTTTTTTTTTAATTGCAGATTCGGATTTTACAGTTAAAAAATTCGGGCAACTTTTTGTCAGGTGAACAAATATAACAAAACCTCAATTTCTTCGTTACGTATTGTTCTCCGACGAGTTTGTAGTCAACGTGTGGTGTGGAATAATTGGCAACAAACTCATCGGCCTCCATATTATAACAAGTGGGTTTAACGTGTCGGTTGTCCAGCACACTATTCGGTGGTAGCAGGTGAAGCACTTGATCATGATTTCAATGGCCTTACTTCGCTCGATTTATTTTTGTGGGCCTATCTCAAAGAGAAAGTTTACAAACAAGTACTAACAACACGTGAGAATATGATTGAGCGAATCAGAAATGCTTGTGCCGAATATCAAGCAGACACACTTCTCAGTTGTGTACAGTCATTTGAAATGCGGATTAATAAGTGCATTGAAGTCGAAGGCCATAATTTTGAGCACTTACTTTAATAATTGAAACATGATGAGGCGCGGGGACTCATGTAAATCCAGCACCCTGCTTGGTGAGAAGCGTGGGGACTTACGTTAATCAAACAACTCGAAAGGAACAGAAAACCACTACGCCCACGTCGTTGTTCCTTGGTTACGTTAAATCCTACGTATTTTTAGCAGTAAAATCCGACTCTGCAATAAAAAAAGGCTTCCTATTTAGGATTTCAGTTGCCCCCCGTCTTATCTACAATCTTAGCACTAATGTATTTCCTCCGCGGAATGATTAAATCTTGATCATAGACATTTTCTCGTAGAGTATTGTAGGTGGATATAGGTACTACATATTCTATAGTTTCATAATGTTGGATGCATATCAAAGACAAGACGGCATTTAACCTTGTATAACTAGAACTGTAAATTACGTTATTTCAATAAATATACTTAATCAACTAAGAACTGAAAGTAGATGCAACATTTTTTTATTTAAACTGAATTTTTTTTTACAGCGGGACCATTATGTCTATCGAATTATAGAGACGGCCAAGACAGAAGACTAGATGACGATTTCGAGTCATTTAAAAAATTCAACCGCTCACTGATTTGGTCCTGCAAAGAAGGTGAGCCAGGCACACTAGAATTTACACCCAATACTTCTTGGCCAGACTTGGTGTACTACAACTCGTTTACCCAAGCCAACATGGGTTGGAAAATCCATGTTATAGACAGTTTTAATCAAAGAACGAGTAGGAGTTCCAGATTAAACTTAAATATGCCCCTAATTCTTATTACTTTAGTCTTGTTTGTTAAACAATTATTATGATTGTTTATTTAAACATTTACATGGCTGCCATAGAGTTAAGTGAGAAAATGTAACTGCCCTACAAGTGTTATAATTAAAGAATATTTATTACAGTTATACTATATCTATTTTATAATTTTTAATGTGCAGGCTTTGTTTACTTTAAGTAATCAATACACCTGAAAAAAAAATGCTTTGGGGAATAAAAGACAAAATGTAAGTATAGTTGTTTTTCTTATTTTTAGGCAGTTAAAGAGGAATGACCGTAGTATTTAAAAAATGGTGTAGAGGTTAAAACCTAACAACAATGTATGAAACTAATACAATACTTTTTACTCGTTTACTGTTAAGTAGCTACCATGAGTTATTTATCAATATCAGTCAATATCTACTCCTAATTGTTTCTAAGTATAACAAATTTTTTTTCATTGTCATTGTGCATAAAAGTTTTAATAAAAATGGTGCTACCACAGCATTACTAAACGAACCCATACACTACACCAATGCTTTCTATAAAATAATAACCTAACCATACTTACCGATGCATTGATAAACTTGGATTAAAATGTTACACTTTTTTACACACTACACAGGCATGAGCCATGATTGTTTATTTCTACACTAATGCTTAGACAAATACACAAAGAAATCAAAAATAAACTGCAAAAAGGGCACAAAAGCACGAACTAGCTGTTAGGACAGACTGCCAACATCGCAATCGCTATCGTCATTCTTAAAATCTCTCCGGATGTAAAATCGTATTACAATGTTGCCGTAGTGCCTGAGATATACTGGGTCTCCTAAAAGTCCCGCATAAAATTAATATCAATTAAAGGAAAACGATCTAGGAAAAATGCTCGGACCCGTAAATTATTATTTTTAATTGTGCATTTTTTGACATAAAAAAATATTATACAGGGTGTCTCATAGAACAGTTGTCACGTCTTTGACAATTTTTTTATATGAAATGCCTAATTTTTTATTAGGTTTTCAAATTCTACGAAAAATTCTAAATATTTTTTTTGTAGGACTTGCTATCCCGATTTTCAGCTGTTTCCAAGATATTGACATTTAATTTGAAAATTGAAACAAAAAGGTTATCCATAAAAATTTGATATGAATTACTAAAATGAAAATTCTAAAAGCGCAACAAATGCTGGAAATGCACACCGCCTTATACCTGACACGCCCCTAGGCGATGGTAAAATCCGTTTACTGCATTTCTTATAAAATCAGGAGGTATTCTATTTGTTTCTGTCCTTATTCTTTCTTTGAGATCTTCAATGTTGTTAGGTCTGTTTCGGTACACTCTTTCCTTTAAATAACCCCACAGAAAATAGTCCAGCGGTGTTAAATCCGGCGACCTAGGTGGCCACTCAATAGTAGGGGAAGCCGGGGCAAAATGAGCACCCTAAGAAAAAAACGTAATTCTGAACTCGTAGGTAGTAATATAAAGATTATTTTAGGTTTATTTCGTAACATTTTTGTTAACTTATATTACAAAATTTAAATTGTAAATTAAATTTACTTAACGAACAAACAAGATAAAAAAATAGTTTTCTGAATAAAAAATCTTTATGCCCCGGGATAGGGGTAAAATAAGCACCGCAACAGGGCACAATGAGCATGGCATATTTATGACAAATTTCGCTTATTTCTGGCACTGTTCACAAATATATTTACAGTCCTCGTCTTCATCCTCTTCACCCGCACAGGAACAATGCGCCCATTTTGCGCATGAGCAGCATGCAACCCAACCTTCGCTTGACTGCAGATATGAATAACCACAATATAAACAGTCTACATCCGAAACTTCACTTTCAGAGTCTGAGTCATCAGCACTTATTTTTTGTCTTACTTCAGTGATTTTAAGTTTTCTGGTTTGTTCTGTTTTGTTTTGTTTTTTCGTTTTGTTATCTATTTCATCTTCTTCACTCTCAAACACCTTTCGCTTTTTAGTTTCTACTTTAGATTTCTTAGCCTCTTTAACTTTTGTGAATTCCATGAGCTCATTCTTGTAAGGAGACTCTGTTAAAATAGCCGTTTTTCCACGATTTCTTGTTTGCCTTCTTTTATCCGTAGTCTTAGGAATAGGTAGAATGTGCTCAGGAGAAGTAAGAACAAACTCCGTTTGATTATTGTTTCGAAAAGACAAAACCTGAGAAGGCGATCTGTTTGATGGTCCTGGCTGTGGAGAGTGTCTCATGCTTTGTTCTTCTGAAGCAATCGGTGTTTTATTTTCTGGAAGCTGTGTTTCTAACTGAGGCTCTAGTAGTTGAGAATTTTGCGGCTGTTCAATATTTGTTGTTTCAGATGCAACAAAATCTGCATCCGTAAAAATATTTGGGTTAGTTGGCCATATCCCAGTAGCTTTAAAACCGTTTATAGCCACCGACATAGTCGCCGCTCGAATGAAGGCTTTTCCGAAGAGCTCAGCCACCTGGTAATGAGTAACTACTCGACCTGGATTCACTCGTAACCAGTTCTTTATTTCGTCTGCATAATAGGAGCTTAAAGGTTTCATAAAGCTGACATCAAGTGGTTGCAGTTTGTGTGTGCAGTGGGGCGGGAAACACAATAGAATTACTCCGTGCTCCCTCGCCATTTCAATAAGTTTTAAATTTTTTGTGTGCGTATAATGACCATCTAGTAATAGCAACACACGATTTTCTTTTAAAGCTCTTGACCAAAGTATGAATTTTTCAAACCACTTAACAAACAAATCACCTTGCATCCAGCCAGAATCATTACACTCAGCCCAAGAACCAGGTGGAGCACTATCTAACAGTTCTAACTTCATTCGTTTCCTGGGAAAAATAAAGAGTGGAGGCATAAACGAACCATCTGCACCCATACAAATTTCCACAGTTAGCGTCTTCTCCCTTTCTGCAGACGACAAAGACCCAACTTGCTTTTTTCCTTTGGTGGCGACAATTTTATTTAGACTTTTGGCAACCGTAAAATAAGCACCGCAAATGGTTATGCCCGTCTCGTCAACGCTAAATAGCCGATCTGGCATTATCTGATATTTTTCAATGGTTTCAATCAAAAGTTCAAAGAACCTATTTATTGAAACTTTGTTAAAGCCCATAGCGCGGGCCGCTGAAGTTGCCTCTGGTTTTCTTAACGAAAGAACATCATGCCTTTTAAGGAAAGCGGTCAACCAATCTTCTCCTGCCATTTTGGTTGCTTTATTAAAGTTATGGGAAATTTCGTTTCGTTCTGCTAGTTGGTAAGCAAGTTTTCGAAGATCTCTCGGTGTAAGACCAAAAAGGCGATTTTCCATATCTTGAATTAAACCAACCAGCTCTAATTCTTGACCTGTCGTGAATACAGATTTGAAGTTGCCCATACCTTTTATAACTGCAGAAGAAATATCTTGATTAACCTGATATTTGCGTATACGACGTTGTAAAAGAGCACGAGGAACAGCATAATTTGTTGCGGCAGTTTTGCAACGAATGTTTTGGTTTACAACCGCATCAATTGCTTGAGCCATTTGATTTTTCTGTCCAAGACTGTCTCTCAGTCTTCCTTTTGTAATTACGCACCATATTTGCATAACTGAAATAGAAATAATTTTGGTTTACAAATGCATCTACTAATTTGGCATCTATGGGGCACTATGGGCAGGGGCATAATGAGCACCCTAATGGTGCTCAATTTGCCCCGCCCGTTATGCCCCAGGTGCCATATTGGAATATTTTAACTTAATAATCAATCCAACAATAATCCTGTTATTTTCATGTACATAAATTTAAGCACTAAACTTACCCTTTTAACCTTATAACTATTGCAACTCAAAAAAACAAAACGCTGGATGGCGTAGTAGGCTAATCAAAATAGTGAAAAATTATATCACGCGCACAAAACTATGGCCTCTACTAATAACAACCGCCCCAAACAGTGGACCCGACTTATGTGAGGTGCTTGTTACAGGCACGCGTATTTTACAATATGTCCGATCGGTGTTGTCAGACTGCGTTTAAATTTCTCCAAATCATAGGAGATGTTCATTATGCCCCGGTACCCATTTTGCCCCGGCTTCCCCTACCCCTACGACCAATCCAACGGTTTGTAAAGGTTTCATCTAGGTACCTTCGGACCTCCACGCCAAAGTGTGGAGGGGCACCATCTTGTTGAAACCATACCATCTTATTTGGAATATCTGGATCCATCTGGTTAGGAAAAAGAAATGCTAATGCCGGAATTAAATCAAATGTTAAAAAATCCAAATAACGTTCAGCGGTAAGGTTCTTTTGAAAAAAATAAGGTCCCAAAATTCTATTATTTACTATGCCTGCCCAGACATTAACATTACCAGCATATTGAGTGTGCGTCTCAAGTAACCATCGCGGATTATCATGAGACCAGAATCGATAATTTTGTCTATTAACTTGCCCGTTCAGGCAAAATGTAGCTTCATCAGAAAACAAAATATTACTTGAAAAGGCATTATTAGTATCAATCCTTATCATCATTTCTTCGCAAAATTCAAGCCGTCAATCATAGTCATCTTCTAGTAGTTCCTGTACAAGAAGAGGTTTATAAGGATGTAATTTTTCGCACTTAAAAAATCGATGTACTGTACTACAAGTAGCTTCATTATCTAACGCCAAAGTAACAACTGAAGAGTGGGGGTTTTCAGTAAGCGATAACATTAAATCGATTTTCTTATCCTCGATTAGAACGAGTGGTCGACCGCTTCTAGGTTAATCTCTAACTGTACCATGCTCCTCAAATCTATGGAATACCCTACTTACAGTCGACTGAGTAATTTGGTTTTCTAGATACTTTTCGTTAAACAAAGTACAAACCTCAGCTTGACTTCTTATTTTGTCCAACATAATTAAAATTTCGATGCGCTGCTTTTCTGTTTACATTTTTAGGTAATTGACAAATTACTTAAGTAACCTGAACTAACCCCCAAAATCCCAAATGAAATTGAATTCAATTAACTATACCTACTAACCCACTAAAAAAACTACAATTTCCAGCGCGATACAAAGAACGATATAATTTTGTTACTTTTGTTTGGTATACCTATATGTAGATAACCATCAATACCCTTTGTATCCTGCCTCCATGCAGTGGATATTTTAAAAAGTCAATTTTTTTAGATATTAACCTCGATTGAACTAGGATATTGCCATCTTCCAAAAGTACCTGTTAAAAAAGCTCTAAAGTTCTAGAAAAATGCGTAACCGTGAAGTTTTTTAAAAAATTTGCTTCCGCCCCCCCCCCCCCCCCAAGATAAAATCCTGGGTGCGCTGCTGGTGACGACAGTAGTTCATCTGATGCTAAATACCGTGAAAGTTTTAATACTTTTAAACAAGGTTATTGTGGTGTACTTGCTTACACTGATTTTATTTTGTTTTATTTTACGTCGTTTGGTATTTTATGATTGTTACCTTTGACAGTGAATGTAACTGTAACTGAGGAAACGGAAGTTAATAAAAAATGATTACAACTGACAAGAATGTTTTATTATTTTTGAATGATATAAAAACTTCATTTATATAAAGAACAATTTATATTTTAATATAAACCCCCACATAATTGGTGACCCCGGACGTTTTTTGAACAGTTTTGAAACCCTCAAAATTATAATTATATAAGAAGAAAAAGCAAGACTTTAGGAGGTTTAACATATATTTTCCAAAAAAGAAGAAGAATCAGCAGTTGCTGAGTTCCATTGAGTTCCACAATCCAACCAATTGATACAAAATTATCAAAGAAAACGAAATAAGAAGAATTACATCGCTCAAATTACCATAATTTCCGCATTTTTTATCAATCTTTAAAAATAAATAAAGCAAAATATTTATTGGGTGAGTATAGTGCATTGCATGAGCTTATCCTCTTTAAAAATTTATTAAAAATTCAGATATATTAATTATTTTTAATATGACAGATGAAAATCCAATTACAGGTAAAGACACTGTCATTGCTGTCAAGGAAAATATAGCATCTATCAAATTACCACCTTTTTGGATTACAAAACCTGAGATATGGTTCATTCAAATAGAGGCTCAATTTACAATTTCCCGAATTACTTCTGACAAAACAAAATATTTTTTAGTAATTGCCAATTTGCCGTTAGATATAGTATCTAGTATTTATGATATTATTTCTAACCCCCCTGAACAAAATATGTATTTAAAACTTAAAGAAACTTTAATTAACAGGTTAACGTCAAGTGCAGAGAAACGATTAGACGACCTTCTATCTGGTTCTGAGATAGGTGACCGCAAACCGTCAGATTTTTATCGTGATATGCTGCATATTGTTGGTGGTTCACAAATGGTTAGCCAAGATTTATTACTTAAACTGTGGAAACGACGTTTACCGAAAACGATTTTAGTAGCACTAACAGTGTCTGGTAAGGAACTTGTCAATGATCTTCTGGACATAGCCGACAAAATATGGGAAACTTATCGACCATCTTTAAATTTTCAAAATATTTCTGAATTTCAAAATCAAAGCTCTACTAGTCAATCAGTTTCTCAAACAATTAATTCATCTGAATCATCAAAAGAGCTTATTAAGGCGTTTTCTGATTTTTCAATTAATTGTCAAAATATTCTTCATTCCATTGCACAAAAACAACAGTCCATGGAATTACAAATTAATTCTTTTCAAACGCAAATATCATCTTTAATTCAATCTTCGAATTCTAAAGAAAATCAAATTAATTCATGTTCTTGCCAAAATCGATCTAGAAGTCGATCACGTTTTTCTTCATCTGTTAAAAACTCGATTTGTTTTTATCACGAAAAATACAAAAAGAATGCTATAAAATGTGGGGGCCCATGGTGTCTTTTATATGAAACTTTTAAATCCAATCAGTTTCCAAAAAAACGAATAAACGTTTCGACAGCCACTAATAGACCAACGAGGACTACAAGCAGACGACTTTTCATACAAGACCAGACTAACAAACTACAATTTTTGATAGACACTGGTGCAGATATTTCTGTGGTTCCTCGCGATTTTTTTTTTATCACAATAAAGATAGTGATTCTTTTCTTACAGCAGTTAATGGTTCATCTATTTCTACTTATGGAAAGAAAGCACTAAAAGTAAATCTCAATCTTAGACGAAACTTTCCTTTTATTTTCACCATTGCAGAAATTACCCGTCCTATTATTGGTGCAGATTTTCTTGCGCAATTTGGATTATTAGTTGATCTTAAAAATGAATGTCTTATAGACACTGAAACTTCTCTCTCTACTAAAGCATCACTAATTCTTTCAGATGTACCAACACCTAAACTATTTGCTGTCGAAACTCAATATACTCAACTTCTTAGAAATTTCCCTAAACTTATTTCTTCCCCAGATTTTACATTGCCTGTTAAACATTCAATAAAACATCATATTGTAACTAACGGGCATTTTCCTTTTTGTCGACCGCGTCGTCTTGATACTACTAAATACAATATTGCGAAAAATGAATTCGAACAAATGGTTGAATATGGCATTTGCAGACCATCCTCGTCTTCAGTAGCATCTCCATTATACATGGTTCCTAAGAAAGATTCTTCTGATTGGCGCCCATGTGGCGATTATCGTCAAATAAATTTGGTTACTGTACCTGACAGGTACCCATTGCCTCACATTCAGGATTTTAATTTACGCATTCATGGTTGTACAATTTTTTCAAAAATCGATCTTGTGAGAGCATATCATCAAATACCAGTAGCAGAAGAAGATATTTTTAAAACAGCTATAACAACACCTTTTGGTCTTTTCGAATTTCAAAGAATGCCTTTTGGTTTGCGAAATGCTGCCCAAACTTTTCAAAGATTCATCAATTAAATCACTCAAGGTTTAGACTTCATTTTTGTCTACATTGACGATATTTTAGTAGCAAGCAAAAACGAAAAAGAACATTTAGCCCATTTAAATTTGTTATTTGATCGTCTCAACTCTTTTGGCATCAATCTCAAGCCGTCAAAATGTGAATTTAGAGTATCAAATTTAATTTTTCTAGGGCACAACGTTTCTGAAAAAGGCATCTCACCTTCAGAAACACGTATTCAAATTATTAAACAATTTCCGAAACCAAGAACTCTTAAGCAGTTACAACGTTTCATTGGAATGGTAAATTTTTATCATCGTTTCGTACCAAACTTTGCAAAAGTTCTCAGTCCTTTACATGAATTTTCAGTCAATCTGCAAAAGAAAAGTAATAAAAATATTCATTGTTGGCCACAGGAATGTGAGAATAGTTTTGATATGACAAAGACTTTACTTGCCAATGCAACAACTCTTGCTCATCCTAGTCATAAAGGAACACTTTCTTTGACAACAGATGCATCTAACATTGCTATTGGTGCTGTATTAGAACAATCAGTTAACAATGTTGCTCAACCTATTGCATATTTTTCAAAAAAACTTAGTTCAATTCAAACGAAATATTCTACATTTGATCGTGAACTTTTAGCAATTCACTCTGCAATTCAACACTTTCGACATTTCATTGAAGGTTATGAATTTACGATTTTTACTGATCATAAACCTCTAACAACTGTTTTAAAATCTAAATCAGAAAAAACTCCACGTCAATTTCGTTACTTAGAATTCATTGCACAATTTTCTTCAGATATTCAGTATATTAAAGGGAAATCCAATGTCGTAGCTGATACCCTATCACGTTTAGATGATGAGATTTCTTCTTTTGATACAACTAAAATTGATATTCATTCTTTAAAGCAAGCTCAAGATTCGGATACAGAGCTTCAATTTTTGATTAAAAATCAAGTTTCTAAATCTAAATTTATTTTACAGAAAGAAGAAGTCTCCTTTGCAAAAACCGAACTATGGTGCGAAGTTTCTTCTTCAACACAACGCATTTATATTCCAAAAGATTTTTGTTTTACCATATTCAATAATTTACATAATATTTCTCATCCAGGTATTCGAGCAACAAAACACATGATTGGTTCTAGATATTTTTGGCCCAAAATGAACTCAGACATTCATAATTGGGCCAAATGTTGTGTAGATTGCCAAACTTCTAAAGTACATAGACACACGAAATCACCAATAGGTAAATTTGACATTCCAAAAGGTCGTTTTGAACATATACACCTTGATCTAGTAGGACCGCTGGTATCTTCAGGCGGTTGCACATATATTCTTACCGTCATTGAAAGATTTACTAGGTGGACAGAGGCATACCCTCTGTCAAATATTTCGGCACAAACGATAGCTAAAACCCTTTTTATTCATTATTTCTCACGTTTTGGTATACCACACACAATTACAAGTGACCAAGGTACACAATTTGAATCAATGTTATTTACAGAATTTAGCAAGTTTTTTGGTTCTCACAAAATTCATACGACAACTTATCATCCACAAAGCAATGGAATGTTAGAAAGATATCATAGAACGTTAAAAGCAGCACTAACTGCTAGAGGAAGTACAACTCGTTGGAAAGATGAACTACCTCTAGTTCTTTTGGGCCTCAGAGCATCAGTAAAGGAAGATCTTCAATATTCTTCTGCTGAGCTTGTATATGGTCAACCTTTGCGATTGCCTGGAGAGTTTTTTGTCAAATCCCACGAGATTGTTGACACTTTCCCGATTATGATTAATTTACGTGAATCATTTGCTAACATTAAACCAACAACAGTACGCAGTCATAATAGAGAAAAACCATTTGTTTCTCAAGATCTATCGAATTCAAATTATATTTTTCTTAAAATTGAAGGCAAGAGGCCATCTCTTTCATCCATTTATGAAGGTCCTTTCAAAGTTATTCGAAGATTTGCAAAAACTTTTGTAATTTTAAAAAATAATAAAGAAGTAGTTGTTAGCATTGACAGGGTTAAACCAGCTTTTCTTTTAATAGAACACGACGAAATACCTTGTTCTCAGAAAAATAAAAAAAAAAGTCAGTTTTACAATAAATTCATTGAATACTTAGTTTATTTTTTTTTTTTTACTAATTTTCGGATGTTTATTGGAGGGGGGAGTATTTGTGGTGTACTTGCTTACACTGATTTTATTTTGTTTTATTTTACGTCGTTTGGTATTTTATGATTGTTACCTTTGACAGTGAATGTAACTGTAACTGAGGAAACGGAAGTTAATAAAAAATGATTACAACTGACAAGAATGTTTTATTATTTTTGAATGATATAAAAACTTCATTTATATAAAGAACAATTTATATTTTAATATAAACCCCCACAGTTATTCTCACTGATGTCGAGTAAATTGCCATGAAAAGTTTTAATTATTAATAAAAGGTTTTTATTAATAATTAAAACGAATGAGTGAATGAGCAAAATGATTCGTTTAGAATCGACCTAAGAGTATCTTTGTTGCATAAAACACTTCAAAGAATCGCGTAATTTCCTAAAAATTACTTCGCTAAAAAAAATTTCACTAAAATGTGAGCTTACTCCCTGGTTCGCGATCGCCACTGAAATAATAATGTTTCTTAGTGGTGACTTATTGCTCAAAACTTATCCCTCTTCTAGAAGGTTATTAAATTAAAGACATTTCTTTAAAGTTACCTTCAAAGGAGCCTAGCTCCATCGGGTGCATTTGCAGACCAGACCAATGTTTATATAAAATGTTTGTCTTATTTTGAGGCGACTAATCTGCCTTTAAAGTTAAGTACCACTATTTCTGAACACCCTCTATAAATAATTTAACTCGAGTCCTGTCCTCAATACTGCGTAAAATAAGAAGTGCTGTCTGTCAATGGTCAATATTTCCCTGAACCAAGTATACAAATAATACAAATAATGGCTATATAGATTTTATATTGAAAATGTCAAATAAGTCAAAAAACAATTAAAATATAAATATATCATTAAAAATAACTTGTTTATAACACAGATCAAACCAAGTTGTTCAGAGCATAGTATATCACGTTAACAATTCGAACACAACGGTTTAAATCAATTAAAAAATCATAACTCTAAAGTTAGATTATCTAAAATAAATTGATTTTATTACGGTAACGTAACTTAACAATAATATATAATAAAATATAAAACTAGGAACCAAACAGCCTTTTATATGAACTAATCATCTAGACAAATTCAGTTCATCGTTCTTGGTTAAGATCCAGTTTTACTTTGCAGGTTAAATCACATTAACATTTAAATAACAACGTTACAATAATTAGAGTTTTTAAAAAAATATAGGCCATGAGAAATTTTGGTTACATTATCAACCAGATATAAACAAGGGCTTAAGCCAACATACTAACGTATACAGGGTGTCCAAGATAAGGGTAAACAGCATGGGAATCTCGAAAACCATAAAAATTACAAAAAGATGGCGCTATTTAGTGGTCAATAATATTCTGTTGAGAGAACCAGACAATTCCGCTTACTTCCAAATTCGAACAGTTCAGGGAGTTTGCGACTTCGTCTTTATTTTTTTCTGAAGTTATTTTAAATAAAGTAAAAAAACAAAAGGCACTTTGTTATTGCTAATTTTTTAGCTCTACAAGACAGCATCTAAATATTCAGTACAACGTTTCGTTTCGAAGAAACCATCATTAACTTAATTTTTTATATGGCCCATAAATAGATAGCATTTCCTATTACGAATTCAACGATTTGTATCACAGTATAGTTTCTCAAGTTTTTATTCAGAAAAAGGCAGTAGTTGAAATGGCACTGACAAAATGAATTTTATTGACATATTAGTATTATTTTTGTCTCGTTTTGAAAGTCGATCTGAAGCTTTCTTGTTTGTTTATTATATCCGGAAAGAAAACAGCCTGGCAAGTCCATAAAATTGATTTTGTCAGCGCTATGATTTTAAAGCCTTTGTAACTTTTATCCTATCATATTACCTTATCTTGGACACCCTGTACAGTAAGCAAATGATATGCAAATAAGTTTATTCAATTTCAACAAGGACCTTAACTTGATAGAATTAAAATATTGACACTCTCTAGAACTTAGAAGACATCCTGAATCAAATGAAGAAAGTGATATTTGCGTACGAGATGAAAATAAACCAGAAGAAAACAAAGATAATGTTTAAAAATACGCAAGTGAAGAACGCAAAAAGTGCAGAAGTGCAAAAGAACAAAACAGAAACAGCAAATTGAAGCAAAACGACAGAGAGGAGGTGACTCAATAGGGTTACAAATAAAACCGGACTTAATTAAAGTTGTACTGATAGTTATAGACGAGTTAAAGAAGAAATATTGATAGTTATAGAACTGAGGCTAAATAAGCAGTATGAAATCAATCTGAGGATTTATAAACATCATTACCAAGTACAAAGAGAAATGGGTTTTTAAAGAAGATTTTTACGTATGAGATTAGACAGAACGCGCCTTTGGGAAGGGTAGATACAGACAGCAAGAGTTTAAAATATATCCTGAATTAAACGAAGAAAACCAAGATAATGAAAGTTCGAAAAATACGCAGCTGAAGAAAGCACGTAAAAGTCTAAAAAGGGCAAATGGAAGCAAAACGATATACTGGTGTGGACATCCGTTGACCGCCCATATTCTAGTATTAAGTTAGAAGAGTAAAAATATGAAGTATTGCAAAGTGAACAGAAATGGGTAGATTAAGTTTCCCCCGCTCCATCGTATTGAATATCGCTCATTGTTCTGCTGGTGTCGCACCATAATACAAAGAAAACTTTTCTTTGTATCATGGTGTCATACTTCCCGCTTGGACTAAATTTATAATTTTAGTGCTATTTACGCTGTCGAAAGGAGATGTACTGTGTGGGACAAAAGTGTTAAGAATAATAAATTGTCTTTAGTTGTTCAACCCCTTGTATAATAAAGAATATAACAATTTTAAATTAGGTGTCGCCCTCTTAACATATTTGTTATAATTACACATTGACATTGAGTTTTGTTAGTTGGTGTGTAATACAGTTTCCTGTAGTTTTATAGTTTCCTTGTATCATGAGTTTCGTGGTTATAATGTATTCTCATAGATGGCACTGTCGGCCATAAAAATCAATAAGAAACAGTCTGTTCTGTAAAATAGAGTAAAAATAAAAAAAGGTAACCAGTTGATAGATAATCTACGTCCAAGATGTGTTGTCATATTTTGTGAACTATTTTCTTACAAATAAATACCTAAAAAGTAAAAACTCTGCTATAAATAATATAAAATCCAACAGGTTATGGGCCCAGATACCCATAGATAAAAATAAAACAAGTAAAATTAAAAACCAGTAACAAAATTAAAAGTTGTGTGTGCTACGTGACTTCAAGAAAATTAAAAATGGCTGAAATGGCAGAGGAACATGCTCACATTGAAAAACTAGTTAATAGCGAAAGTTACCAGATTTGGAAGTTTCAGATAGTAGTGTTGTTCAAGGCCCATGGGTTATGGGAAATAGTCAATGGAGATAAAACCCTTATATCCATAACTGAAAATAAAGAAAAGGCGGACTTTATTAGAAAGGACGCTCGTTCACAGAAGTTGATTGTGACGACGATAGATAAAAAACTGTTGCTACATATCCTGAATTGCGAAACTGCTAAAGAAATGTTTGATAAACTTAAAAACATTTTCGAAAAACAAAATGAAGATGAAAAGTGTAACTTACTACAACAGTTCTTCAATTATACATATGAAAAAGGTACAGATATTGTTTTGCATATTAGCAAGCTTGAGAATTTAGCATGTAGACTTAAAACCCTAAAGCAAGATATAACTGATAGTATGATAGTGTCAAAAATTTTGTCTACATTACCTGACCAGTACAGAAATTTTATCACAGCCTGGGAGTCCAGTCCTGTATCTGAAAGAACCCTAATAAATTTAACAAATAGATTAGCATGTGAAGAAGTCAGAACAAACAAGCAGACAGAAACAGAACAAGTAGCTTTTAGAGTCACAGACAGAAAAGGACGGTTTCAAAAGAGAAATAATAATAGAAATACTGAAAAGGTTTGCTATCGATGTAATATGCCAGGGCATTTTGCACGTTTTTGTACAAAAAAGCAACAGAGTGGTGCTTCTACCAGTGCAGCATGCGGAATTTGTAAGAAGACGAATCATCAGGAGAAAAATTGTTTTTTTCGTAACAAAAATAATGTAGAAAACCAAAACGCAAATAAAGTGGCTTTTCTAACAGAGTGTCATGTAACAAACACTTATGATAAAAACCAGATTTTTGTTATAGATTCAGGAGCGACATCTCATATGTCAAATACTAAAAATATGTTTACATCATTAGAAGAAGTACAGTCAGATATAACCGTGGCAAAAAAGAATCTTTCAATGGCAGCTGAAGGAAAAGGTAGTATAGAAGTAAATGAATGTGTTCTTGAAAATGTGCTTTATGTTCCGGACTTAAACAAAAATCTAATATCAGTGAATAAAATAACAGAGAAAAATGGACAGGTCATATTTACTAAAGACAAAGTGGTGATATCAAAAGACAATAAAACTATAGTAGAAGGAATAAAAGAAGGTAATGGGTTATATACCGTAAAATTAAATAGTGAAGAAAGTAGTTTTCTAACAGAAAAACAAGAAAATGCAGTGATGTGGCACAGAAAACTTGGACACTTAGGTGTGTCAAACATGAAAAAGCTGCTAGGTCTGTCAACTGGATTGAGTATAAATAACATAGACTGTGACAAAATGGACAAAGTCTGTGAAATATGTTTAAAATCAAAGCAGACACGGTTACCGTTCAACACAGTAAGAACTCGTGCTACTCGACCACTTGAGATTATACACACTGACGTATGTGGACCCATAGATTCAGCTACATGGGATAATAAACAGTATGTATTGACGGTGTTAGATGACTATACTCACTATTGTCAAGTTTACTTATTGTCCAATAAATATGAGGTACCACAGTATCTAAAGGAATATATTCAAGAAGTAGAGGCATTAAAAAACTTAAAAGTATCTAAAATACGCTGTGACAACGGAGGAGAGTATGTTGGAACTTATTTTAAGACTTGGTGTAAGAATAAAGGAATTATTCTAGACTATACAGTTGCTTACACTCCCCAACTTAATGGTAAAGCGGAGCGAATAAACCGCACATTAATGGAAAAGGCAAGAGCTTTGATTTTTGACAGTATGTTGGAAAAAGAATTTTGGGGTGAAGCAGTTCGTGTTGCAACCTACTTACATAACAGAAGTCCTACTGAAGCTGTCGACACAACACCCATAGAAAAATGGACCGGAAAAAGGCCAGATTTATCTAGGCTACAGATATTTGGATCCGAAGCATACTCTAAGGTACTGGGTCAAATTAAAAAATTGGACAGTCGAAGTAAAAAACATACGCTTCTTGGCTACACTTTAAATGGTTATCGATTATGGGATAGTGACAATAGAAAAATTATAGTAGCAAGAGACGTTGTTTTTAAAGCACCAAAGAAAACAGAAGAAAGCAAGGAAAATAATATAAATGTTAAAATAAATGAAACGACAAATCAAAAACTAATAGATGAAGATATGTTAGACACAGAAGAAGAATTAAATGATGAAGAAAAAGAAGAAGAAAATCAGAGATCAGGAGAAGGACAAATGATTCAAACAAAAAGTGGAAGGCAAATAAGACAGCCAAAAGTATTTGAAGATTATGTAATGCTTACATATCAAGAAGTTATAAATAGTACGGAGAAAGAAAGCTGGATTAATGCAATTAACGAAGAAAAGGAATGTTTAGACAAAAATGAGACGTGGACCTATGTAGATGCAGATCAAGCCCAAGACAAGAAAATACTAAGCAGTAAATGGGTCTTTAAAATCAAAGAAGATGGTAGATACAAGGATCGGCTGGTAATTCGTGGGTGTGAGCAAAAGTATGGTATTGATTATAAAGAAACATTCAGTCCAGTCGTAAGTATGAGCCCATTAAGAATATTATTTGCTTTAGCAGCAAAGAATAACTACATTATAAAAAAATTTGATGTTAAAACAGCATTCCTATATAGTAATTTAACAGAACAAATTTTTATGGAAGTTCCAGAAGGATATAACATTAAAAATAAGGTATGCTTGTTGCAGAAATCATTATATGGTCTTAAACAGGCACCCTTAAGGTGGAATGAACATCTTACTTCATTTCTAAAATCAAAAGGCCTAACTGCCTTAAAAAGTGAACATTGCATTTTTAAAAATGAAACCTCGACATTATTCCTTGGTATATATGTGGACGATGGAATTTTATTGGGTCAAAATATAGAAGCTATGGACATTTTGCTTGAAGAATTAAAAACAGAATTTGAAATCCCTCAGTAATCCTTCAACTTTTTTAGGAATTGAAATAAAAAGCACTGATAATAACATTATATTATCACAAGTAAATTATGTTACATCCATTCTTCAAAATTTTGAACTAGAAAACCTAAAACCAGTATCAACACCCATGTTGTACAATTCAAAACCAGAAAAAACTACCCCAATAAATGAAGACTTTCCATACAGGGAGATAGTAGGAAGTTTGCTATATCTTGCCAATAAAACGCGACCAGACATCTCATACTCTGTTAATGTATGCAGCAGAAAGATAGAAAATCCATCAAACCAAGATACAGTTGACCTTAAAAGAATTCTGCGTTATTTAACCTTAACAAAAAAAGAAGGTATTAGCTACTCAAAGGAGTCAGACTCAAGTCATCTGGTTGCATATAGCGATTCGGACTTTGCAGGAGACACTGATTCCAGGAAGAGCACTACAGGTTACGTGATTATGTTTTGTGGTGGACCAGTGGCTTGGTGTTCGAGAAGACAGCCTATAGTCTCACTCTCAACGACAGAGGCAGAATACATTGCAGCGGCTGATTGTGTTAAAGAGGTATGTTACCTAAAGTCTGTTATTGATGAACTAACAACCAGTGACATTGGTGTTAATCTAAAGGTTGACAATCAAAGTGCCATAAAACTTATAAAGAGTGGACAGTTTAATCGTCGTAGTAAGCACATTGACGTTCGGTACCACTATATTAATGAAAAAGTGTCTGAAGGTACAGTAAAAATAGACTATTGCGCAACTAACAATCAAACAGCAGACATATTTACAAAACCACTAAATAATACCAAGTTCAATAAATTTAAAAGTGATATCATGTGTACAATTTAAGTATTGCCTTGTTTTAGTTTTTATACATTGTATTGGTTTGTGGCAAGACCTAAATTTAAAATTGGGAGAAGGTGTTAAGAATAATAAATTGTCTTTAGTTGTTCAACCCCTTGTATAATAAAGAATATAACAATTTTAAATTAGGTGTCGCCCTCTTAACATATTTGTTATAATTACACATTGACATTGAGTTTTGTTAGTTGGTGTGTAATACAGTTTCCTGTAGTTTTATAGTTTCCTTGTATCATGAGTTTCGTGGTTATAATGTATTCTCATAGATGGCACTGTCGGCCATAAAAATCAATAAGAAACAGTCTGTTCTGTAAAATAGAGTAAAAACAAAAAAAGGTAACCAGTTGATAGATAATCTACGTCCAAGATGTGTTGTCATATTTTGTGAACTATTTTCTTACAAATAAATACCTAAAAAGTAAAAACTCTGCTATAAATAATATAAAATCCAACAAAAAGTATCATAAAAATTACGTATAATTACTTTTTTTCACTCAGGCGACAACGTTCAAAATAATGGATATATATTTTATATTAATTGAATCGAAGAGGGAGGCGTGACACCAGCAGAACAATGAGCGAGATAGGGGAAACTTAATCTACCTATTTCTGTTCACTTTGCAATACTTCATATTTTTACTCTTCTAACTGATTACGAGGCTAAGGACGGCCAACGGATTTTTACACCGGTATATGAGCTGACTGAATAGTCACAAATAAAACCGGACTTAATTAAAGTTCTACTGATAGTTATAGACGAGTTAAAGAACTGCGGCTAGAGAAAGATTGAGAGCTGTATCAAATCAATCCGAAGATTTATAAACATCATTAGCAAGTTTCAAACAGAGATCGTTTTTGCGAGGGTCAGTCTACTTACATTAACTTTGTCGCGTATGAGTTTAGTCAGAACGCGCCTTTGGGAAAGGGTGTTAAGTAGATACAGACAATACGGATTTTGCTAAATCTGTCGACTATGTTAACATATATCTCACGCAGTGAAGTATTGAGAAGAGAAGAAACTACGAAAGTTTTTTAAAAACTGTATATTATACTTATGATTTCCAACTAACTAATAAATAGTAATATTTTGTATAGAAGTTTCCAAAAGTTTAAACATGTTTAGGTTATGCGCAGGTATTCTCACATACAAGTGTACTATAGTCAGTAACTGTTGGCAGAATAAAATCATTGGAGTCATTAACTGTTTTTGTTTTTATAAGCCAAAATTATGTACCGGGTGATCGCACAACTTGGGGAAAAAAACATTTTTCGGAAAAGTGGCTAAAAGAAATCGCTAGAAATAATTTTTAGGTTTCTACGTTGGCTGCTAGAGGGCCTAACACTAAAGGTAAATTAGAAAAGAAACGGGTTTCAAGGTGTTTTCAATATATTGCTTTCTTTCCAAATCAATGTTGGCATAACCCCACTATTTAGTTAAGAGGAAAACAATGTTCAGGTTATTAAATAATATAGTAATATTTTCAATATATCTTAAATTTTGGTGAAACGTTCATTTCCTCAACTTACTATTTGTGTTACACCCTTAACGGCCATTTTACAAATTTGAATATAGTTTTTAGCGCTTTCTTAGTACAGGGAATAAGTCTGAAGAATATGCAAATATTTGCTGCAGCTACAAAACCTACTTTTCCCCAGTTTTCGAAGGCGGAAAACGCGAAAAATATAGGTTCTCAAAAATCCTGTTACCCCTGGCAAAAACAACCCCTTGTTTCGTGGCGCGTGTTAGGAGGGGAATAGTTGGGATTTTCGTAAGTGTTTGATTACAAGAGAAGTGATATCAGAGGGGGAGGGCTCTAACAATCATTAGAGGTTTTTTTTTATCCCCTAAGGGTCGAAAAATCAATAATTCCGGTGTATTACCACCAGAAGGATTTCTCTTTTTTGTGGATTTGTTGCCATGTTATGACGGTATTGCTATGGAAAAAGAGAAGAGAAAATCAGGAAATGTTTGCAATTATAAAGATTGTTCAAATAAAGCCTACGATGCAGAATATCGATTTTTATTGATAGTTTAAACACATTTATTTCTCCAAAAAGCAAAATAGCACAGGTAGGTATATGGATCAAAGCTATCCAAGGTCCCTCGCCGTCGGCATCGGGCACAAAAGGTTTTGCTGCGAGATATTCTTCTGGTCATTATAAATATTCTTGCGGTATTACCGTTCATTACCGCAGGAGGGAATACTTCCTTCGGTAATACACCCGTATTGTCGATTTTCCACCCTTTGTGAGGGTGCGGTCATCCTCTTATTCTAATTGATTAAATACCACACGGATTAAAAAAGCCAGTCAAATTTTTAAGTTTCAAGTTTAAACAGCAACTGAAATTTCTTAAAAAATAAAGGCTCTGCCTCACCCGCCTCATACCACGGGTGCTACACTAACTAAACATTAGTATAAATAAAGCGTTCGACTTGCCGCCATCGCGGTCTGACGTTGAAACTAATAAGGTTGAGGGCCCCAGGGGGCGATCGCCCCTTTGCTACTTAAATAATAATTCTTAGAAAACAAAATCGGTCTTATTTTATTTTTAGTTAATAAAACCGGTTTCGAGAGCGTCCCACCACATTATATTAATTTCAGATTCTCAGACGTTGACACGCAGAGAACTTATCTCTCTTAATTTAAATAAAGATTTCCATGAGGCCAATAAAGAGATACCACTCGACAATTTTCTCTTCGGAGAAAATCTATTTTTATATAGCGGATTTTAACTTCATTTGGGGCCAGATGCCCGTTCCCTAGGGAGCATAAAGAAGGTGAATTCCTACGAAATTTGGGCGTGTTCCTAAAAATTTTTGGCCTGCGATGCTTTAGATCCGCAATGTGCGCCCCTCCGATAGTTCGGGTTACTTCAGGTTAGTTAGTCTTGTCGGAGGGCGCGATTTCTGAGCCAAAACACATTAGGGCGGGATTCCCGCAAGGGTCTTCTCTCGCTCCGATGCTGTATAATGTATTTATTCATGATATCCCGAAGGACAGACAAAATAAGCTGTATCTATTCGTCGACGATACTACAATCACTTCGGTGTCAAAACAACCGTGGCTGGCGGTGACAAGACTGCAGAGGCAGATCTAAGCTATAGAAAAATAGCTTTCGGACTGGAAGATTCGCTTAAATCCCGCCAAGACGACAGCCATTTTCCTCTCGAAGAGCATAGTGAGAAGACCTGAGACCAGGTTATCTGTAAATGGCATTCAGTTGAATTGGGACTGGTTTTTGACGCAAGGTTAAACTGGAGGAAAAACTCCGAACTTAGAAGAAAGAAGGCTGCCAAACAGCTAAGTTCAATTTACTGCTTGCTTCACAAGAGAAGTAAAATTGGTTATAGAACCAAAGTTACCTTGTACAAAGCCTTGGTCAGGCCGATCCTGACTTAAGGTGTACCAACATGGTGCACAATAAGCGGGACAGAGCACAACAAGTTCCAGGGACTACAGAATAGGGCCTTAAAAATCATTGCGGATGCCCCAAGGTATGCAATAACTAGGGTACTTCACAGGGACTTTGACATACCAACATTGACTTAATTTTATGACAAAATTATAACGGATTACTACAGGCGGACGGACGTCGATACAAACCCACTAATTAGACAATCTCACGTACAATCCCCACCAAGCTCCACCTACAAGTTTTCGAAGAATTGGCTGCCCCTAGCTATTGAAGAAAGGTACTAATGCTGGTGGCCTGGTGGACAAGCCCAGTTTTCCAGAATCACACAAGACACAATAGGCAACTTAGGACTCTGCCGAAACCAAATAATGATACGAAAATTGGCCGACACAAGCATCAAAGATTAAAAGAAGTTAAAGGCACTGCCTGAGTTAGAAGCCAAAGAAGATCCCGAGAGAGTATAAACTATAAACAAATGAATATAATTAAAAAAATCTTACCTCACAATTTATTTAATTTTCTTAAATTGCTGTGAAATTTTTGAGAAAATATATCTATTTTTTGTTACCTCTTCGTTATGTTTCTGAATGTTTATCCAATAAGCGGATTCCTGTTGAGCCTGTGTATTGACGTTGCCAAATAATGCGGATCGCATTTAAGTTTTACTTTGTTACTGTTTTTTTTTTATTTTGCCACCTTAATGCACTAAATTCCTTACCCCCGTCTCTCGCCATACTTTTTCCTCACGATCAGTCCTAAACAAGACACACGGAAAACAAAAAGCAAGGCATTATTTTCAGAACAACCACTAATCCACTTGGTTACGATTTATTTTCAGTTAGGCAATTATTAATTAAATTAGATAACTAGTTAAAGTTTAGGAAAAATTTGAAGGATGGAATAGTAATTTTTTTTAACTTACTACGACGGTAATTATTTTCAGCGATTAGTAAAACCGTTGTCATTTATTTTGGGAGAAATATTAAGTAGCAGCACAAAAAAATGTTTGGATGCAGTACCTACTGCGATGCCTATCGGCGAAGGTAAGGACATGTAAACTTTTGAGTATAAGATTGCCAGCTTTTATCTAAACAGCGACTAGGTGACCGTAAATCCTCTTTGAAAAAGCAGGATAAGGGATCTCAATATAGAAGACGGTAGCATTTACAAAATGAGGAGGGTCCTAACGAGGGGCTCCAAGAAACCGGTGTCATTCGTTAGAATCCAGGACAACGAGATAATAGCGGATTGCAAGCAAAAGGTTGAACTGCTCGCGAAAAGGCTCTGAGAACAGTCCAGTGAAACCCCAGAGAGAGATGAAACGGTACAGATATATCATGGTATGGATAATCCTGCTCAAAACGTTTCAAATGTTACGACAGATGAGGTAAAAGGCATTATTGCAAGCTTAAATGTCAAGAAGGCCCCGGATTTTGATGGCATTAAAAATGCTGCATTGCGCGATCTGCCAAACAAACGGAGGTAATAATCGAGGAAGGCTACTATCCGTGTGTGTGGAAAAAGCAAAAGTTATAATGATCCTAAAACAAAACAAAGACGCGACACAGGTGGTAAGTCATAGGCTAATAAGTCTGTTGTCGAGTCTAGCGAAAATTATTGAAAAAATAATACTCAGTCGTCTGGTTGACATTGTCATCGAGCGTCATATTCTCCCAAATGAGCAATTTGGCTTTAGGAGAGAACACTGTACAGTGAGGCAGACGACGAGACTGGCGACCAGAATTTTGAAAGGATTCAATAGAAGAGCACTCACGGGAGCGGTTTTTTTTTATAACGTCTGGCACTGCGACCAAACACATCAGGGCGGGAGTCCCGTAAGGGTCTCCTCTCGCTCCGATGTTGTACAATGTATACGTTCATGATATCCCGAGGGACAGATTTAACGAGCTGTTCTTATTTGCTGACGACACTGCAATTACTTTAGTTTCAGTTCAACCGCGGCTGGTGGTGGCTAGATTGCATAGGTACATACGAGTTTTAGAAAACTGGCTTTCGTGGAGGATTCGTCTGGATTCTGCCAATACGATAGCCATTTTCTTCGCGAAGAGCAGAGTTAGAAGACCCGAGACTAGGCTCTTGGTTAGCGGCATTCAGATAAACTGGGTCCAAGAAGTCCAGTACTTGGAACATGCTTTATGATGAGAGACTCAATTGGAGAAAGAACTCCGAATTGAGATTAAAAAAAGCTGCCAATCAGCTTCGTTCTATATATTGTCTGTTAAAGAAAAGGAGCAAGATGGGTTTAGAACAAAAGTTAATTTATATGACTTATGGAGTGCCAACACGGTGCACCATAAGTAGGACAGCGCATAACAAGTTGCAGGTGATACAAAATAGAGCGGTAAAAATAATTGCGGATACTCCGAGATATACTGTAAATAGAGTACTACACAGAGACTTTGAAATACAGACACTGACGGAATTTTATGACAAAATATTAGCGGATTACTACAAACATACGGACGTATCCACCAACCCACTAATTACAAGTTTACATGTGCAATCACCGTCGACTTCCACCTACAAGTTCCATAAGAAGTGGCTGCCTCCAGCAATAGTGGAGAGGCACCAACAATGGAAGCCTGGACAAATCAAGCCGTTTTTAAGCTGAGAGAAGAATAAGTCTAAAAAGAAGCTCATATCCCCCTTTAAATGATCTAGAGCTTCGCTCAAATCCATTTCCATATTTGAAGTTTGGCCAACAAAGGCCCCAATGACTAATACAAGTTAAAGGTAATTTGGCCCGAACGGAATATTTTTGGAACTTCGGCTGATAGATAGCTAATACGGTAGCAGTCGAACTGAGTTTGCTAATTTAGTTCTTAATAAATATATCGGGCTTGTGATTGCCTCCAGCATTGGGATTTGATATTGACAATTAAGTGCTATAGTTGTGTTGTTTGTGATTGGGGTTTTTGCCTTGGATACTACACAACTTGTCAAAGTTTTTCGGATTTTTGACAACTCATCGGCCGCCATCTTCCATGAATTGATATGTGGAAATCAATCAATAAGCCGCCCGACATCCACGTCAGCTTTCTTCATACTTTTATGGGGTCGTATAATCTTAACGATTTCCTTCTTTTCCCTTACTAGGGCTTCTTATTTTGGGGTACAACCTAGGGCATTTTGAAGGTCAGTCTGGAGCAGTTGGACAGATTGCAGCCTTTCTTAGAATCAAGAGCGAATACAGATAAGCCAGTTGATTTAATTAATCTTAACTTTAATTAATTCTAAAAGTTCGTTTATCACCCGAGATGAATGCTGAACTGAAGTATATTTAGTGCAACCAAGGTTTATAGCGAAACGTTGCGGTGATATTTTTATTAACCTTTAGTATATGGCTCGATGTACCGGGTGATCTGTTATATTTTGACCACCCACCAAACTCACTGATTTGAAGAGACATCTTAACTTAAAGCACTAAAGTTGTAGGATCTGTCATGAATTTTTAGGAAATGATATAAGACGAAAAAAATTAATATCAAAAACGGCAAATATTTTACAATTTAATGTTTTCTTAAATGGAACACGCTGTATATTATACGCTCATCTGGTGAAAAATCTTATTCTGGTTTCATGGTCTATTTTAAAAGGTTGTGTTAATAATTACAATTTTAATAAATAACATAAGTAGGCCTAGACAAAATAATAATGGCCTACTGAATATGCTGCAATTGTTTATATTTTACGCATCTGTCAAAAAATTTACATTTCTTCACAAAAATGGGGTATTCGGAAGAAGAAAAGTTTAAAATCTTTGAGATTTACTCAAAAAATAATAAAAATAAATACAAGGCGCGCCAAGAATATATTAATTTATATGGTGAGAATCTAAATAGAATACCAAGTCTAAATACTTTTAGAAATATATACAATTTGGTGCACACCACAAAATAATTAAAAAGAAAAAAAAAAGAACGGTAATTATAAATGAGTAGGAAGAATTGGAAATTCTTCTCTATTTTCAAGGTAACATAAAATCGTTAGTTGTTGCTAGTTGATTGTGTAACTCAGATTTCAATGTTTCTAGAAAATCCACTGAATTCTATACGCGAAGGCATGGCGGATTTAGACAAATCATATTGAAAAGTCCTTAAAACTTAAAAAAAAATATAACATGCATCCATATAAATTCCATAGCCACTAAAAATTAAGTGAAAGCGACGATAGAAGGCTTAATTTCTGTAGGGATATTTTAGCGAGACTAGAACTAGATGGGGAGTTAGTTTCAAACATTTTATGGACTGATAAATCCACTTTTTGCACCTCGGGATCACCCAATAGAAAAAAATTTGCATTTTTGGGCTGATGTTAATCCACACAAAATCCTGGAAACAAAAAGATCTGGAAGGCGTTCGTTATATGTGTGGTGCGGTATATTAAGTGACAAGATTATTGGTCCAATATTTCTTGAGAACAGTCTGACAGGAGCAAGATATATGGAACTTTTAAATGCTGTAGAAAATCGTGTACATGAGTTACCTTTAAACGTGGCTAACTCCATAATTTGGCAACAGGATGGCGCACCTCCGCATAACGTTGTCCAGGTTACACCGAACGGTTAAATGCCAATTTTAAACTTTGTATTGACACGTTTCTTTGGGGACTTTGAAAAATAAAATATATTTTAAAAACAGCGATAATATATTAGAAACTCAAGCACGAGTGATCAACGATATAAATAATATTAATACTAACCATTCCGATTGGATAACTGCGGCAATTAATGGTGTCATTTCGAGCATTTATTATAAATGGATTGTTATTTTGTTGCTTTTATTAGGTAATATATTGTTTTACACAAAAAAATTTTAAATATATGGGTTAATCATCCTCTAGTAGTATCTGCAAAAAATTTGTTTTTCTAATGGGGATATAGGTAAAGTTTGTCGGTTTTTGTCTTTTGTTGATATTCATACTAAATTTCATTATTTTTTTTTATATATTTTTATAGTATCTACATACTATTTTTAGCAAGAATAGTTTGCCTGTAGACAACTTTTATGTAGTAGACAAACAAAGACGTAATAACAATTGCCGCACATTCAATACGCCATTATTATTATTCTGTCCACGCCTACTAATGTTATTTATTAAAATTGTAATTATTAACACAACCCTTTAAGATAAACCATATAAACCATATATATTTGAAATCAGAATAAAATTTCCCATCAGAACAGCGTATAATATATAGGGTGTTCCATTTAAGAAAACATGAAATTGTAAAATATTTGCCATTTTTGATGTTCATTTGTTTCTTCTTATATTATTTTCTAAAAATTCATGAAAGGCCCTACAACTTTAGTTGTTAAAGTTTTTTGATATTTCTCCCAATAAATGAGATAGGTGGGTGGTCAAAATATAACAGATCACCCGGTACACCATAGTGATCACGGTAACCGTTATCGCTTAAGTGAGTTATTATTGACTACTGAATTTAATCTAAACGGTTTGCTGTGCTCTCACCGAGATTTTCGTCAAATAAACAGTAGAATTTTATCTTTCAATCATAGTTTATTTACTGAAAACTGGTTTGGGGTGTACTGGATATTGGTAGGTTTCTGGCCTAATCCAGTGGCGCCGGGCCTTGGCAACCCTAGACCAGCGTCTTCTAGATGTTCTCAGTAGTGTATTAACTTATTTTTTTAAATAGGTGTCCTTCTTAAACTGCCGTTCATAGATTTTGCCTCGGCTTTTACCCGCAATTTCACTATTTAAATCGGTCATAGGGCGACAACGTTTTTTCACAACTAATTGTTTTTCATACGTAAGTAAAACCGCACACAAGTAGAACAAGTGACAAGAAAAATATAAACATTAGCCCGATTCAAATACCGAAAACAAACCGGGACTGAAATAATTTGCAGCACTGAACCCAACATAATCGGCCTTTTGTAACAAACCCGGCCGTATATGTTCGGCTCGCTTCGCCGTTGGCTATTTCAAGGAGAAAATGCGCTGTCAACCTCTTTTAAATTTTGTGGCGCTGTTAGTAATCGGCGAATACATACTTTATTGCGCCCTACTCGGTTGTATACTTCGGGCATTTGGTGTAGAATTAGTATAGTTCAGGTATCGATATTGATATTATAATACGATTTAAAATGTATTAGCCGGTATTCAGCCCTATGATCAAACACACAAGTTAACTTTTAACGTACCGTTTTCTTGACAACAACCGAAAAAAGCCTACTTGTTAATTTTTCACTGTGGATGAAAAACAGGTAATTTTGAAATTAGCGTCTAGAGTTAACTTGTGTGCTTGATCATAGGGCTGATTAACTGATGGTCTTGATGATTTGGTTTAAAAGTTTGGTGGTTCTGTAGTTGTGCAGTCCCTATACAGGGGCCACCACTGCCACTGTACTCGTCTCCTGTCCTATATTCCGATTCCTTCGGAGGGTTCCTAACGGTAGTGACTTCTCTTGTGACTAAGCCCTGATAAAACTCCTAATTATTCCCCTCCAAACACGTATTACTACGAATAAAACGTGTTAGGGCTAAAAAAAGTTGCTGACCATTTTTCCACGTGTTCCCCACCCTCAAAAAGAGGGGAGGATTGGGTTTTGTAGCTGCAGCAAATATTTGTCCAAAAACAGCAAAATCCCGACTTATTCACACTACTATCTCGGGGCCGTAGATATTTACCAACGATACTTTTTCCGGTGATACGGCCATCCTCTCTCTGTACATACAATAAATTAAATAAACACTTTCTAACAGGATTTATAATTTATTTTTATTTTGCTTTTTAGTAAATTGCACAATATGTTAAGTTTAATTTTGAAATAATATATTGTGCAAAAGTCCTCATGTGGAAATATTTCAAAGTACTTAAACGTACGGCCACAAAAATAAATAGGAATATATCTTCATCGCGTTTCAATACATTCTTAATCAGATTCCGTGGTGGTTTAAATTACGCATTTCCATCTAACTAAGGACTTATAAATTCAGGCCAGTAAGGAAACAAAACATCTGAGAGTACGGGACGAAAAGTAGGTATAGATTGTAGGGACACAAAAAAAAAATACTTATTGTACAAATACTGAAACGCTAGGATTTTTCCCTTAGCACTTATAAATTCGGGAAAAAGCCACGTAGAGCATTGACATAAATTCGTATCTAGAAATCAGAATACCGAAGAACTTGTTAATGCCCTTTTATTTTTACACTCCCTATTGTTTCTAGGTTTTCCATGGCCGCTTAGGGCAAAGTTCCAGGTTGCTTTCTTGCTTATCTATGAGAACAGTACTTTCTTTTTCATCCGAAAGTTAAGAGCACGCTAATTAACTACGGCGGGCGATGAATAAATTAACTGGTTATGTGTCACGAGGGCAAAAAATTTATCTTAAAATTGGTCAGAGATTTACCCTTTAAAGTTTGTACAAGTACTTAATAAACACCCTATATTGTTTTGTGCTCATTAATGCCAGTTTTAGTATGAACGCGGTTTGTCAACGAAATTACTTAATTTTCGTGACAATAAAGCTATTTTTGATTTGGTTTGATTTGAATGCTATTAAGGAAATGTCACCAATATTTTATGACTTTAAAAGCGTCTGGCGGAAGTTACGCCCCACAAAAAGTGTCTGGTCGTCCACTGGATGCGTAGACAATGCTGATACACACCGTGCGTATACTGCCTCCCAGCATCCTCAGACATTCCAGAACTTCTATAGAATAAAAAATATATAACATGCTCTATCAATCGCATTCATACCACGCGACTGGGAACTTGAAGTATTCGGTTCATAATATACGTTTTAAAATAAGCAGCATATTTTTTGCTTACAAGCAGCAAGGTGTTTGGTGAGAAAGCCCACTCACATCTTGGACTCTTATGGCTCATCATTCTATCTACGTGCTGCCATACATTGCGTTTTAGCCGTAGTATTTCAGCAACTGCGGTTAGGCCTCATGAAAGCACGACCACCACAACACATGTGCGTTTAGAACGCAGTAGTAGTGCGGCAGCAACCCGTCCCCCAGTATTATTTAATCAGCCTTCTAGGAGTTCTAGGCTGAAAAAGTGTGTCGATCGTCTTGTCGTCAAAATTATCACGTTTGGAAATAGTGTGTTCTTGAAGCTGGTGGTTTGCTGAACGAACCAGTAAAAGGAGACTACTGGGTTTACCCTTTCCACTCTGAGCGTGTTTAAAATTTTATAATAATATACGAAAATATGATGATAATTTTCCATGGATTCTTTTGATGATCTTTTAAACATTATCCGTTTCAAACATCGTAAAACAATCATACTATGTGAACGCTCTGATGTTACCGAATGCTGCATTTGTTTATCATTGCATTGAGGGCAAGCGGCAGTAGAAGTGTGTAGTTCGCGAACGAACTAGTTCAAAGGATCGAATCTGATAACTGAACTAAAAGATTCAATTAGTAATTCTTTAAGATTGAATCAACGCGAACTAAAGCCTTGTACTATACGCAAAACGCGAACGAGAGCGAAGCGACCGTGAAGCAGATCCTGAACTACCCGGAGACCGACCGATGGTGTCGGCTGTCGGACAGATGGACTGCTGCTTTACGTACAACTTGTCCAAGAGAGCAGTGAGATATGACAATATCAAATATGTACCTCTCATTCGCTGCGCCGTGGCTAGAGACAAAACTTGTCATATTTATCGAGACTTTCATAGAGTAAAGAACGGTATAGTTGCACAAAAGCACTATGCTTCTCTTTTATTTATTTACTAGGTCTTATTGTTATTTATAATATTACTTTGAAATATTTTCCTTATATTATATATCTTCTGCTTCACTGTGCGTGTGCGAGTATAAATCAGTGAACTAAATGAACTAAATGAACTAAACGAACTAGTCTTTTGTACTATTCACTTTATTGAACGAGATCGAAAGATTGAAATCGGAAAAGTGAACTAAACTTCCCAACACTAAGCGGCAGTGCAGTCTCAGCGCAGCAAGTTGCGTCGGCATCCGGTGCTGCGTTTTGACAGCATATGTATGAACGATCCACTTTAAAACTACATGTTGTTGTCTTCCCACCCATATCTTCGGGGGTAAAACCCTGCGGCTAAAATGAAATGTATGGTTCAGCACTACTAGGTCAATATATGTATTTAAATATAAGCTGTTTGTTTGGCACACTTTCTTAGCTAGCTTCAAGAAAATTGATTGTTGCTAGTCAGTTTTGATACATTTACATAAGAATCTTAATTTCCCCTTGCTCGCCTCTTGAACTTAGATCAGGCAAGTGATCAAAACGCAAACAGCTATGGCGTGTCGCAATGACAAAAGTGTAGTAGTGTATCAGTATATAAGGGCCCTTTTACACGTCATGTCAATGCAATAACAAATAATGCCCAAGTTTCCGTGCTCCTAAGTGTAAAAACATAGTGGAGTAGCAATGCTCGCAGTACTGCGATTAAAAACAATACCACAGAAACGACTGAACAGAAACTGGAGTAGTGCACCTTACCTCGCACCTCGGCGTGACTCGACGAACAAAATGATTTGTTTTTAGCAGGCAGCTGCCTGAAACTAGCTCCGCGATGGGTTCGTTTCGTCGGCGTTATTCGTTCGTCGCCGCGCCGTAGGTCGATGTCAGTCTTTTAATATTTTTACGTCAGAGTGACAGCAACAGTGACTTTTCAAATAGTGCTTTGAAATGGTGGCTATTACTCTCCAAATAGGAAAATCGGAGATGGAATGTGCACCCAGCAAATAAAGAACGCACTAAACTTGGTGAATTCTATCATTTGTACTATCAGCTAAGAATTACCAACAGAGGCTTGTTTACAACTACTTGTTTCTTTTGCTGGTGGGGTGAGCAAATCCGCATGTTTTGATGTTTCACCTTTAACGAACCTGGGCTGCCACATTTTTCAATTAGAAAGCGGAAGGTTACCGTGGTCGCCGGAGGAAAACCGCCCTATGAGCGAAACATTTTTGGGTGCCACTCACTTTTTTGTTGATGAATCTTGCTTTTCAAGTCGAAAAAATGATAACAGTTAAACATATTTAAATTGTTATTTTACGGCACCTACTTAACATTGTGGAAATACAAGTAAACGTGAAAAAAATCGCCGGAAAAATGTTATTCTTTGGACTCAGTGTCTTTGGCAAATAAATAAAAACTAGGTATAGACCTAAAACAATTTTGATTACAACTAATTATGAAGATTTTACGCTGTTTCCTACTTGACCAAGAATACTTTTCCCATATTGTTCTAGAAACTTAACAAATTCTTAGCTTGCCTTTAAGGATTTTATTGCTAGACAATTTATTTCTTTTCTCCTCGCTATAAAGATCAAATACCCAAGGACTGGCTAAAATCCACCTTTGTCACACTACCTAAGAAACTAAACCCGAAGAGCTGCGATGAGTACAGGCTAATAAGTTTAATGAGCCACGCACTTAAGGCGTTCCTGCGCGTTTTTCATTCTAGAATATATGACAGATGTGAAGGAATGAGCGGGGAAACACAGTTTGGATTTATTGAAGGACTGGGTACTAAAGAGGCCTTGTTCTCGGTGAAACTTCTAGTGCAGAAATGTTATGATCAACGCCAAAACGTGTTTATATCTTTCATTGACTACCAGAAAGCGTTTGATGGTTTATTGATTGGTAGACTACACAAAATAGGAATTGATGATAAGGATATTAGAGTAATAAGATAACTTTATTGGGGGCAATCTGCTGAAATTCGAATCAAAGGGGACCTCGTAACACAGGAATTTGACATCGCTAAGGGGGTCAGGCAGGAATGCGTATTGTCTCCCATGCTTTTTAATATTTACGTGGAGAAAATCTTTCAAATAGCTCTGGAAGATGTGGATACCGGAAGAAAAGTGAATGGTAAACCAATCAACAACATTCGATATGCAGACGATACCGCAACATTGGCTAGTAATCTGGATGATCTACAGAGCATGTTGGACAGAGTTGCTGCAGTGGGAGCATAGTTTGGGCTGCACATTAACATCCCAAAAACAAAAATGATGATTATCAGCAGACAAGAGTTCAATAATATTAACCTTACAATAAACGGTATAGTAATTGAAAGGGTATCTAAATTCAAATACCTAGGCGCAACTCTTAACGAGAAATGGGATTGTGATGAGGAGGTAAAAACACGTATCGGAATTGCAAAAACCACTTACCTAAAAATGAGAAATGTGTTTCTCCAAAGAATTCTGCCAGTTGATCTTCGACTACAAGTAATCAAATGCTACGTATGTCCCATCCTATTGCATGGAGTGGACACATGGTCGCTGAAGGCCAGGACACTAAACCGAATTGAGGCATTCGAAATGTGGACGCTGCGAAGAATGTTTCGGATTTCCTGGACCGAACACGTGTCAAACAACGATGATCTTCGGAGAGCTGGAGTGGAGAGAGGACTCCTGAATATCGTAAAACAGCGAAAAATTTCTTACTTAGGACATATACTAAGAGATGATCGATATTTTATCCCAAAACTTATTATGAAGGAAGACGCGGACCGGGACGTAAACAACATTCAAGGCTCCGAGATATCAGGGATTGGTGCGGGATTCCGGACGCGGGCTCTATATTTCGACATGCTGAAGACAATACATTGGTTATTCTATAATGGACAAAGGTCCCCTACGTTCGAAGCAAGCACAAGGGACAAAAGGAAAAAGATAAAGATCAAACTGAAAATTATCTCGCTCATCGCATTGGAGTGAGGAAGGAAAAACATAAAGTTCATCAATTTTAAAATCTGTAAAATATTCAGGTAGCTTCTCCAAAAAAGATGAAAGTTTCACAAATGCATCAAACAATAAATCGACATCTATGTCATTACTACTAGCTAACTAACATGTTTAGAAATTTTCAGAAAAGCTCCAAATTTTGGGTCAGACCTTAAATCCATCGCACTCAAATATTTACATTAAATTTATTGTTGTTGACATGAATTATTTGACTGGAGTAACGCACTCTTTTTTTTTTTGGAGTAGAGTGCGTGTTTCTAGCAGATGATAAAGTAGCAAATGTATGAATTACTACATAATTTACTTTAATTATTGCTACACTACCATCCCTGGTTTGTAGGCGCTTTCACATTACACTAAATATAATGAACGCGGGAGGTACAAATGAAAATCGAGAGTTTGTGGACTATGTTTAAAAGGCGGGAGGGTATAATATGAGAAATCGGGAGGTCCAGCAGCCCTACAGAACGAACCAATCACGGAGCTAATTTCAGGCAGCTGCCTCTTAAAAACAAATAATTTCAATCACGAGCTACGGCGAGATGCGCGGCGAGCATCGCGGCGAAATGAACTGCTCCACTATGTGTTTACATTTTAATGTTTCACAGCGGCTGGGGTCGATGCCAGGCGAGTAGCGCGGCGAGATGAACTACTCCACTGCGTTTTTACACTAACTGTACAACGTTTGATGACTGTAACGTTAAAATAGGACAACTTAGCTATATCCCTCTAACATTTATAAACATTATTTCAATAAATATACCAGACCAAAACTGAAAATTACTCGGTCTATTGCCGATTTGCTAACCCAATCTCTGACTAAAAAAATGTTATCCCTACTCTCCAGATTGCTAAGAACCCTGCAACTTCTGTATAACAATTGACACGAAAACTTGAGATCACGAGCAGGATAATTGGAAGATTCTTTTATTCCCATAATTTTGTGACTGTACCCTTACTTACTTACCTAATACTGGATAGTGCCTCCATGAACAAAATATTTAAACCGAAAAATTCTGTGCTAGGGCTCGTGTAACATAACAAAATTTTCTAACGTTTTTGGAATTTGTCCTTCATAAGGGATTTGATATTTGGCTATGAGAGATGCGCACATGCACTTTAGACTGGTGTAATTGATTAGAGAGATATCTGCAATGTTATGTTTGATTAAATCGCTTATGGCGTCCAAGGGCGTCTTGCCGTGACGATCGGGCTGGTCGAGATGTGCACCAAAGTCGAGCAGAAGTTTTACCAGCTGAAATAAATAATTATATAAAAAGTCGCGAAAATACTTTATTTATATTTTAGTAAAATACATATTGCGGACATTTTAATTCGGATAATGGGTGCTAAATGTTCAGTCCCATGTTAGGATCTCTTCTACCGTTTTGAAACAGTTCTAACTTAAAACAGATACCGTTTAGGATGCCAGGTATGGAAAACGTGTAACATTGCGCAAAAAAAAACTCTTTAAAACCTATTTCTCCGCATGCGCCGGGTCATTAGACCATCCCGAGATAGTAAAATTAGGAAGAACATACAGCGGTGGTATAAAAGAGGGAGAAAGAAGAGGAAATAGTATAGAGGAGAAAGGAGCACAGAGAGAATAGTAATAAGATTACCCGAGAAATTACCAATGTACCGGGTGTTCCCCCTAAGGAGGTAATCGACTATATCTCAGAAAGTAATAACACTAGGACTTTGGGAAAAAATATATATCGATAAAAGCGGCCAAGAGAAATTGCTGGAAATCATTGTCAAATTCGAAAAATGACCGCGGAGCGTAAGAGAACTTTAAAATAGAAATGCCGATTTTCTCTTGATTTTTCTTAATAAAAATATGTTAAAAATATAAGCATTGTATTCTTCATAAAATTGTGCAACTTTATGTTAGGAATCGTTTTTTTCTATTTTCAATAATAAAGTGGTGGGAGAAGGTCAAACTTTCTTTCTTTCAAACGCTGATATCTCTGCTTTGGATAAACCGATTTTATTCAACTTGGTCTTGAAAAAAAGCCCTTCTTTTCCTCTACACGTAGATCTATTAACTATACCATATTGATTCTGATGGTGGCCACTAGATGGCGTTTTTCCGTAATTCCTCAATGAATAAGGATTTTCTCAAAAAATCAAATGTTATGATATGACTTTTTCATCATATTTTATTTTAGGCTTATAAAGGCTATTAAATAGTGGAATAAAAAATCCAGGTCCGTATTTAAAATAAAAAAGTTGATGATGGTCGCTTGAATCCGAAACGTCGGATTAAAAAACTAACCCCATCAGCTTGTAGAGGAGGAAAAGTTACTATAAGGAACTGAAAACCGCAACGTGATATCTTTTGTTAAACTAGATAAATTAGGGATAATAATAATTAATATGGAAAAATGGGCCATTTTTTAAAATTTGAAGAAGTAGTCCATTACAGTGGAGTTGATATAATCAAATAAAACAACGGCAGTCTACCTCCACAATATGTATTTCAATGTTTATGTTTATATCCTACATGTTTCGGACATAGAAATGTCCATCATCAGGGATACAGTAGTCGATAACGACAGCTCTATCTTGCATAAGCGACGATCAAAATTATGTTAAAATTGAAATTGTAGGTTCTAATGAATGTTCAAGACTGAATGAGATGTGATATTTGAAATTTTGGTCAAGGTATCTTAGAAGAAGGGGATTCCCAGTCTGCAGCCACTGAGACAGGTGGTGAAGCAATTATGTCATTTGTAGCTATTTAGAGAAGATTAATTTAAGTGAGGTGCTCAAAGATGCTTCATCTAACCGTGTCTAGGGTGTGGTCAACAAAATACTGGGTTAGACTTGAATAACACATTCTTAGGAGATAAACAATAAATGAAATGGAAATTATACTATTTTAAGGTTGGAATTTATTAATTTGAAGCCAATGAGCAGGTGGTGAAGCAATTATGTAGGTTTGTAGCTAATTAGAGGAAAATGATGTAGATAGGTGCTCAAAGATGCTTCATCCAACCATGCCTGAAGTATTGGCTAACAAATTGTTTTTCCTGCACGCCAGCATGGTCAAGTGAAGTATCTTTGAGCTATAATATCCTCTAATTAGCTAAAACAATGTGATTTTAACATAAATACTTCACTTCTAGTCAAGATGGTAAAAATCCAATTTTAATTTTCTATATCTCCTTTTTTCAATCATAACATTATGTTCATTTTCTACCCCCCTTTAACCTAACAAATTTCAAATATCACATCTCATTCAGTCTTGAACATTCATTAGAACCTACAATTTCAATTTTAACATAATTTTGATCGTCGCTTATGCAAGATAGAGCTGTCGTAATCGACTACTGTATCCCTGATGATGGACATTTCTATGTCCGAAACATGTAGGATATAAACATAAACATTAAAATACATATTGTGGAGGTAGACTGCCGTTGTTTTATCTGTTCTTTTTTTAAAACATTAAGTAATCAATTAAATCTCCAGTTTAACAAAAGATATCACGTTGCGGTTTTCAGTTCCTTATAGTAACTTTTCCTCCTCTACAAGCTGATGGGGTTAGTTTTTTAATCCGACGTTTCGGATTCGAGCGACCATCATCAACTTTTTTATTTTAAATACGGACCTGGATTTTTTATTCCACTATTTAATAGCCTTTATAAGCCTAAAATAAAATATTATGAAAAAGTCATATCATAACATTTGATTTTTTTGAGAAAATCCTTATTCATTGAGGAATTACGGAAAAACGCCATCTAGTGGCCAACATCAGAATCAATATGGTATAGTTAATAGATCTACGTGTAGAGGAAAATAAGGGCTTTTTTTCAAGACCAAGTTGAATAAAATCGGTTTATCCAAAGCAGAGATATCAGCGTTTGAAAGAAAAAAAGTTTGACCTCCCACCACTTTATTATTGAAAATAGAAAAAAACGATTCCTAACA
Source organism: Polydrusus tereticollis (assembly GCA_963920685.1). Classification (NCBI taxonomy): domain Eukaryota; kingdom Metazoa; phylum Arthropoda; class Insecta; order Coleoptera; family Curculionidae; genus Polydrusus; species Polydrusus tereticollis. The sequence continues at coordinate 72,652,994 of OY987328.1, forward strand.
TAAAGTTGCATAATTTTATGAAGAATACAATGCTTATTTTTTTAACATATTTTTATTAAGAAAAATCAAGAGAAAATCGGCATTTCTATTTTGAAAGTTCTCTTACGCCCCCTAGCGGTCGTTTTTCGAACTTGGAAATTATTTCCAGCAATTTCTCTTGGCCGCTTTTATCGATATATATTTTTCCCAAATTCCTAGTGTTATTACTTTCGGAGATATAGCCGATTACCTCCTTAGGTGGAACACCCGGTACACATCAAGACGGCATATTCTAGTAATGATTGTTGATTGCGAAACTAAGTCTGAAACGAGGTCTGAAAGGACCGGTGCTATCACTGTTAATTAAACAGTCAAATTTTGAGCTTCTTTATTTTTAAAGAAAACATACGATGCTAAAAAGGTTGAAACATATTTATTAATATACGAAGCTGTGCAGCAAGGGAAAGAACGTTTAGAAAGTTGCTTGCGATGACTTGATAAGATTATGTAAATCCGTCCTGTAAACAATCTTTTCATGATAGTTTAAGGAGAGGTTTTGTAAAGTCTAAAGTCTTAAAAACATTATCGAATAGAAAATCGATAGTAGCCATAAATCATATTAATTCCACACCACATCGGCGTCGTCGACATTTTAAAAACAAATAAATTCATTGTTGCTTGTCAACATTTTCATTCCTTCATATTGTCATAGTCAAAATGTCTTACACGGTTGAAGAAAAGTGTGCTATTCTTCGTTTATTTTACAAAAATATTAATAATTCATCTGCAGCAGTACCAGCGCGAAATACTTTTAGAAACATTAAAAGGGCATTTAGAGAACGGAAAGATCTTAAAAGGAAGAAGGGAATTTCGGAAGATCTGCCAAAAAAATTCTAACGACATGTTACAAAGAAAAGGATGTTGCTGTGCAAGCCAAGATATATGCGATTGAATTTTGAGCGCCACTTACGGTTACTTCTAGCTCTAACTTGACACAACAACACCAAATTCCTGCGAGTAAAACAATGGGGTCCACATACAGTGCCAAAACAAAACACAAAAAAATTAATCAAATTTATTAAATTTAAAAAGATGTAGGCGATCTTAAGTTACAAATAAACGCTTAATTCATCTTCTGTTAAATAACTAGTCAGTTGATTTACCACACCAGATGAAATAGTAAAGGAATATGAGTTTGTCTATGTTAAATATAGTAGCGTAAAAGTTGCAACCCTTTAACAATTCGCTTTATATATCTGACTAACTTAGAATAATACGGTAAATCACTTAAAATGTTGAAATATGCTGATAAATTTCGTTATAAATGGAGCAAAATAGCTGATGGCTTTGATTACAACAAAAAAAGAATTACATAATTTTAGGTCCAGGCTAGAAGTAACATTTGGCTGTGTTCAATACTCAAGACTCAAAATAACGTGGATATTTGCAGACATAAATTAAAAAGGTACTTGTCAGCACGGTCCTCCTGGAGGAGGTTGGTCCTCTTAAGAGGTAGCCCCTTGTTGCTCAGTAAGATTGGCAAATAGGCCTTACAAATGCCTCAAAAGTGATCTAGTCCAAAACCCCTCGGGTTCAATCTTAGTTGGACGGAAAAGCCGAGTTATCGAAAATCCGGGAAAAGGCAGGGTAGTAACAGCAAATGAAAACCGTCAACGTAACGGGAACATAGTGTGGTAGAAGAAGAATAATTCTGGTCCTATATTATGTGCCTCAATTAAGATTTGATGTGAAAAACACAGAGATGGGGAAAAATTTCCCGAATTTTTCCACAAGGGCTAAAGGTCTGAACAGACGTCAGAGTTTCGTTTGACCGAATGACCCCGATAAGTTTTCTGTCAAATCCAAAAACCCACCGAAAAGGTCACAGAGAATAAACCATATTTGAGAGAACATAACCTTAAAATGAATAGCGGCTTTGCGCGCGGAGGTAGATCTATGGACTTGCGGTTCTACGACATAAAATAAAACATAACCAGAACAACCTGAAAGTAACAACGTTACAGTCTTATCCAAGCATAGGCAAACGATAGTTTTGGAATCAGAGAAATGTGCTCTTCAAGCACGTGATTCCATACATAGAGGTTTACGTTTAAAAAACTGAGTTTTGCAGAAATATTACAATTGTTTCTTCTGATTGCGAATTCTAAAAATATAGGGTACAATATAAATTGTTTGGGTCTAGATTTTTTTAACAATCAATCAATAACTGCTGCAAGTGGGGTGTCAATATATGAGAAATGATCCTGTACAGGGTGGCCAACTAAGAATGCGAGGTACTGTATCTGGGAAACTATCCATCGTAGAGGCTTGCGGCAAAAAAAATTATAACTAAAACGGCCAAGAGAAAAACCTGGAAAATATTTTCAAATTTCTGAAATGGCGGCTAGGGGGCGTAACTGCAACTTGATACTAAAAAAGTGATGTTTCTGCAAATTCCGCTATATTAACCTAATAAAAAAATCCTGATCTTTAAAGTCGAGGATAATCTGAACCTTTTTTGTTTGACACTTTTTGCAGTAGCTCTAAAAATAAAGTGGTGGGGGTATTCAAACGTTTCCGTAAATAACATCCTGTATCTTCCAAATGGCTAAGCCGATTTGAACAAACTTGGGATCGTTAAAAGAAGCTATTCTTGGGCTACAAACATCATTATAATTGAAGTTTTGCAAGTTTCACATATCGCCACTAGAGAGCTTTTTTCGACATTCCAACAGAAATGGTTAATTTTCTCAACAAAATAATGCATTGGTATGATTTTTTTTTTCATGAAAAAGTAGCTAAATGATGCCTAAACTAGCTCGCCAAAACCGCATCTCGATATCTTGTTCCTAACCCAAAATATCGGCAATAGAAAATTTTATACGAAAATCCCTTAAATTTTCGTTTTATTGTAACTATATTTTTCTGGAATTCTTTCTATTATGTAAGTTGTGGCCCTAAAAAGGACCGATTTATAAAAGGAAGATTTTTAATGCCCCCGCAGATGCTCGAAATGCTGACCATCACGTTCCATGCACAAAAAAGACAATTAATAGAAGCAGGCCATGGAAACAAAACAAATACCTAATCAAAACATAAATAATCCAAATTGTCAATAGTTGTCAAAGTTTTGCGTTATTTTGAGTAATTTTTGTGTTTACAAAACGCATTTTACGAATGATGAAGCTGTTGATATGCTTGCGGTTTATTTTGAATGTCTTCAGAATGCCGCAGTAGCTAAAAGAGTTTACGCCGCTCGATATCCAAATCGGCGTCCTTGCGATGTGAGAGTTTTCCCCCGATTAGTGGCGAGTTTACGAGCCAATGGTTGTTTTCGGCCTAAGATTCAACGGCAAAGAATTGGAAGAACACAAGAAAATATTAACTACGTACTGGGGTATATTAAAGGAAATCCTCATGTTGCCACAAGAGCATTATCCCTTGAGTTGGACATATCACGAACAACGGTTCAAAATATAGTCCTAATGGCCATCAAAGTTAGGTATTCGTTTAAACTTTTTTAATTACTTTTAGAATGCACCCATATCATGTCGTTTTGCATCAGGCCTTGAAAGGGATCGGAGTTGGACTATTGCCATTGGATGTTAGGTATGATACGCCAAAATAGAGAATTTTTATTTCAAATTCTTTGGACCGATGAAGCCACCTTTAGTAGTGACGGGAGATTCAATCTACATAATATGCACTATTGGTCTGCAGAAAATTCGCATTGGTTGCGTGAAGTTCAGCACCAAGGACGTTGGAGTTTAAATGTGTAGTGTGGCATACTGGAAGGCAGAATTATTGGGCCATATTTTTTTGAGCAATCCCTAAATGGCAATGTCTTCTTGACTTTTTGGCCAATCAATTACCGTTGTTGTTGGAAGATGTGCCTTCGGAAACAAGGCAAAACTTGTTTTTGCAGTTGGATGGTTGCCCAGCACATTTTGCCGTTAATGTGCGAGAGCATGTTAATGCAGTATTTCAACAGCGGTGGATTTGAAGAGGAAGTCTGTTTCCATGGCCTCCGCGATCACCAGACCTAACTTGCCTGGATTTTTATTTATGGGGGCGGTTAAAGGACATCGTGTTTCAGACTCAACCTACGACCAGAGAAGATTTGAAAAACCGGATTCGTAATGCAATACGTAACATATCGAGAGCCGAAATTGAAAGTGCAGTTTTGTCTACCCATGAGAGGCTTCAGCAATGCATAGAACGTGATGGTCAGCATTTCGAGCATTTGCGGGGGCATTAAAAATCTTCCTTTTATAAATCGGTCCTTTTAAGGCCACAACTTCCAAAAAAATATAGTTACAATAAAATGAAAATTTAAGGGATTTTCGTATAACATTTTCTATTGCCGATATTTTGGGTTAGGAACAAGATATCGAGATGCGGTTTTCGAGAGCTAGTTTAGGCATCATTTAGCTACTTTTTAATGGAAAAAAAATCATACCAATGCATTTTATTTTATTAAGAAAATTAACCATTTCTGTTGGAATGTCGAAAAAAGCCCTCTAGCGGCGATATGTGAAACTTACAAAACTTCAAATATAATGATGTTTGTAGCCCAAGAATAGCTCCTTTTAACGAGCCCAAGTTTGTTCAAATCGGCTTAGCCATTTCGAAGATACAGTATGTTATTTACGGAAACGTTTGAATACCCCCCACCACTTTATTTTTAGAGATACTGCAAAAAGTGTCAAACAAAAAAGGTTCGGTTATCCTCGACTTTAAAGATCAGGATTTTTTTTATTAGGTTAATATAGCGGAATTTACAGAAACATCACTTTTTTAGATTCAAGATTGCAGTTACGCCCCCTAGCGGCCATTTCAGAAGCTTGAAAATATTTTCCAGGTTTTTCTCTTGGCCGTTTTAGTAATAATTTTTTTTGCCGCAAGCCTCTACGATGGATAGTTTCCCAGATACAGTACCTCGCATTCTTAGTTGGCCACCCTGTACCACATCTAGTATCAAAAATACGGCTTTGTTTATATTTCAATCTAATAATAGCAATTCATAACATAACTACTTTTCATTCGCAAGCAAGATTAAAAAAAAATTAATAAAAACTACAAAATGTGTGTTTTTAGAATGTAAAGTCATGCACTAGGATTTTTACTGGCAACTGAAACATAAAATATATAGAATGCTGTAGATTATTACTTATGTGTATGTGTTTCTATTCAAGAATGCCGATTTTTTCTGTGTTAGTACATGCTAATAGAAATAAAAAAAAATAGTTAACTATTAGTGACTACGGTAGTAAATGCAAAAAGCGACACACATACCGTACTTACATCGGTGGAATAGTTGTAGGGCATAGTGGCTACATGAAGAGGTGTCCAGCCATGTTCATTCTTTGCATTAACATTTGTCCCACATTCCAGCAACAGCTTTAAGACGCTCACCCTGGGAAAAATCATCTAAAAATTCAAAACAATACGTTTTAGTTCAGGGTACATTTGGTACATCTATACTAGATTAATAAAATTGAATGTAATAGTGTTTTCAGTTAACCTACTCTGAAATTTTTTCATAAAAAGTAAGTGGGGGAAGGGAGGGGGGTGTTGAATTGGCCTTCATCCCCTCATCTTCAGGTGAAAGTGTATTTTATTGAATTTTATCTCGTGTTTAGAAACCACTCTCACGTACTTTCGTGTTAGCGGTAAGTATTTATGAATATTTGTTTTTATTTATTCATTTTAAACGCTAGCCACGAAAATTTTGACGCTTATAAATTTAGACTTTGTCTTGACCTTTCGAATCTGGTAATTTTGATTAGATTCATCTGGTTTTAGTCACGTGCAAGTAATGACACACCAACATCCACCGTTACTATTAAAAGATAAGAAATTATCGAAAGTGAACCTACAAATTTAATTTCATTTACTAATTTTTGGTTTTGTACTTCTGAATTCATATTATTTAATTTACCTACAAGTCAAGTAGCATCAGATTTAACCATTAGTCAACCATCGGTGGTCTAATGGGCAAAGTATCATCCATACAACGTAAGAATAATACATGAATTAAGACCACAGTTGAATTGCTCAGAATCACACACAAAATCGTTGAAAATTATAAATTCTATATATTATTCGTAGATGACGGAAGGCCTATGCTTTCAGAAATATATTTTTTAAATTAAATTAGGGATATTAAATTTGAGATCTGCAATTTCCCCCCAATTACCAAAAAAACGTTAAATGCAAAAGTTTTAGAGAATGTTAATATGCACAGTTTAAAATTATTTTTGAGTATACAGGGTGGTCCAATAAAGCGTGGCGGATATAACTTAAGTTTTTTTAAATAGAATGCCCTATTATTTAATTTATTTTTAGATTCTGCATGAAATTCTATAACTTTTTTGTTAATAATGGTATATACCTAAACCTAGTAGTTGTTCTATTATGCTAATTTTTCTAGAAAAATATTAGTTTTTACTCTTATAAAAAATTTACAGTTCCGCCATTGTTTCTGAAGGTGGAATACCCATATTTGGTACAAACTACCGGAATGACAAAAAAGAAGCATGTAACGAAATTCGAGTTAGATACTACAGGGCGTTCACAATAAATTTATACATTTCGACTAATTTAATTTAACTTTCATTAAGTATGTCATATTCCTATTTTTAATAGTTTGCAACCTATTTTGATTTTCCTTATCTTTACCCTTACTTTTATTACACTAACGGGACTACCGCTACAAAATAAATAACAATAATTTTTCTGCTACGTCACTTACGACAATAAATTAAACTATTTTTACTAGCTTAATTGACATTTTAAAATTTAACAATGCCTAAATTCTTGTTTTGTCATGGCCAACTTCTTTTATAGCGTTAGTCCCGTTCGTGTAATAAAAACAAGGGTAAACAACTACTAGGTTTAGGTATATAATACTATTAACAAAATAGTTATAGAATTTCAGGCAGAATCTAAAAATAAATTAAAAAATAGGCTATTCCATTTAAAAAAAACTTATGTTATATTCGCCACGCTTTTTTTAACCACCCTGTATACTCAAAAATTATTTTAAACTGTGTATCTTAACATTCTCTAAAACTTTTGAATTTAACGTTTTTTGGTAAATTCCGAAACAAATGAGAAAATGAACTTTACTCTCTGGTTGACTCACCCTGTATAATATGGTAATATGAAGACTTGATAAGTGAGGTGCACTTTATAATTTATTTGCTCTACAGGGCGTCAAAACTATTACAAATATTTCAAAATCTACTTAAAATATTTTTTGGAGATTGGCATGTCGGCATAAACTTGGAAATAAAACCGCACCTGTACCTAAACAGGGTTTGTCAGCAAAAATACGACTTAATTAATTGTAAATGGAAAGTCCTGTATATTTTTGAAAATTAATGGTGCTTTATAAAAAAATGAATTAAATCATAGAAACTTTTAAACAAATAGATTTATGTAAAAAATCAATTATTTTTCAATGTAAGGCCGAGAAAACATCTTAAGGGAATTCAGAGACAGATTAACATGGAATACTTTTGCATGTTATAAAGTAGTTCTTGTTCAATTTTTAGAATTATTTCTTATTTTTCTTGTATTCATTCAACATGTTCATTCAACAAATACGTAAAATCTGAATCTGAAATAAAAAAATAGGGATTCCTATTTAAGATTTCAAAGTTACCCTCCGCCCCACCTACAAGGAGGGCGGGACAGGGACTAATTTTAGCACTAATGTATTTATATATTATAGCTCATTTTAACTGTGTCCGTCTCCCTATTTAGTCTTTAAGGGTATATAAAATATAAGATCTGTGTTTTTACTTATTTTATTTTAAATCTAATTCTAATATTTTCCCTACATAATGGGACGAACATAACACAAGTTGGCGGGACCTTAGGTCTCCAATAATTAATTTTACAAATGAAATTTCAACATTATAATTTCTCATAAAACGCTAACAAAAATCTTTCTTTTTTCTTTCAAATGACGAATGTCTTCCCTTTTTAAATTCGACCACAAATTGACAGAGTCTTCACAGAAATTTTGAATTAAATATAACATTTCATTTTTCATTTACAATTTCAGTATGCTGATTGCATTCAATTTTTAATATCTTTTGAAGATATTTTTTAAAAAAAGCTCCATCAGCGTCACTTTCCACCAACAATTTTCTCTCTACTGCTAATAATAACTTCAGCACTACTTTTGTCTCCTGAAGATGAAGGTTTACTACCTTCGAAACATGTAGAGACGTTTTAATTTTAAAATTGAGCCTTTGATAGCTCACTATTAAATTAGTGGAGAAAGACTTTTTGACTTTCTTTCCCCTTTTCCTATATTTCAACTCCACTTCGAGAATGGACTATTTCTTTAAACTAATGTATTTCCTCCGTGGAATGATAAAATTTTGATTTTCATTTATTGCTTATTATTACTCAAGCTATTTAAAAGTTTCAGGTTAAAAAATGACTCGGTGGTGTCCACGAATGGAGTAGACAAGAACAATGACCAAAAAAATAAAAGATACCAAAAACGGTGATTCTTTATAAAAGTTTTGGCTTGCGACACGATATCACGATATCATAAATTTGTTTTTTTTGTACAGGGCATGCAAAAAATAACGTAAACTTTTGGGAAGAGTAAACTTGTTTTTTTTTAAGCTTTAATGCAAAACGAGAAATAAAAAAGTGGGTTTAAATATAAATTTTAATTACATTGTCTTGTATAATGTTGATGAACGCTAATTGATTTTAATAATTTTATATTTTTAAGTACAGGGTGTCCAGTTTTCGATGGTTTTAGGAGGTATCTCCGTTATTAGTAAAGATAGAAAGATACGGTTTTCGCAGCACTGTGCTACTTTTTGTGAAACAAAAGATGCCGCAATCAGAATTTTTCTAGTCCTCCTTGTTTTTGATATACAGGATGTTTTTAGAAATTTCACATTCTGGGACACTCCCCATATTTAGGTTGCCCTCTAGCTTATCAAAGAGAAAACAAATGTTCTTTTTGTAGTTCTGTACGTAGAATCCAGTGACGTACTCAGATTTTTTCGACGTTCAATAGTTTCCGAGAAAAAAATCAACTTGCTCTCTTTTAAATGGGGCACCCTAGATATTTTTTAATAATATAATTTAGTTTATAACAAGCTTCTCAGAAATATAATAATACCTTATTTTTATTTTTAATATTAAGCAGGAAATTTACGTTTTACTAAAATATATATATTTCTTGTTAGTAGGCCACGACGGGTATTTAAAAAAACTATTACTGGTATGGTAATTACTGAAAAAGAAATATATTTTGGACTCCCTAATCTAATTAGCACTTATATTTCAGTAAAAATAACAACAATGCATAAATCGAGTTTTGTTTTACTGCGTAAAACATTAGAAAGAAAAGCTGGAAATGTATAGAACTTTCTCATAAATATTGCTCAAATTGTTCTCCATTATGCTTTAGACATGTTTCACGCATAGTTCTTATTCGCCTTAATGAATTTAAAATAATAAAAGGCCGCGTTTGTAACTCCCTAAATGCTCTTTCAGTGGCATTTCTTAAATCTGCAATTGTTTGCTACTGAATAGAATACATTTTATTTTAAGAAGAAATCCAAAACCGACAAGTTGGGTGACCTTGGTGGAGATCTTACAGGTCCATTAGTTCCACTCCAGTGGCCTGGGAAAATATTGTTTAAGTAGGCCCTAATAATTAGCGCATTGTGAGCGGGTGCTCCATCTTGTTGCAGATGCAAGTTATTGAGACCCGCTAAGGGCACGTCTTTTATTATTTCCGGCACAACGTTTTCCAGAATTTCCAAATATTTATTTGCATTAAGGCTGCCTTCAAATATATTATAAATTATTTTGCTTCCTCGTATAAAACATGAGACGTTGAAGCCAAACCTTCCTTGCCGTTCCAGTGGAAATATTACATGCTGAATTTCCTGAGACCAAAACCTCGTATTGTGCGGATTAAATATACTAGCACTGGTAAAATGAGTCTCATCGGACCATATAACGGTTCTTTCAAAATTATTTTCCCTGTTGATATTTTGTAAATACCAATTACAGAACTCTATACGGCTCTGTGCATCACCAGGATGTAAGTTTTGTACTAGGTAGAATAAATATGGCTTAAAATTGTGTTTTTTAGGTTTGTTTGAACTCTTGATTTAACTACTCCGACCGTTCTGCAAGAACTAGTTGGATTTGTTTCAATTGAAGCTAAAACATTTATTTCAGCAGTTTCGCGGTTTTCCTTGTTGTAGATTTTAGGCCGAGGTTTAGAAAATGAACCGTGTTCAATTAAATTTGATTTAATCCTTAGAAAAATTCTTTTATCCGGCTGTCGTGTTTCGAGATATCTACAAGTATTAAAGAAATTTATTAAATCTTCATAGAGATACTACAAAAACGCGTATGTTTACCTATTGAAATACACTTCTAATGCTTCATCTGCGTTTTAATTACAATGGACAAACGAGCATGTCGTATTTTTCATTATTTTCAAAGTTTACATTTTCTGCCATGATTAGGACAAACTGATTTTTTACTATTAATTAGATACTTTAAAACAACTTAGAGAACCTGAATAATCTGACAGAAACTAAAGAAGTTTTTAATAATATGGCATGAATGACTGTGTTCTTTTGTTTTTTTTTAATATGCGTCATGGCCTACTAACAAAAAATGTATATTTTTTAGTAAAACGTAAATTTCGTGTTTAATATTAAAAATAAAAACAAGATAATATTATATATTTCTGAGAAGCTTGTTATAAACTAGTATATATTATTAAAAAATATATAGGGTGACCAATTAAAAAGAAAAGCAAGTTTGGTTTTTTTCTCGGAAAGTATTGGACTTAGAAAAAATATGAGTAAGTCACTGGATTCTACGTAAGAAACTACAAAAAGAACAGTGCTTTCTCTTTGATAAGCTACAGGGTAACCTAAATATGGGGGTGTCCCAAAATGTAAAATTTTCAAAAACATCCCGTATATCAAAAGCAAGGACTAGAAAAATTCTGAATGGGGCATCTTTTGTTTCACAAAAAAGTAGCATAGTGGTGCGAAAACCGTATCCTTCTATCTTTACTACTAACGGAGATACCCCGTAAAACCATCAAAAACTGGACACCCTTGGTCGGTATAAATGGTTGGTTCTAAAAAGGTAAGTTGTGTATGCATTTAATTACTTTGTTTTGTAATTTTTGTAATGGTTTTAAATTAGTTCTACATGCGGAGCTCCAGATTGATATTAAATATTGGATTTTTGAATGAATAAGACAAACATACAGTGTGTCCACGGATTGGCTATCGAAGAGGAAAAACTTTTTTATTTGTGGATTTATGAAAAAAAGTTATTTTTCATAAAAACTCCTGCTTGTTCTCAAACGACCAAAAAGCATATTATTTTTTCAAATTTATATACCGGGTGTTCAGAATTTAGAAAAATATGAAAAAAGCTAAGAACAAAGTACCCTTATTTGTAAAGATAGGATAAAAAGTAATTAGTAAAAGTTGTTGTGGTTGAAAACCTACGTCTCATTACCAAGTTTTGACTTATTAGCTAAATGTACAGAGACCGGCAAAAAGTTCCAACTCATAAAATATGATTTGATTTAAATCAACGCATTTTGCAAATTAGTTAGTCTTTAGAAGGCATTATTCTGTAAAATCTTTATAGTATACGTTTCGATGACAATGGACGATGGTCATCGCGGAGCGACGTATTTAACAAATTAAAAATGTTGTCAATGCCATATTGCTCAATTTATGACAGTGAATAAAAGTGCTAACGTTAGAACAAAAATAATTTATTGTCCAATGTTATGGTTTAGGAGAAAATATCTCATACTCGTATGTAACAAGAATATTTAATGAGAAATGGCCAAATCTTAGCATTAACCGAATATCAGTTAAATCTATTGTTTCAAAATTCAGAAGAACAGGAAGCGTTTTAAATATTAAAAAGAAGAAAACTCCTATCAATGAAGAAGAAAATGTTGGGGCAACTATTGCGCTGGATTCCGTTCGGCATTTTCCCAAAACATCGCTAAGGATCAGAGCATCCCAAATTGGAAACATTAGTAAATCATATTTGCAAATAATTTTTAAAGCTAATAAAGTCAGGCCATATAAACCTAAATTTGTTTATACTCTAGAAGCAAATGATGATGCAAAAAGACTTGATTTTTGTTTATGGGTTGGTCAGAAATACTTACAAAATAGAAACTTTTTTCATAATATTATTTTTTTCGATGAAGCTACTTTCTCAACTAGTGGTTAGTTCCCAAAATCTACGTTACTGGTCAACTGAGAATCCCCATTTTCGAATTCATTGCAGAAGACAGTACTCCAAGAAAGTTAACGTTTGGTGTGCAGTTACGTACAACGGAATAATTGGACCGTACTTCTTTGAAGCAAATATGAATCAGCATAGTTATTTAGAAATGCTAAATACAATTTTTTTTTCATTATTTAAATAATATGCCACTTATTGACAGGCGAACTGCATATTTTCAACAATATGGTCATCCTGCGCATTCCACTGTTATTGAGCGGGAATGGTGGAATCGACAGTTTCCGGAGCACTGGATTGGTAGATATGGACCAATCCCTTGGCCGCCAAGAAGTCCCGACCTTACAATAATGGATTTTTACTTGTGGGGCTACCTTACCCAGAAAGTGTATGCATCTCAATTGGAACCTGATCTTGATAATTTAAAAAATAGAATTAGAGAAGCGATTCAAGCTATCCCATTGCAAGAGATACGAAACGCATATAAAGCATTTATTAAGAAAGTCCAACGATGCGAGCAAGTTGGTGGAGAAACCTTTGAATAGTTTTTTTTTGCTGATAACCTGCCTTTTTTCACTTACATTTGTTTAAGAAAATTTTTTACTCTTCATTCGTTCTCTAATAAATTCGTTTAATTATGAATAGTGCACGGTTTTATTTTAAAACGTATTGCTTTTTTAATAATACCTTCTAAAGACTAACTAATTTGCAAAATGCGTTAAGTCAAATCAAATCATATTTTATGAGTTGGAACTTTTTGCAGGTCTCTGTACAGGGTTATCCAACCAAGACTAGACAAGGCGATTTTTTTACTTTTCCTGTACTTTTATAAAAAAACTGAAATAGCCATCTTAAGCCATTTTCTCCCGCGAATTCGAATATCTTCAGCAAAAAACAATTGAACATCAAACAAAAGTACTAGGGGTCACTTTGATATTTTTTTAAATGGAACACCCTATATCTTCGAATATTTTTGGATTTAACATAAAATAGCAATTATTTTTTAATAAGTGCATTATAAGTCTAAACCTAATAGTTTCCGAGATATCGACTTTTGAAAAATTACATTTTTCAACTTTGACAGCTTCTAGCTTTCTAACGGTACGCTTTAGAGTAAAACGGCTTACATGTCCCTATCTTACTTTTTTATTATCTTCCCAAAAACATCAACTTCCGGTTAAACCGGATGTAACTCAAAAACCGGAAATACAGTACTTCCGGTTTTACCGAAAGTTCATGTTTTTGTAAAGATCATAAAAAAGTAAGATAGGGACATGTAAGCCGTTTTACTCTAAAGCGTACCGTTAGAAAGCTAGAAGCTGTCAAAGTTGAAAAATGTAATTTTTCAAAAGTCGATATCTCGGAAACTATTAGGTTTAGACTTATAATGCACTTATTAAAAAATAATTGCTATTTTATGTTAAATCCAAAAATATTCGAAGATATAGGGTGTTCCATTTAAAAAAATATCAAAGTGACCCCTAGTACTTTTGTTTGATGTTCAATTGTTTTTTGCTGAAGATATTCGAATTCGCGGGAGAAAATGACTTAAGATGGCTATTTCAGTTTTTTTATAAAAGTACAGGAAAAGTAAAAAAATCGCCTTGTCTAGTCTTGGTTGGATAACCCTGTACATTTAGCTAATAAGTCAAAACTTGGTAATGAGACGTAGGATTTCAACCACAACAACTTTTACTAATTACTTTTTATCCTATCTTTACACATAAGGGTACTTTGTTTTTTTTTTTCATATTTTTCTGAATTCTGAACATCCGGTATATAAATTTAAAAAAATAATATGCTTTCTGGTCGTTTGAGAACAAGCAGAAGTTTTTATGAAAAATAACTTTTTTTCATAAACCCACAAATAAAAAAGTTTTTCCTCTTCGATAGTCAATCCGTGGACACACTGTACCTATATTTTTAGGAAACAAAATTTAAAAACCTAGTTGTTGAAATAATTCTAAATAATATTACAAGAAACAAACAATGTTTGAATAATTTAAATTTAATGCTCATTGACCTTTAGCAGGTAAAACGGGTATAACAATAAATTATTAAGAAGCCTCAATTTTATTATTTAATAAATTTCTTTATTATCACATAATGACTCTGTATAACCCATTAAGGTAAATAATTTTCAGAATTCATTAATTTATTTAAATTTTTGATCTAATAAATTAATTAGGGGCAGATATAAAACCACTGCCCCTCTTAGAGAACTGTCTTGTACTCAAATGTCAGTGCATAATATCAGTATGGATTATAATTGTGAACTTAATTATTTTTCACTACACCAAGTACAAAATCTTCTCAGTACCGCGTATAGAAGTTGTGCGATGACACCGCTGGTGCAGAATACGCATACCCCTCTCAACATAGAACAACATCCTCAATTGATGATACCACAACATGAAGTACATCATACCGACAATTATAGAAGTGAATGGATTATGATACCAGTGCCGACTGCAAGTATGCCTGTCTACATGGAATCCGCCTTAGCATACGAAACAAGAAACCAATATGACATGGAAAATAAAAGTGCAAGTGAAAGCGTGAACATGAAATTCAATGAAAAACCTCTTCCATCTTCTATACACACAAAGCGAATTCTCAAGGATGTGCCAGGTCAGAACCAACCGGTTTCATCATCAGTGCTAACAAGTACAAACATACCTGCTAACCAGGGATATAACTGTGAAGTGCCTAACACACAATACAGTCGATTTGAAACAACACTAAATGAAGAGCAAAATCCAATGCAATGCACCGGAGTGTCAAAAATACAAAACAATGTCAAGGTGAAAAGTCAATGTCCCTTTAGTGCTCTACCAAAAATAAAAGAAGATTTAGAGCATCAACACAGAACAATCCCAGAATATTTAGAGCACCAACATAGATCACCATCAGAAGTAAAGCATAAAGCCACTAAGGAAGACGCCTCAGAATGCAAAAACCAATATAATTGTTCGAGGAATACCCCTCCAAATAACTACAGCCAACGTTTTATCCCTCCGCCGGAAGAAGAAGCCGATATTCAGCATACAAGAAACAAAATTAAGTTCAAATCTTTTTATATACAATACCAAAACACTGAAAAAGATTTGAAGAAGACACTTGCAAGACTAAATGAAGTAGTGAGAGAAAATACTTTAAATTCCCAATGTTTGAAATGTCAGCCGACCATTGAGCTGATGATGATTTATGATCATATAAGAAAACTGTGTCGTGAGCTTTTATATGTAGGGAAAGAATTATTAAATATTTGGGATTAGAAGTATATTATGTAAAATAATACATTTATTTATAATTTGTATAAAATAAGTTTTAGATTTATTATATAATTATCTATTATAATTAGAAGATACTTAAATAAACTGTTTGAAACTACCACAATGTTTACTTTACAAAAGCTAGAAGTGTTGACTCAACAATCATAACTATATTTTTATTAGAAATGTTTTACAAAGTGCAAAGTCTATAGAGGGTCCCAATAAAACAGACTTTTTAAATAAATATAAAACACAAACAAACATATCCAATCTTAACGCAGGATTCAATAACATTTATACTGAACTTTTTATATATTTCAAAAACAGAGTTATAGAAAGGCATTAGGTCTTCAATTTAAAATTATTTGGAATTTTTCAGGTTGCCCCAAATATACAGGGTATCAAACATACTTTTTTACACTCTATATATATTATGGCATTTTGGGATTTTTTGATCAATTCTAAGAAAATTTTGTATAACATCTCTTATGTCTAAATTTTATAGTTTTTGAGTTATTAACGCCTTCGTAAAAATTTGGTATTTTGCAGCACTTAAAACTAAGCACTGTCGGTAGTAATTGACAATTTTAATAATAAATCTGCATCAGGTTACGATAACATTAATGTTAAAGATATTGTATAACTGAAAAATGTTTTAGCACCACTATTGGTTCCATTGGTAAATCGGTCATTCAATGAAGGTAAATTTCCTAATGTTCTCAAAGTGGGCAGAGTGACGCCTATTCACAAGGGTGGTAGTAGAGATTCTATAGACAATTCTAGACCTGTTTGTTTAGTATGTGTACTCAGAAAAATTTTGGAAATGTTATACAAAGGAAGACTCGTAAATTATATACAAAAATTTATTTATTTCCTATAACAATTATCAATATGGATTCCAAGAGAAAAGTGGTAAATGCTACCAAAGAGTAGCATAATGCTACTCTTTGATGCTACTATGGACTTTGTGGACTGCGTCTCGATGTCTTGAGGAGGGAATATGTACAGTTTGGCTATCTTTGTTGACTTACGTAAGACCTTCGACGTGGTGGACCATAAGATTTTGCTTAACAAAATGGAAAAAATGGGAGTAAGGGAAAATCCACTAAACTTCTTAAAAACATACTTAGTAGACAGACAACAGTTCACACAAGTGAACGGGGTATCCAGTAATATTTTAAATACAAACTGGGGAGTAGCACAGGACTTGGTCCTGGACCCCTATTATTTTCATTACATGTGCGAAATTTACAAAATATTGGATTAGTAGGTAGGTATTTCCTATTTGCAGATGATATGCTATTGGTTTACAATAATAAATCGCTAAAGGAATTATTGGGGGTAAGTAGTCTGCAGAGTCCATGAAGCAAATTACCTGGAATTGATAGCGGACGGTAAGCTGTCTCTTAAAATTGTCTGATATCTTAAAAAGTGAACAAAGTAAATACGGGGTTATGATAAAGAAACAGATCAGCCTTTTATATGGAAAACCGCCCACTTAATCGAAAATCGCTCGGACCCGTCAAATTTATTTTTTTTAAAAAAGATGTACAGGGTAGATCATAAAAGTGCTACATGTGTCACCTTTAATTTTTTTAAGGAAACTGTATATTTTTACATTTTTATATTCTACAATCAATTCTAGACATTTTTCATTAATCATGCCCTATACTTATCTTCAGCCGTTTACGAAATATTAACAATTTAAAATTTTTTAACAATTTTAAAACAAAATAAACAAACGACAAAGAATGAAAAGAAACTGTTTTATAAGATGTTGAAAATGTCCTCCACCAACTGTTCTGCAGTAGATCAATCGATCTAGAGATTCCTGTTGTACAGGGTCTTCCAACGAGGACTGAACAGGGGCTCATTTTTGAGCTTCCTTGTATTTAAAGAAAAATCCAAAATAGCCAATCGATGTACTTTCTCCTGCAGAATTCAAAAATGAAACCAAAAATTTATTTGAACCAGAAACAAAAGAGTTACGCTATGGATAAGGTGTTTTTTAAATGGAACATAGCTTTTTTTATACGATTTTTGGAATGAATGATTTTTTTTTTGTCCGTTCTGATTAAAATATTTAATATTGTGACAGCTATTTTTATTAAATTTTAATGTTTTATCCAGTATAATTTAACTTTAACCTGTTTGAAACATACACTAGGTAATAAAGGTATAATGACCTTTGAATCCTTCAAAGTCAAAAAATTTGACAAATTTACTATAATATTGCCGAAATGAAATATTCATTAGATGAGAGATTGCAGATTGTTATCTTGTTCTACAAATGCCAAGAAAATGCAAGAGAAGCAAGGAGAAGATTTATTGCAAATTTTCACAGAAATATATCCGTCAATACTATTCTAAGGATAAAGAACCTATTTGAGGAAAATAGAACATACAAGCAGCGAAACCACGATATTGAAGAGATTATGCAGAAAATTGTGAATGAAATAAATCGCCTTAACCAGGAAAATCACAGTATAACAGCAAGTTTGGAAAGGCTACAAAGAGGTTATCGCACATGTTTCGAGAACAACGGAGGTCACATTGAACAATTAAATTATTAATGTTTTTTTTTTTAAATTAGTATAGAGTTGGATTTCTTTTTCTGTCATGTAATGTTTTATTTTCCTCAAATATGTTCTTTATCCTTAGAATAGTATTGACGGATATATTTCTGTGAAAATTTGCAATAAATCTTCTCCTTGCTTCTCTTGCATTTTCTTGGCATTTGTAGAACAAGATAACAATCTGCAATCTCTCATCTAATGAATATTTCATTTCGGCAATATTATAGTAATTTGTCAAATTTTTTGACTTTGAAGGATTTAAAGGTGATTATACCTTTATTACCTAGTGTATGTTTCAAACAGGTTAAAGTTAAATTATACTGGATAAAACATTAAAATTTAATAAAAATAGCTGTCACAATATTAAATATTTTAATCAGAACGGACAAAAAAAAAATCACTCGTTCCAAAAATCGTATAAAAAAAGCTATGTTCCATTCAAAAAACACCTTATCCATAGCGTAACTCTTTTGTTTCTGGTTTAAATAAATTTTTGGTTTCATTTTTGAATTCTGCAGGAAAAAGTACATCGATTGGCTATTTTGGATTTTTCTTTAAATACAAGGAAGCTCAAAAATGAGCCCCTGTTCAGTCCTCGTTGGAAGACCCTGTACATTTAGTACTACTTGTGGAGATACTTCTCTTATTACTCGTCGAATAGACTCCTTCAGTGTATCTACCGAGATGGGTTTAGATTTATAAACTAGATTTTAGACATAGCCCCATAAAAAAAAGTCCAGTGGATTAAGATCAGGCGATCTGGGTGGCCACTCTATTGACCCCCGTCTACCTATCCACCCACCGCCCCGGAAAAATTGTATTTAAGTACTCCCTTACATGAACAGCATAAATTTCATTAACAGTCACTGTCATTTTTTGACATTTCAAATTTAAAGAACGTTGCTTGTCGAGAAACATACCAATGGTGCATACCAGCATTAAAGTGTTAATATTTCGTAAACGGCTGAAGATAAGTATAGGGCATGATTAATGAAAAATGTCTAGAATTGATTGTAGAATATAAAAATGTAAAAATATACAATATGTTTCAATAAAAAAATTAAAGTTGACACATGTAGAGCACTTTTATGGTCTACCCTGTACAACATCCTTTTGTCAAAAAAATTAATTTGACGGGTCCGAGCGATGTTTGATTAAGTGGGTGGTTTTCCATATAAAAGGCTGATCCGTTTCTTTATCATAACCCTGTATATGTTTAAAACTGCAAACAAATTGCAAAAAGGGAACATCCAAACTGAGTTCACGAATCAAGTTCACAGCCATGACACTAGATAATGTATAAATAAGACAATGTATAATTACCTATAATAGTCTCCCTTAGCGATTCTTAACAACTGCCACCCTAAACTCGTTTAAAAAGAAAATTAACCAACATAAGTTCTAGAGCCGAGGTGTCTCTTTTAATTGTATTGTATTATATTGTAATATTGTAAATTATAATCTTTTCATAAAACATTCCAAAACCAGCATCGATGCTGTTTCGGAATTACTGGTTTGGCAATGCTGTTGTTGTGACATAAGATGTTTATACTTTTTATTTATTTATTTACGTATCAACATTTACAAGATATATTTGAAAGTTTACTGGTGCTTCTTGTACTTTACTAACCTAAAATAACCCTTCTAGCAGAGGATTTAAAGTTATTCACAGATACATAAAACCAGTCTAGCCTGTTATAAAATTTGTTAACAGTGGTAGAAACCCTATTTATTGGACTGTGCAATAAATACGACGTTTGACAGAAGCGGACATGCAGGAGGGATTGGTTACGAGTTTGATATGAAGGGACGTGAAATGAAAATAATCTAAGACATTTTGGACTTTTAATGATATTGTTTAAGACTTTAAAAGCAAAACAAACGTCGGAAAACTCCCTTCTGCAAGCAAGAGTATTTAGATTCAGGTATAACATAGTTTCATCATAACTTAAATTTATACCTGTTTTAAATAAATGGTATGTAGAAAATTTTATGAACTTATGTTGGACATTTTCCAATCTATTTACATGAGCTAGAAAATACGGTCACAAAACTATGTTTGAAAACTCCAAAATTGATCAAATCAAATCAAATAAAGCTTTATTGTTATGTAACATGGTATGTTTTTAACAAAGCTAAGGTAAAAAAAGAACACAAACAGAAGAAACAAATAAATAAAAAATATGATATAATAGTACATATACATAGTACAAGTACATGAACCATAGTTGTAATAAAATATTAAAGAAAAAAACAAAAAATAAAAAAGTAAATCTAAAAATGATCAAAAAAGTATTCCTCTATACTATAATATGCCTTTGCAAGCAACATCATCTTTACCTGCTGCCTAAATAATTTACTTGTTACTACTATTACTAGAGTCAAAATTTGTTCAGCAATAAAATATGGTTTACATGATTCTCTATATCTAAGACCACACAGATACCGCAGGACACGCTTCTGAAAGACAAACAATGAATCCAGCAGATAGGTGGATGAATTCCCCCAGTAGCAAATCCCATATCTCAAGTGAGAGTCAATCAGTGCAAAGTAGGCATCTTTAGCCACTGTTTCACCAAGATCATTTTTAATTGTTCGTATTGCAAAGCAACCCGACGCCAACCTAGAGCAGAGCTGCTCAATATGCTTATCAAACTTTAATCTGTCATCACTGACTAAGCCTAAAAATTTATTAACGTTTGTCATCGTAACGGGCTGAGAATCAAAGTAAACATTATCTAAGATGCCTCTAAAATTTAAAATATTTGTTTTTGACACATTAGAAGACAAACAGTTACTGTCACACCATCTTTTTACACTGGCTAGATCCTGGTTTATCATCTCCCTGAGAACATTTGCATCTTTATTATGCCAACGCAGAGTAGTGTCATCAGCAAAGGATGTGCACTGGCCATTCTTGATTATTAATGGTAGATCGTTAACATAGATGAGAAAAAGAAGCGGCCCAAGTACAGAGCCTCGAGGCACACCTGCCGTGACACTTAGTAGTAGTAGTAGTAGTGGACGGGGAGGCTTTGACGCCAAGCAAGTAGGCCAGTTTTGACCCTTTTTGCCAACCCCGTTTTAACGTCTGGGTAATGTCAGCCAGACGGGACCTACAGTTTAACGTGGGTTCCGAACCACAATATAACCGACAGATGTTATTCTCGGCACAATATTTTTACGGTCTTGCTATTATTAACGTCTCTTTGCTCACCACAAACCTCGACGGGCGGGTCCTTAAACGTCTTTGTGTGCAGCTTAGAGAGTTATGTATGTCGCGGGGACCCTCGAACCATCCGGAACAGCATCAGACCCGTGCACTCGAGACTCCGCCGCCAATTCTCTGGTTAAGGTTTTTACCTCGACCATACGAATATCCGTGACACTAAAGTCCCTGTATTGGAAAGTCTGGACACGAGCGGTCGTTCACGCGATTGGTTGGCCTCGAGCTAAGAAATTAATGGCGGTTCCAATAAGAGAAGCGCAGATGACTTATTCGCAGCTATGTTCACATCATTCGCAATCTGTCAAATCGTTTGTTTACTTTTAGAAAACCCAACAAATATTTTTTTTTCTGCAGTTTAAAGTGAAAAGTGATTTGTTTTTTTTGGTTTTTTACAATTTAGAAAGGATTTCTTTTGATTTTAATGTCGGGAGTAAAGAAGCAGAAAGGTGGCATATCGGGAGCTTACCCCGAACGCCCTTCTAAAACCGGCGAAGGAATATCATTTTTTAGATTTGCTATGGAGATCACAGGTATGTACCTATATTATAAACAAATATTGTGCTTTTGGAAACATAACATGTATGTGGATTTATTTACTAATTCTTGAATCGTCTACTAATTTTAATATATTTAATAATTAAATCATAGAAGACACAAGTACTACTGTAACGCTCTTTTAATAAATATAAGCTTATAAATTAATCAATTATAATATTAAAAAATAAATAAATTGTCTTATCATAACTGAAATTTAATTCAAACTGCTATTACAAACCACCCCATCCGCGATGGTGCTAAAAGTTATTATACCTCGCATATGAATGAATTTTTTGATGGTGTCCAGTTCTTTCGGCCAACATTAATTATCCATCTCTCACGTCTGTTCTCATCCGAGGGAAATGAGGCCATATAACATTTTCTCCCATGATTGGTATTATTTTTGCAACCGGGATAGCTGCATGTATGCATTTTTAAAACACTTTGACGTTTAACGAACGCGAACTGTTTATTTACATCGCGAGATCATATGACAGGAGAGACTGACACCGCACGCACGCCCGGGCGCCATTAATTTCTTAAAAGGTGGAAATAGAAAAGGACACAGAGTTCTCTTTCTTACACACGGGCTTTATAGCTCGTGTCCAGACTTTCCAATACAGGGACTTTACGTGACACTTAACTTCCCTGACTCGCAATCAGCGAAACGAACCTTCTGACATCTATTTGACAAATAAGATTTGAGCCATTTCAAAATACATCCTCTAAAGCCGTAAACTTCAAGTTTCCGCAACAGTATTTCATGTGACACACACTCAAACGTTTTTGCCAGATCACAAAACACTATTGCGACCACTTCTCCATTATTAAGCCCCAGATAGAGCCTTTCCAGCATGTGGAATATGGCATCATTTGTGTTCTTGGAACACTGAAAACCAAATTGTGACTTATTCAAGATGTGTTTTGCCTCCAAAAAGTTAACCATTCTTTTTTTGAGTACTTTTTCTATAATTTTAGATAATAAGGCAGTAAGGATATTGGTCGAAAGTTGGAGGCAATATCTTCCCCTTGCTTACGGATAGGAATCACAATAGCTTTTTTTAATAGATCTGGAAATTCACCATTCATTAAAGAGGCATTTATGCAACCGAGCGTCTACGGTATAATTTTTCTTAGCTTTACTACGTAAAAAAGATATATCTACCTTCGTAAAAACGGAAATTACTTACAATAGGTTCTTCATCCATAAAGTAACTTGACCTGATCGTATTAAGCCTCGACACACATAAATGTAAAATAGTATCGCCGGCAACAACGCACTTGACGTTTTTCTGTATAAATCCTCTTAGTAGATTCTTCATTATTCCTATATTTTCTTTAGTCTTAGCCGTCTCACTCATCAGGTAAATTAAATGTGTAATGCACCTAACAATTTTTTCAAAAAAGTCTAACTGTCGTTTGTATTGAGGTCTAATGGCTAACAGCGTTCTCATATCTGAAAAAGAACAAAATAATTCAATTGGAAAACTTCGTAAATTACTATAAGAACCAAAAGAACTTTAAATACTAGAAGAAGTCATCCTATTGTTGTATTTTTGTTTATTTTGGTAATTTGACTGGATTTTGAATTCCAGCTTTTGAAAAATCTTGGACCACAAACAAACGTTTGAATTTTCTCTCTAGAGTGTCGGCATTTTTGATACAGTGGACAAGGGTTACATATAACATTACATATTATATACTTTTTTTTTTATTTAAAGAACAAGAAAGGTCTCCGTCGATTACGTTGCTTACCATTTGTAAAAAATGCCGAAGCATTTGAATGGCCGGTGCAAAGAGCAAATACCTTCTCTAATAAGGTATTTTCAGGAAAAACTTAACAACAATGGCCCATTGCTACCATTGACAGCAGTTAGAGAAGTAACTTAAAAGAGTATGTTAAGGTCTACATATTTTATTTTTACTTTACTAATTTTTAGCATGTAGCAGCTGCCCTAAATTTAAATATCTCCACTGTAAGCGCAGTTTCAAAGTCAGTTAAGGAAAATAAATTATTAGAATCGCCTAAAAAGAAACGTTCTCAATGCAAAGAGAGTTGTAAATGTTGCAAGACTGGAAATGAAATGCTCTATTCATGACAAAAACTATAAATTTTAAGCTCTAATTTTTTAAAAACATCATGTAACTTTGACTTTGGGCTTTTGAAACTTTCTCATGTGAGCTTTTAAACGACTGGAATTTTTGAAAGAATATAATATGAAAGTAAAAAAAGAAGCTGTGTACCAATTCGTTTTCTCGGATGAAACATGGATTTTTCAGAATGGCACGACTGGTCGATCTTGGCAATATGAAAATAAAAGAAGTGTTAGATCTACTAAAACTGATGGTAAAAGGTATTATGCATTAAACAAATATATAAATTATGAGAAATTTACCTAGGTAAAACATATTTTTCTAGGTACATAATACTTCATGCTGGTAGTGAAGATGGGTTTGTTAAGGGCGCGGAGGCAATTTTTTCTTCTAAAACTAAGCTGAGTGACTATCATGGAGAAATGAATCAGCAAAATTTTTTACAATGGTTCGAAAACCAATTATTGAAAAATTTAGCAAAGCCATCTGAGATTGTAACAGACAACCATAGCATGTTGTTAACAAACATTTCTGTTTGTTTTTATGAAAAAAACAAAACCACTGTAATTCCCTAACTCGGTTATTTTGGTTACAAGCTGACAACATTTTAAACTCTACTAATAAAGCAAAAAGTGTCTGGAAAATAATAAATAACAATAGATCTTGTTAAAAAAAAGATGACATTACTACTAATGTAAGTCCAGATCAGTTTAATGATTTCTTTGTTGATGCAGCAAACATTTTGCTTCAAGGTAAAGGGTGCTCAGTCAGGGACATTCCATTTCAGCCCCGCTGGGGGGTCTTAATCTTTCACGTTCAAAAGTGTTACCATAAATCAAGTTAGGGAAGTTATTAAGAACCTTAAAAATAAAGATGCTAGAGATGTTTTCGGGTTAAATGTTACTATAGTAAAGGTAATACGTGAACTGATTGTGGGACCGCTAACAAAGTTAATAAACTTGTGTTTTGTAGAGGGCATTTTTCCAACATGTCTTAAAGAAGCCATCGTCATCCCCATTTTTAAGAAGGGCGATAGAGCAGAGATTTCAAATTACAGGCCAATATCTTTGCTACCGATATTCTCAAAAATAATCGAGAAGTGTATGTCTTCGCAGATTTTGGGGTTTCTGGGGGAGCACTCGATGCTGAGCGCGCATCAATTCGGGTTTCGCGAAGGGCAGAGCACTGCTCTGGCTGTTCTGGATCTGGTGTCCCTTATAATGGACGGTTTCGAGGGCAAAGAGCATACTGGAGCAGTGTTTTACGATTTGAGTAAGGCGTTTGACTGCGTCTCGCACGAGTTGCTCCTCAAGAAATTGTCGTACTATAATTTTAGCGGGGAAAGCATCAAGTTAGTTAGATCCTATATGTTAAATAGAGTCCAAAGAGTCACATTAGATGGGGTGTCATCACAAACACGAACTGTGGATATAGGTGTTCCACAGGGGTCTGTAATGGGTCCTCTGCTATTTCTTCTATATATCAACAAC
The DNA here is from genome assembly GCA_963920685.1 of Polydrusus tereticollis. NCBI lineage: Eukaryota > Metazoa > Arthropoda > Insecta > Coleoptera > Curculionidae > Polydrusus > Polydrusus tereticollis. The sequence continues at coordinate 72,678,468 of OY987328.1, forward strand.
TTACCAGACATTAGTATTAATGAACATTATGTTATGTTTGCCGATGACACCACAATATCTGTACGAGCAGAAAACGTGGAGAATTTAATGGACAGCGCGGATCGGGCAGAGTGGAGAGCAAAAAATTGGTTTCACCATAATAGCTTGGTGCTAAATGATAGTAAAACAAAGCGTATGTTGTTCTTTCTCAGGGAAGCCCCAGCCTGCCCATTCTCTCGGGGCGCGACTAAATTTCTGGGAGTTTATGTTGATGATGGTCTGAGATGGGATGTCCATGTAGAGCATCTGGCTAAGAAGTTGAACAGTATAGTGTTTGTATTGCGAAACTTATCAGGTGCGGTGGCGGATAGCGTGTTGCGTACTGCATATTTTGTGCTGTTTCATTCTGTGATGTCCTACGCTGTTGTGGTTTGGGGACATGCTCCGCGGTGGCGTAGGGTGTTTTCTCTGCAGCGTAGGGCCCTGAGAATCGTTGCTGGTCTGGGGTATAGAGAGGACTGCCGACAAAAGTTTGTTAAAAATAAAATTCTAACATTTCCATGTCAATATATATTGGAAAACCTCATATATCTTAAAACTAATTTGGGCAATTACCCAACTAATGATCAGCGACATTCTCATGGCACTCGCCTGCGGGGACAGTTCTCTGTTCCACTCCAAAGGCTGGAGAGGTGTAGGAATGGACCGAACTACTGGGCAGTTAAGTTCTACAATGAACTGCCAGATAATTTGAAAAGTCTTTCAATATCACTATTTAAGTGTAGGGTTCGAGACTTGCTGTTAAAAAAACCCCTATATAGCAAGGAGGAGTTTTTTATGTTGTGTCAAGGTTTAAATGGTTCGTCATAAAATGTATGTATTTTGGTAATGTAACTCTAAGTAATTTGTGATGTATTTTAAACTATATTTTAATTTTATCTGATTTGATTGTATGTATTAATATTACCTATTCTTACTGTTTTTATGATTATACCTATTTTAAATATTGTATTTTAAACATTGTATTTTGACTTGTGTAAGCCTTTATGGCACTAACATTAAATAAAAATCTGAATCTGAATCTGAACATTGCCGATAACTGACATCACTCGAAGGGTATGACGTGCATTGGAAATTGTTTTGCAAAGAGTATAGGTACAGGGCGTCTACTTTTCGACACTTTTGACGGGTATCTCCGTTATTAGTACAGATAGAATGATTCGGTTTCGCAAACCTGTGCCACTTTTTTGTGAAACAAACGATGCCCAAAACGGATGTATCATGGCCAACTTGGTTTATGAGATACAGGGCGAAATTGAAAACGGTGCATTTTCAGACACCCCTTGTATTTCAGTTATCTTATCCCCTATCGAAAATATAAAAAGGGGGTGTTATACAGTTTTTTATGTAGAATTCAGTGGCGTAGTTAGTATTTTTCCAGGTATCCCCATTTTTGAGAAATATACCAAAGTTATGTTTTTTTAAATGGAACACCCTGTATATTTATTCTTAGTTGCATCCTGCTTACTGAGAGCTTTCCAAAAATATATAATAGTTGGCACTTTGTTTTACCAGGACGGTTGAAATTTATATTTTTTAAATAACAAGCTTCAAACTAACAGTAGGCCTTGGATTTGGTTTTAATAAAAATAAATTATTGACGATACAATACACCATGAATATTACTTTATAGTTTGATTTAAAATTTTTAAAGTTTTTTAATACTTACAACAATAGTAAAAAGTAGTTTTCTAAATAAACAAAAAGATCTACTATGGCCTTGACTTATCCAGGCTATAAAACAAAAGTTTCATAATAGCGTTTAGCTCTTGTCATGCAGAATTGTATTTATGTCATTAGAGTTTAAAAAGTTACTGATAATTTATTTATTAAGTGTTATTGTTAAATTTTAACGATGGCCCAAAAGTATGAGAATTATGAAAAATACGATATGCTGGTATGCTTTATACAAAGCCATGAAAACCCCCATGCAGCTGCCGATTTATATTTCAATAGGTAGGTATATTATTATTTGCGATCGAAAATTTCTACAACGACCACGTTTATAGTTATGCGGAGTGTTTGTTTAAGCAGCTTCTTATTATTATCATCATCATTTTATAGATATCCTGAAAGAAGGCAGCCATTTCCAGATAAATTTTCCATTCTAAAGAAAAATTTAATTGAACACATGGAACCTTTACACAGCCTCGGCCTAAAACATACAATAAGGAAAATAGAGAAAAAGATGAAGTAAATGTTTTGGCTTATGCAACCGTTACTACTTCAACTTCCTGCAGAAATATTGAAAAGGAAATTGGTATAGATAAAAGTCGGTCACAAAAAATTTTAAGAAAATATAAATACCATCCATACAAATTTAAAATTGTGCAAAATTTACATCCTGGAGATGCAGATCGGCGAATAATCCTCTGTCATTGGTATACAGAACAAATCCGGACCAATGCCAATTTTGGAAGATTGGTAATCTGGTCCGATGAGAGCTACATTTCTAGTGCCGGAATTTTTAACCGACATAATACAAGATATTGGTCTGAAGAAAATCAACATGTTATTTTCAAAAGGGAGCAGCAAGGGCGCTTTGGATTTGGTGTTTCTTGCTTCATATTAGGTAATCAAATAACTTACCGTATTTATGAGGGAGGTCTTACGGCAAATAGATATCTGGAACTCTTGGAAGACGTTATACCCGAGTTATTAGACATCGTTCCCCTTGCCCAGTTATATGCTATACATTTCCAACAAAACGGTGCGCCGAGTCATAACTCTCACGTAGTAAGGGCTTTTCTACAAAATAATTTTCCACAAAGATGGATAGGCACAAATGGAGCTGTAAGATGGCCACCACGATCGCCCGATCTATCGGTGTTGGACTTCTTTCTGTGGGGGTTTTTGCAGAGCAAGATATACAAGACCAGGCACAGAACTGTAGAGGAACCTCGACAGGCCAGGCTACCCATTTAGCATTTCAATTTCTACAAGACCATCCAATAATAATTTTAAACGCCTTGAGACGAATTACAGAAATGTGTCAGCTTTGTATTAGGAAGAATGGCAACCATTTTTAACAATATTTATAAATAAAAAGTATGTATTTAATAACACAATTTCATTGTTCTAGTGAAACCAAATCCAAGGCCTACTGTCAATTTAAAGCTTGTTATTTAAAAAATATAAATTTGAACCATCCTCGTAAAACAAAGTGCCAACTATTATAAATTTTTGGAAAGCTCTCAGTAAGCAGAATGCAACTAAGAATAAATATACAGGGTGTTCCTTTTAAAAAAACACAACTTTGGTATATTTCTCAAAATTAGGGATACCCGGAAAAATACTAACTACGCCACTGAATTCTGCGTAAAAAACTGTATAACACCCCCTTTTTATATTTTCGATAGGGTATAAGATAACTGAAATGTGTGTGAAAATGCACCCTTTTCAATTTCGCCCTGTATCTCATAAACCAAGTTGGCCATGATACATCCGTTTTGGGCATCGTTTGTTTCACAAAAAAGTGGCACAGGTTTGCGAAAACCGAATCATTCTATCTGCACTAATAACGGAGATACCCGTCAAAAGTGTCGAAAAGTAGACACCCTGTACATAAATGTAGGTCTACATCAGATTAACAATCAAGACATATATAAAAAAGTAACAATAAAATTACATAACTATTTCAATACAATTTAGGTATATTATGTATATTGTCATCCTGGGATTTTTAAAATAAAATAAATGAATGTGTGTTTTATTATGTAACGCGAATACGTGAAGCAGGTAAAAACATCGGGATCAAGACTTTGTTTGGCCACTTGGCTTTGGTATAGCATTTAGTATCAGACATAACAATACTATGATAAATTAAACCGTGTATGTTGTCGTTTGACTTCTTCTAGTAGTAAAACTCATTTCTACTTTGAACCTGAACACACCTTTTAATATACATAAAAAAAGACAATTAAACTTATTTTAAAATACTCACCAACAATGTTATGCGTTAAAAGCTTAAATGTCTGCACTATATCACGAAATCGCTGCTCCATATTATTTATGTTATTCTGAACAGATTTAATATTAAAATCAACCATGAGTCTTACTAAAGCCTGAGCGGTGAAACAGGTATCTGTATAAAGAATAGTATCCTTTTCTATCCTTATTTGCAGAGCTCGTCGCCATAATTCGATGCATCTTTGGTATCGCATTACATCTGCGTAGGATGCACCTCTATACATTAATCTAAAAAGTACCAAAACTTTTACTGCAGTCTGCAGAATTTTCAAATTTTTCGAGTGGGGATTATTAAATGATTCTCAATGAGTGAGGGCGCCAGTCAATACTTGCACGAAAGTTATTACAAGTACTTAATCAATGTAAACTGTGTTTCAGGTACTTGCTCAAGTGGTTGTATGGTTCGTCTATCTATCTTACAAACTCATTATAAATGCTAAACCCTTACCGTCATAATAACCTATTGTGTGAGGTGTAAAATTCGGCCACCTGATCTGGGGACTCCAGGTACGGATCTATTTGAAGACTATTATATTATTATATTTTCTCAGTAATTCTCTTAAAATAGTTAGGGTAAAATAAAATAGGTTTATTTTAGTTATTTAAATATGCTGATTTTTTGGTTTTAAAATTCAGTTAGATGTTTGTATTGGTTTAGACAAGAAGTTATTTGTTGCCAATTAAACGTGATATCTAAGAATGTTTCGTCCGTGGGAGGAAACCAGTACGCCAAGTGGATCTACGGGTAGTGATAAAAACCAATTAAAGCGTGATATTTTATCAGTTGACACAAAAAAGTAATCTTCGACGTTTACACCACCCTTCTTGAACGTGGTTTTCCAAAATTCGGTGCAGTGAAGGAAGCGGCAGCTTTGACACGCAGGCCAGTGAGCACAGTGTGGTTTGTTGTAAATAAACCTATAGTGGAGAGAAGAAAGAGGAAAGACTCTTTCACTTTTAAGAAACTGGACGCGACGGATGTCGATATAATTCATAGGAAAATATATGTCATGTACAGAGAACAAATTATCCCCACTTTAAAAACCCAATTGCATTAAAAAAAGATGATACAGGAATATAGTGTGGTCGTGAGACTCTACGGAAATGTATTTTAAGAAACGGTTTTAAAATGAAAAAAATTAACAAACGACAAGTAATTATGGAATCGGTCCGGTTAAAAAGATGGAGGATGGAATACCTCATTGAAGTCCATGGATATAGACAGGATAGAGGGGATCTTATTTATTTGGACGAGACGTGGTATGACACACACGAAGTTCCAGATAAAGGTGGGTAGATTTATCGGGTCAATGCAGAACCAAAGCTCCATCAAATAAGGGTAAGCGTATAACAATAATTCATGCGGGGACAAAAAACGGATTTATACCAAATGCTTTGGCCTTATCAGCCAAAAATATAAGGACTCCCTTGTTGATTATCACGATGATACTACGGCAGAACTATTTGAAGACTGGTTTAAAAACAAATTATTACCAAATATACCACCAAATAGTGTGATAGTGATGGAAAATGCGAGCTACCACAGTCCTACGTTAAATAAAGTTCCGTGTTCCAATGACACAAAAATTACCATCCAGGACTATACGATGGAAAATATTATTTTGAGGAAAATTACACAAAAAAGCAATTGCTCAATATTTTAAAATCATTTTCAATAAAAAAGCAATATTATTGTGACACTTTGTTGGCAGAAATGGGTCATACTAAGCTGAACATATATATGGCACCAGCTGAAAGCATCGGTAAGGGGGAATAATGTTTCGCCAACCTTAAATTCTTCTGTGACAGCTTTAGTACAGTCAGAAGAGATGCAAAATATTCCAAAAAAAACTGGGAAAATTGTGTAGCGCATGTTCAAAAAGTTAAAAAATCATACGTAAATATAGATCTGTTGCGCAGAGAAACAATTATTGTGAAGTTGGATGACGACAGTGACAGTGAAACTGACTTGGGTTAAAATGTACACGGTACTTTTTTGTAGGTATATGTATGTTTTGTTTTAATTAATAACCGTCCTATATGTTATAATTTTAATTGTATTGTATCTTATATACTATTATATTATTATTTTATTATTATTAAATTATGTTTAAAATATGTTTTTGCGTTTTCTTTCTAACATAAAAAATCAATACGACACTTTTGTTGCATACAGGTAGATAAAAAAAATATTTTTTCTTCCACGCTTTTATATACAGGGTTTACCATTTAAAACAAACAAGCTAAATATCTGATTCCACGTAAATCGCTCGTACACGTAATTAGATTTGTCAAGGGGGAAGTTTTTTGTTACCATTTTTAACACTGCAACTTGAACCCTCTAGGGAGGGTGGGACCAACCCTTACTATTTCAAATGGAACAAGGGATCGAGTGATACCTCTTTTAAAAGGGCCTTTAATTCTCTTTCAAATGACATCTCATTCGTGAAATTCGGTCAGATAGTTTCAAAGATAATTATCTAATTGTGTAATGTTTTTTTTATAATCTATTATTTGGATAACAATAATACTAATGATTAAATGTAATACAAAACTAACGTAATTATTTACACAAATGTTGAAAATGACCACCACCGACTTCCATGCAATGATAAAGGTGTGATTCAAATTTTTCACGAACTGCCTGTAACATTTCTGGTGTTATCAGTCGGCATTCTTGTACAATTCGTTCCCTTAGATCTTCTAAATCGTTGGGCTTTGTTGCATAAACTTTTGTCTTAAGATGTCCCCATAAGAAAAAGTCGAGTGGCGACAGATCCGGAGACCTAGCTGGACACTTAATGGGCCCCCTCCGGCCGATTCATTGTCCTAGAAATGTCTGATCCAACTACTTTCTTACCCGTACATAATAATGCGGAGGAGCCCCATCCTGTTGGAAAATAACTTCCTTTCCTAAAAGATTTTCATCTTCCTGTGCTACTCTTATAATAATTTATTAATGATGTTTATTTATGTATTTATATCATGGTGTACTCCTTAGCAGACATCAGATACCCTCCCTGCTTGACCGCAGTAGATCACTCATTGACTGCTCGGATCTCTTAAGCCAAGTGAACTTTAATATACCTTTTCGCTCAATTAGAGGCCATCCTGTGTTTCACATTCCTATCCCATCCACTAACTTCTTAGTAAAAAGACCACTCTTCCAGTCCATGAGCATTTTTAATGCCACTTGCGCAATGACATTGATATGAATGGCTGCACCCATGCTCAGTTTATAGCGTTAGTTAAAAGCAAATTTATGTAGTGTTGTTCTTATTCCATATAATATATTGTTTATATCACTTTTACTTAGATCAGTATGATCATTATCTGTTGGTGATTGGCTAGAAACTTTATTATGTTACCTTAATCCTAGATTTTTCTTTTTTTTTGTAATTGGTAGTATCGCACTCGTATGCTGTGTCTTTAATATCTTATTGTGCATTGTATCATAAAATTGTCTTATTAATGGATGTAGATCTATTAGACAATAAAGCTTATTATTATTATTATTATTAATAATAGGATTTATTGTATTTTGTAATAAATCACGGTAAACTTCTCCAGTCAAGTTTCCATTGATGAAAATGGGACCAAAATATGGTTGCCAATAATGTTCCCTGTAAAGATGAGAGAAACAGATATTGTAGACAATAATGCGATTTTCTAATATGCGATTTGACATAAGCTCGCAAAATTCTGTCCGGCGATCATAATCATCTTCGTTGAGCTCATGAACAAGACTGATTTTATAAGGATAATACTTTGCAAGTTTTAATATTCTGTGAACTGAAGTTTCAGACACCCCAGATCTTTCTGACAATGATGTTTGCTATTAAATTGAGTACGGTCGGCTTCTAAAAGTCCAAGAACCCCTATTTGCATACCTTCATTGGTTATCGTCCGGACACGATTGTGTTCATCAAATTTTCTTGTGCGTTAAAAATTCTAGCAGCACCTCTAGCGCAATCATTGTTGCGATAATACAGTTTTAGCAGTTCTTTTCTTTCTTCTAAAGAGTAAACCATTTTTAATCACAGTATCTCACACTCTCAAACACAACTTACACTAAGTCAAGACTGAAAATGTTCAAAAATAACAAATACTTTTGGTTCTCTTATCAAAACACACAAAACCAAAAATGCACATGTGTAGTGCAATCTCTATTAGTTAACCTATATTATCTCTTATGGTACGATAAACAACTTAAACACCCTGTACACCTTACTGTTTAGAGTATACATTATAATACATAAATATTAGTTATTTAATGTTCCACATATTATTGTATTGTCAGCATAATTCTAATGAGGGTATCTAGGCTGCCTAGCAATAGTCAGTCTGGGTGCAATATACGTTAATGCAGCATACCAAAGTGTCTCATTGAACAACCCCATTTAGGACCACCTCACGTGCCCTTTTCAATGTGACTAACCGACAGCGTTACATGGCGTTACATGGCGACCCTGCCCGCGAACAATTAGTATGAAGTAAAACTGGAAAGTGCGTTACAGTTTCGACCGTGTTTAATGGCGACTTTGAATTTTTATCTCGGGTTAATTGTGACATTTTAAATAGTTACCAACAAAATATGGGTACTAAAAACTCAAAACATGGCGAAGTAACGGACACGGGCGTGGTAAACTCTAATTTTATTGTGGAGGAACAATCTATAGAGGTGCCAAAGGACATAAGAGTGGTTTTATACTTCATAGCAGTTTTTCTGGCGATATTGGTATTTCTTAACTTACGGAGTACCTATAGAAGAAACCTGAAAAAGAACTTTCACCGAAGTATGGTGCTACGTACTCAAGCTGGTGACGTATAATGTCGGAGTAGCATATGGTAGCAGTTGTCTTTATCAGTCAGGTATTCGTAGACACTCGTTCCGCAGAAAATGGTATGTACTTTTACGTTTATTACATAGGTCCCTATGTACCAAAGTGATGAAGAGACAATGGAAAGTCATGGACATTTTAAAATTGAGGTCAGTTATGCTAAAATATAAACAATTTAGAAGTGCGACTTAGTTGCGAAATATAAAACAATCATATGTAGAATATATTTGAGAGCAAGGGTTCATCTGGGGACGCATAAGAAAAGTTTTGAGGACACTGTACAATTAGTTGCGAAAATAATTTTTATTCTTATTCTTATTCCATTTTCACTATTTTTTTTTATTGTTTGGGTATCGTATTACATATCGCATAAATTAATTAGGAAGCTAATGTTACAGTTTAATGCTATGTTATGAATTTTAAAGATAGAAGTACAAATTTACTTAGCTTACTGATTTTATGTATGCATTTTTACGGACATAATATTTATGTTATGTTGAGTCAATGTTGTGCAATTAAAAAAATGGGTATTACCGAAATCAACAATATAGGCTATTAATAGTAAAATAGTTAACATACGCATTTCTTAATAGTATACCTTTAAAATGCAAATGTAATATATGATTTTGAAATTTTTTTTATGACAACCTTTACACCTTTTTATGTCGGATAACTGGGAAGGGACCCTTGACAAGTTTCAACAAATTAAACTATTAATTACAAGCGAGGCAAAACGGGTCTTAAAGGTAAGAGTACCAAAGTCTCAGGACATACAACAAAAAAATTTGTTTTCCTTACGATGCAGTGGCGGCGCTAGACCTCTTTTTTTTGTTAAGAGACTCCCGCCGGAGAAAGATTTAAAAAGCACATTTTAACTAATTTTAATTATTATCTCTGAAACTATCTGACCGAATTTCACGAATGAGATGTTATTAGAAAGAAAATTAAATGCCCTTTTAAAAGAGGTATCACTCGATTCCTTGTTCCATTTGAAATAGTAAGGGTTGGTCCCACCCTCCCTAGAGGGTTCAAGTTGCAGTGTTAAAAATGGTTACAAAAAACTTCCCCCTTGACAAATCTAATTACGTGTACGAGCGATTTTTTTAAAAATTAACGTGGAATCAGATATTTAGCCTGTTTCGTTTTAAATGGTGAACCCTGTATATTATTATCTTAAAGCAGCGCCAGCTTTTATTCTATCAGCAGTGCGTCCCAGCTTTCATTCGATCACCCGCTGGGTCTTATGGGCATTCGGGATGAGCATTTATAATGAGCTTAGCTTGTAAGATAGACGGACTCTACAAGAATAATTAGTTTGCAAGTTTTGTTGATCGGCGGTCAACTTTTCATGCGTGCGAAAACTTGCACAACAATAAATTTGACGTGTGAACACATTTTCAAGGCATTTCAGTAGTAGTTGAATGAGAAAATGGAGCCAAGTAGATGACCGGACGAAATACTCCTAAGGTTTTTAGATATACATGATGAATGTTTACGGAACGACCAAAGTGTTTGTTCAGTATACAGTGAGCTCAAAAAGGTTGGAATAAATTCGTTTAAAATTCAGGTGATTATTTTCTGGAAAAACGCTTGAACATGTCGATTATTATTTTTAATTGCGAATTTTTTGACATAAGAAATGTGTATACATGTTGTCTCAAGAAGAACATATACCGTCAACATTAATTTTTTTAAATAGAACACCCTGCATATTATATTATTTTTAAATTCTACGATACATTCTAAACACTTTTTGTATAACATACCGTATCTCCAAAATCAACGGTTTTCGATATATTGACATTTTAATATTTTTCTGAAAAAATGCTGAGATCCGTGGATTTTTAGTTTTAATTACGCATTTCTTTATTATTATTGTAACCTGTTACCTGAATTAATTTATTTTGACACAGACATTTACTTCTCGTCAAAAATTCTTCAAATTGTGTAGATCTATCTAACTTCAAGTAATTCTGTAAAAATGGCGCGGTTAAGTGAAAAAGATAGGATAGAGGTACTAATGATGCTTGGCTATGGAGATAGGATGCGAACCCAAACAGAAGTGTGCGAGTTATTTAACAATAAGTACACCCAAACCGAGCACCAATATCTCAATCTGTTGTCAGTAAAATTGTAAAAAAATATAAGGATTTGGGGCATGTTAGAGACAATTATATTCAAGGTCGACCTAGGATTTCAAAAGATGTGCAGTTAAATGTCCTCTTAGCTGCCCAAGAAAACCACCATAGTGTTACTCGCGGTATTGCCACGGAAAATAATATTTGTCAAGCAACCATATTGAATTATTTACACAAAAATAAATGGCATCCCTATAGGGTACAGTTGGTTCATGAACTTAATGAAGATGACCCGGATAGAAGAACATAATTTTGCGAAATAATGATGAACAGATACATTAATGATCCTCAAATTTTAAAAATAATTGTGTTCTCTGATGAAGCAACATTTACTCTGAATGGGCATGTGAATCGCCAAAACTGTCGATATTGGGCTAAGGAAAATCCGCACTGGATCATGGAGTCCCACACACAATACCCGCAAAAAGTGAATGTTTGGGCTGGAATTGTTGATAACCGGATTTTAGGTCCCTTCTTTTTTGATAGTACGTTAAATGGCGAACCGTATCTAGAATTTTTAGAATTTGAGTTAATACCGGCACTTGCTGTACTCTATCCAAATCCAGATGAGCCAGATATTCCCAACAATAACTTATGGTACCAGCAAGACGGAGCACCAGCCCATTACACACGCCCGGTACGTGAGTACTTGGATACAGTCTTTCCTGGCAAGTGGATTGGTCGACGGGGTCCAATAGGATGGCCGGCAAGGTCACCAGATTTGACCCCGCTAGATTTTTTTTCTGTGGGGCTATTTAAAATCTAAAGTATACTTTAACAGACCTAACAATATTGATGAACTTAAAGCTCGAATAAGGCATGAGGTAAGATTAATAGAGCCCCAGGTAAACCATAACGTTTTGGAAGAATGGATGATAAAATTTTTTACATCATTGTTGATGAAATCACAGATGCTTGTGGCAGATATATCACACATCTTATGATTGGAGCACTTTAAGAAGATAAAGTGACAAACCCATATTTAATAGCTTCTAAGCAGCTAGACAAAACTAATAATGTGGCCTTAACCCGATTTATTATTCAGCAGTCCCTATCGAGCTTTTTCTTACCAAATCCAGTCCCAGATAAGAAGTTTTTAGTGCTTTTGTCTGATGCAGCCCCGTATATAGTAAAAGTAGGCCAAAACTTAAGAATCTTTTACCCCAATATGGTATATGTGACTTGTCTTTTACATGGAATAAACCGAGTCGCAGAAACCGTCAGAACTGAATATCCTTTAGTAAATAAATTAATTTCAAATATAAAAAAAAAGTGTTTCTAAAAGCACCTCTAAGAGTGCAGATGTATAAGGAGAGATTACCAGGAGTTAGTTTACCCCCAGAACCTGTAATTACCCGGTGGGGAACATGGATTAAGGCCGCAATATTCTACGCAGAACATTTCGAAGCCATTAAAGAACTAATTTTGGATTTAGATGACGATTCCCAGTGTGTTGTGCAAAGTAAAAAGTTGCATATTTGGTCAAAAAAATGCAGATAACTGCATATTTTAAAGGCAAACAAGGCATAAGATATGCGCATATTTTGGCTGAATTTAAGTGCATATATTCCGCCCTTTAGTTATAATACACAAATAGGCTGTTTTATTTGGGTGGGCACAAATTTATCTTACGTTCACTGCTCTAAACACTAAACAACCATTAAACTACTAAACAGTCATATATTATTTTTTTTATTAGAAGTCAAGTCGCATATAATATCACAATAGTACCTAACATAAAGCTGTAACCAACACACTGATCAAATTCTGCAATTTATAAACATTAATTTTAAAATCAGCAGATTTTACACGGCTTGGCATCTTAGCCATCATCCTGTATAAAATAGAGGTAAAGTGAGGCCAAACAGATTGTTCTAAGTAAATCAAGAGACAACCTACCTAATGAACTAAAAAAGGAATGGATTGATCGAATTTTAATGAAAACATAGACGTTTAAATTTCAGTACATTTTTACTTATTCCATAATTAATGGACGCGGGATATTTCAAAGTGTGCAAACAATTGGAGGCTGATAGAACACACAGAATGCATAACCTTACCATTTATAGTATAATTTACAATAATACAAACCTAAATATTGTATCTTTATGATGTGTCCCCAATATCCTTTCAGCTACCAGAAGGCTTTGAAGTCTAATGGTGTCCAAATCGGCAGAAAACGCCTCTAATTCTTCTAATGATTCAAACTCCTTTTGGTTTCTATATCCCTCATGGGGAGGCAGTTGGGGTTCTTTTGGGAGCAACCCTAAAATTATATCCATTGTGTACATGTATTTATTGATGGAAGTGAGTAAGTAAAATCCTGTGTTTGGCTCGAAAAAACTAATTTTATTTAATAATTAAAACCACATTATCGATATTTTTATGTCTTTTATGTTTATAAGGAGCTACTGATATATTACTATGTAATTTACTGTTGCATAACATAAACATCAACCGCATATCTCGAACTAAAAAAGAGCGCTTTGAATTTAACAATAGGCAAAACATGTTCTTTAATAGAAAAATCGGATAAGTAAGTGCATGAATTGCTAGCAAGCGGAAAATATCAAGCTTACTTTTAACGGTTATTTTAGGGGTGGGAGAAATTAAACAGGGTAGCGCAGTTAATTTGGATCTACCGACCTACCAGTATATTCACGAGGATACTGTAACTCGAAAATATTGATTTGAAGATTGACAAGAACAACTGATTCGAAGTCAAAGTCAAAATATGCTTTATTGTCCGACATAATAAACATCATTGGCAAATCTAAAGTTAAAGAATGTTATACAATATTATATTTCCAAAAAAAGGTTTTAAAGAGAAAAAAAAAATAGGAGGAACGCCAAGAAAAACACACTTCTACATAAAAAAGAGACAAGAAAAATAATGATCAACGCATAAATAAAAGTAACAATCTTAATAACAATAAACTACGAAAATGTAACAGTACAACAGTATCCATCCAACCTTTTTCCTCTTTACGCATAATCCACTATAATATAAATCATCTCTGTATATTCATTTACAGTGTAATAAGCCTTACCAATTATTCATTATAAAAAATGCCTGCAAATGTTTATACTTCCAAAAATTATGTTATTAGGACCGCGCACAAACCTTGGAAATATCGAATTTGCGTCTCGGTAAATTTGGCTGAAACTTTGGAATATTATTGTGATCTATAGGATTCTGATGAAAAGTTGCCATGATATCAATTTGATTCTATAAGCCAGTAGTTTAGTGTTTTTTCTACGGCAGTGGTTCCCAAAGTGGGCAATACGCCCCCCGGTGGGCGCTGAAATGATTTAGAGAAGGGGAAAAGTAACCTCAGGGGTCCCTAAATTTTGTTTGTAGTGTGGCGAGGTGAATGTGGGCATACCTCAGGGTTCAGTCTTAAAACAAGACCCTCATTTAATGCTCAAAAACTTGTGCCGAGAAACGTTGGAGAACGAATCTACCAATGAAGTTGCTAGCTTAAAACAAATTATCTCTGAATTGCAATGTAGTGTCTATCGACTTCAAGTTCTGGTCCAGTCTGTTTTTGAAGCTATTCACTGAGGTTGAAGAGACAGTGACCTCATCCAATTGGTTCCAGGCATAGACCACACGATTTGTCAGGAAATTCTTGCGTGCAAGTTTTGAGGTTTTTTCCTTCGAGAGTTTCTTGCTGTGTCCACGGAGGTGTTCGTTGCGGCTATGTGTAAGGATGTTAAGCTGGAGTGTATAGCGGCTAGATACAATTTTAAACGTCTCAATGAGATCCCCTCTTTGCCGTCGGTTATACAGAGGTGGTAGTTGGAAGTAATTCAATCTTTCCTCATAGGACATCCCTCTTAGTTCCAATGGGATTCTTGTGACTCTCCTCTGGACTCTCTCTAGTAATTCTATGTCTTTCACATAGTATGGGCTCCACACGCTGTTTGGATATTCAAGTATGGGTCTTATATGACTTTTATACAGTTTAAGAATGATCTGTGGGCTTTTGTTTTTAAATGCTCGTTGAATTAGAGTGGTGATGACATTAGCTCTTTTTACTATTGCTGAGATATGTGCTTCCCACTTCAGGTCTGCCGCAATCCACATATTGATATCAACAGATTCTAATCATGGAAACCGCATTGCCAGTCATTTCGTGCTAAACTCTATACAATTTCTTACTGGTTTAAGAGTTATACCCAGTATTAACTACTCAACAACTTTTAACTCTCTATCACGCTCAGGTGGGTAGCAGAATATCATATGGCGTTTGTTCTTGGGTGGATCATCGATGACTAAAAATATTCTTCTATGCCAGAAGAAAATTTTACGACGTATTAAAAGTGTACCTGCCACATATTCGTGTAGAGAACTTTTTAAAACGTACATTATTTTAACTGTTACGTCCCTGTTTATTTTTGAATTGTGTGTATATATGTTTTTGAACAAAACCAAGTTTCAACAAAATTGTAAATATCACAGGTTTGATACTAGACAGAAATTACATTTTTATATATCACACTGTAATCTTAATGTAACGAGAAACTCGCCGAACGTTTTGGGACTTAAATTATTTAATAAACTTCCTGTACAGGGTTATCCAACCAAGACTAGACAAGGCGATTTTTTGACTTTTCCTGTACTTTTATAAAAAAACTGAAATAGCCATCTTAAGTCATTTTCTCCCGCGAATTCGAATATCTTCAGCAAAAAACAATTGAACATCAAACAAAAGTACTAGGGGTCACTTTGATAATTTTTTAAATGGGATGCCGTATTTTTAATGAGCTTATCCGATTTCTCATATAAATTTTGATTTAAAAATTAAAAAAAAAAATTAAAAAAAAAAAAAAAGAAAATTTAAAACTGAAGAAAAAAGGCGTTTTTGAATTAAAAATCCAACATTTTAGATCAAAATTTATATGAGAAATCGGATAAGCTCATTAAAAATACGGCATCCCATTTAAAAAAATATCAAAGTGACCCCTATAGTACTTTTGTTTGATGTTCAATTGTTTTTTGCTGAAGATATTCGAATTCGCGGGAGAAAATGACTATGGCTATTTCAGTTTTTTTATAAAAGTACAGGAAAAGTCAAAAAATCGCCTTGTCCAGTCTTGGTTGGATAAACCTGTACATATAATAAAGAGTACCCGTAATTTTAAAAAGCACTTAAAACAGCTATTGATCAAGAAGACTATTTATGAATTGTATGAAATAAAAAGACAACCGGGTACGTACCGCCAAGTTACGGTAAGTAGCAGCGTCAAGAGTTGTACCGTTAAAAACAATAATGAACTTACCGTGTTGTTCCCTAATAAGTAACGCTTGTTTCCAGTGGTACAAGGTAATTGAAATATCGTTATGCTCATCTAGAAAAGTAGCCCCCATCAGTTCATGGGCATTTGCAAGTTTTTCAGGAGTATAGAAAACATTTAAGGTTAGGTATTCGAAAATTGTCGAGGCCCCTTTAAGACAAGCCATTTGTAGAGCATCGTCTCCGTACCTTGATACTGCGTTATAGTCGGCGCCGTACTTTACCAGCAATTTTGTTGTCTCCAATCTAAAAATGAAAATATTGAAACATAGAAATCAAAATATTAATTGAGGGGTCAGAAGTAAAAGGATTCATGTGCATTATTCATTGTTCGGTAACTAATACGCAGCACACAACTTATTAGACTGCTCTCGAAGCAGTTAGTTGCCCTATTATGTTACTAATACGCTTCCATTGATTTTTATTGAATAAGTTTACAAGGTATTGCGCAGCCTTAAGTCCTGATTTGTCTGATCGCTCTAGTTCAGAGCATTATTTCGGTCATAAGTTTCGTCTATAGGTGGTTTGTATGCACAATCTCAATTCGTTGCGAAATATATTTTAACCGTTAACTGATTCTTCGTACTTCTCGCGACTAAAAAATTTAATACAAATATAAATTTTTCTTTATTGGTATGGTTTTAAAAGAAGAGCAGGCTGATGATGAGATGATTAGGTGAATGTACTGAAAATAATGCAGCTTTGAAAATGTTTGAGAATAGGGCCAAAGAGGGTTTTTATCAAATGTTGGTGCTAAAGCATCTTGTGGAGAGCGATGCAAAGTTTAAACAATTTATTCGTTTAACTCCACAACTGTTCCAGACTGTACTAGTAGTAGTAGTAGCAGGTGAGGGGAGGCACACGGACCTGGCAAGTAGACCAAAGGCGATCCTTGTTGCCTACCCCTGAGTCTTCCCCCATCCACTCAACCACTAAGGCCCTCGCCAAACCTGTCCGACCTTTTCATGAAGGTCAGGACGTCATTCCAAGCAAGGGTCCAGCATTCCTCCGGTCACTGTCCCAAAGACTTGCCGTTGAAGTCTTCCCATGGCTTCACGAGCGCACAGGAAGTGCAGTAGTGTCTCTTCATCCTTCAAGCATCCGGGACAAATCGGGTCCTCCTTCACACCCATCGTAGGTAGGTGCTTCCTTAACTTGCAGTGTCCTGTTAGAAGTCCTCTTAGAGGATTTAGGGCATGCGTACTCCTGTCAAGAATCTACTCCAACTTAGTCCTATCAGGTCAAGTTATGAAATCTTTGGCCTGTCTGCAGCCTAGGGTCTGCTGCCATTCCTCCTTGGAGAGGTTGACAGCCCATCTTCAGGGAAATTCACGTGCTCTCTCTCCCACTGCTCCTGCTAGGAATCGTAAGAGTAAACTTCCTGTTCAGCCTTAGCTATAAATTGTTTACTGTATTATCATAGGTTGCGTGGTTCAAAATATGACAGTTGAAATAAAAGGCTTTTTTCTCACACAAAATTTATCTATTTACTTCTGGTATTTCATTTACTCATCTTTACATCCATTCTGCGTAGCAGCAAATCCTTTTTACTTTTACAACTTAGTATGGTAACTACTTACTACATTAAATCAGCTATACATTTTTACATGACGAATATTGCATCACTAAACAAACAATAATATTGGGATACATTACTGTAGATATTCTTAACCTTTGAGAATTTATCGTATCTACGAACTTGAGACTGCTTTTTACGATAAACAGGACTCGTGTCGTGGTATAATAACTACGTTATTCTACCTTCGGGCATTCACCGCGAATTGACCACGTTATTTTAACAGACGAACGGAACTTGAGTTGGGGTGTAATAATCACATTAGTTACACCTTCGGGATACAATACCGCAAACTTTCCAAATCATTTCATGGCTTAAATACCATAAAATCAACTAAAACCGCGCAAAATGCCGCGAGGAGACCGTGCTTTCTACAAGGCGTGATACGGATCTCTACTTAAGTCTGGGTATACCATTCACATTAGTATATCTTCGGGATAACACCGCGAACTGACCGACTTAATTACTTGGCTTAAGTGTCATAAAAAACTAAAACCTCGCGTAACCCGCGCGAGGGAAAACCGTCTGCTTCCCACGAACACTGGTACAGATCTCTCCTGTCCGCCCAAAAAGCTAAAACACGTCAAGTCTTACTTGCGATATATCATCCGTCTTTCTCGCACGCAGTAACATTCTGTCATGCTATTTCAAACCCTGCGCTCAGTCATGTAGGCTTATTCCGCCTTCAGCGACGCTAGATGCTTGCTTTACTTCGGCAGATTCTGGGAATTTAGTCTGGGCGTTGAAGACGGCGTATCCTAGAAAATTGTAATTGGTTATATGTTTTAAAACTCAACTGTCTTGTCTTGTTTCCATGCGGATTTTTCGCCTCGATGCACCGTAGGTACATTAAAAGATTGTAAACGGCGGCGTTGCCGTGCTTTCTTTACTTTGACTCGATATCTGTTTGCTATTATTTAATTAAGCAACGAGACAACTGAACCTTTCTCCAACAGTAGTTGTGTCTAGTTTACATGCTAATAATTATTGTAAGATTTAAGTAATATTTTAATCTTTTCGGTACAAAAGTGATAAAAATATTACACTCCATGTTGTAAAACAAAGTATTTATAATGGCTATAGTAGCTATGCAGTTCTTTATTGTACAATCTGATGAAATCACACACAGAATACATAATGTTTTCAAGCTTCGGGATTTCTGTGCCGTTTTAAATCGTTGAAATCAAACCGCGCTTGATTTGAACGAGCTGCTGATCACGAACAATCGCGCTTTTCCCGAAATTTCGTTGCGATCTTTCATACAAACCGCTAACGAGTTTCTTCATGCTATCGCCGAAATATTTCGAGTCGATCTGGTCAGACAAACCAGGACTTTAGTAGGGACCGTGGGGGACGCTCCCCTGGAAAATATTTTACTGCGGTTGCACAAATGTTTATTTACATGTTTACGTCGATGGCATTACTTCAAGTGTCTATTATCTTCTACGTCACGCGAAATAGGCGTCGGCGTCGCTAGGAAATCACCGCTTTTACATTACTTATATTTGGTATACTGTACCACTTACCTATGTTCCTGAATAGCATAATGCAGAGCTGTCTTGTTCTGTATATCCTTAGCGTTAACGTCAGCACCATTCTTCAACAAAAATTCACAAAGCACGGCGCTCTGTACAGAATTTATGAGACAAGTACCACCATTATAATTGGGTTTATTGATGTTCGCGCCGTGTTCCACCAGGTACCTGACCACTTCAAAATGTGTCATAAAGCATGCTGATCGTATTGGAGTTGATCCACTGTCAGAAACAGCATTTATGTCAGCGCCTGACCGCAGGAGAATTTCCACGACGCTTAATTTGCCAGAAACTGCGGCGCACCATAGTGGAGTTACAACATGGGTTGATCTATAAAATTCAATATTTTATATTATTTAAATTAAACTTACGGCCTGATATGCTAAGGATACAAATATAGTTGAGCGTCAAGGTTGGCGCTAAGCAGCGCTTTAGACGTTCTCTTAACCATTTTGTTTTGTTGATCTTTAGTTTTGTTTGAAAGCAGACTTATTTCTACACGTTATAAATTTTTAGAGCAGTTACCAAAAAACTAGCCTTTGGTTTAATTGCTTTGATTTGCCCTAAAATACGTTTCGTCTAATGGTTGTATTGCATTGGCTAGGTTTGGAGGACGCTTTACTAATAAGGTACGGTTTGATTTTCTGGGGAAATTCTGCAGATGTTTAGGTTAGTTCAGTCTGTTCAATGCTATTTCTCATATGTACAGAAAAATGTGAATTTTTGCATTATCAAAATCAAACAGTTTTCCCAAATGAGAGGATTGCCAAGAAATAAATTACAAAATGTCATAAAATTATATCTGTTAACCGAGACTTTCTATTCTCTTGAAGACTTTTTCTCAGATAATGATAGAGACATAATAGGACTTTAGTTCCCTGCTGTGCGCTGTTTTGATTTATTTTCTGGAATGCTCTCTAATGTATTTTAATCTACGACAGTCTTACCTACATAAAAAATAACATCACCCAGTACCCTTCTCATAGAGATTTATTTATTTATTTATTTATTTCATCAACGTATCGACATTTAAAGTTTAGCTTAGACAATCTATACTTAAATAATAATTACTAAAATTAACCAAGAATAGCTCTTTTGGCCAATACTTTAAAGGTAGTTTGTGAAACATTAAAGAAGTCCAATCTATCATAAAATTTGTTAACATTAGCTGAGATCCTATTAATAGGGTTATACAGTTGATACCAAGTTCTACAGTGAGGTACATGCAAAAGGGTTTTACTACGAGTTTGGTATCCTGGAACATGGAAACGAAAATATTCCAGGCATTCAGGACTTTTAATATAATTATTTAGGACATTAAATGCAAAACAAACATCGTAGTACTCCCTTCTGCGTTGAAGGGCACTTAAATCTAAATACAACATGGTCTCATTATCATTAAGAACAATTCCGTTATTAGAAAGCTTATAGATAGCGTACTTGATGAACTTATGTTGCACATTTTCGAGTCTATCAATATGAACCTGGTAATATGGCGACCAGATTACATTAGAGAACTCTAGGATTGATCTGACAAGAGATACATATATAGAGTTTTGAGAGCTAGTACATTGTTAAACGTTTTGGTAGTTCTTTTAATGAATCCCAACATCTTATTAGCTCTTCCTACTACTCTTTCAAAGTGCTCAACAAACGTAAGCCTAGTATCCAAGTAAACGCCAAGATCCTTAACAACAAAAACTTCAGTAAGAGCGGCATTATCAATAAAATACTGAGCGGGAGCAACATTTTTTAGTCTACTGAACTTAATAAATGAGCATTTATCGATATTAAGTACCATATCATTAACTTTGCACCATGTCGTCCGCGAATAGTAAAAAATTTGAAGAAAGTAAGTGACCCAGGTCATTAATGAATAAACTGAAAAGAAGCGGCCCCAAGTGGGAGCCTTGGGGCACCCCTGAGGATACGTTGAACTGTGACGACAAGTGACCTTCAATTCTGATCTGCTGTTTCCTGTTAGTTAGATAAGACTCTATCCATGTGAGTAATGACCCTGTGATTCCATAACAAGAGAGTTTAGATAGGAGGATAGCATGGTTTACCTTGTCGAAGGCTTTACTGAAATCTGTGTATATAGCATGGGTTTCCAAGCCATCTTCAAATGCATTATTAATAAAGTTAATAAACAAAAATAAATTGGTATCAACAGATCGACCTGACGTAAAACCATGTTGTTGACCCACAATTATTTGATTAAAGGCACTTGTCAATATCCTTTCAACACAATTTCCAAAAAGTTTAGGTATCGCGGACAGAATGCTTATTGGCCTGTAGTTCATTACATCGTTTCTACTCCCAGATTTATGAATGGGACACACATATGACAATTTCCATGCCTCAGGAAATATTCCCGATCTCAAAGACTTAGAGAAAATGTAATAAACGGGAAGGTAGAGGGAGTGAGAACAGGATTTAAGCACCCTATTTGGGACACCATCAGGACCTTCACCCTTGTGTATGTCAAGTTCGGACAATAATTTTTCTATGTCAGTGTCCTTAATAATGATATTAGAAATTACAGTGAAATTGGTAGAAAATGCATTTGAAGTATTGGAACCCGAGGTGCTATAGACCGACGAAAAATATTCAGCAAAGAGATTAGCTATGGACACTCCGCTATCGGCTTTTTCAGCACCAAGACACATTTCTTTGGGTATAATGCCATGATTAGATTGTGAACGAACAAAATTCCAGAAATATTTTGGATTATCATTGATAGCGTTTTCGGCGTTTGTTGTATAAAGATCGTGACATTCCTTGGTAAGAATTCTACATTGCCTGCGTGTCGAACTAAAAGTATTATAATCAGCTACACTGTTAGATTGTCTGTATCGTTTCAGCATGACTGTTAATACGCGATACCGACGCAACCTGATTCCTAGCTACCAACGTCTTGAAAGGTGCAGGGACGGCCCCGGCTGCCTGTCAATATATTTTTTTAATAAACTTCCTGATGCAATCAAAGATCTACCTGTCAACGAGTTTAAGAATAAAGTTAAGAGTTTGCTAATCAGTCAGGCATTCTATAGCTATAAGGATTACCTCAATCATGAGTTTGATCGACTTAAGATATTGTATCATTGCTTGTTTAGTGTTGATCTATCTTAGGCCACCCAATTTTTTTTTTCTTTTTTAAATTTTGATATACACTTGTAAAGTCTTTTAAACTGTACCGGGTGACTTCGTATAAACTAGCACCCCCGTAACTTTTTTATTTTTTATCGTACGGGAAAAATAAAAAAAAATGACATACAGGAGAAATTTTTCCCTTTCCAAATTTGCATTGTAGTTTTCAGCAACTTTGCAAATATACGGGGGACGACAAAAAGTATTTTTTTTTAATGAAATGAAATGAAATGAAAATGTTTTTATTTTAGCATAAATGCTATTATAAACAAATACAATTTTTTATTAATACAATAATCGTCATTAATGGAATGCCCTGTATATTTTCTTCTAAAATGAAAGATCTTTTTTTTCTGATTTCAAATATACCATACAAGTTGACATTTAGTTCAGCCGTTTTTGCGTTATTTAAGTTAATAAATAAATAAATAAAACAGCAATGCAAAGATTGAAAAAACAATGTTTTACTAACTAACTAAGTAGAGTATTAGAGATTCACTAAAATAAAACAAAATAACTATATAGAATATTAATCAGAATGAATATTTCCCCCCTCATTATCTATGCATTCTTGGTAAAAGGGTTGTAAGTGCTCAATTGCATTCTCTATAAAATTACTATTTCTTTCATTTAAATATCTTATTTCTTGAGTATTAAAATGTTTCATGCCCTTAACATTGTCAATATCACGCTTATAAACTTTACTTTTAATATACCCCAAAAAAAATTGTCCATAGGCGTTAGATCGGGACTATTTGAAGGCCACATAATAGTCCCGTTTCTTCCAATCCATTCATTGTGATTAATATTTAAAAAATCACGTACTCCACGTATCACAATAGGGTCCTATTATTCTATTTTTCAATAGTCCGCACCATACATTAACTGTCCTTCGACCTTGAAATCGAACTTCCCTGGCGAACTGAGGATTTTCTTGTGCCCAGTGTCGGTAATTTTGACGGTTTGGTAATCCACTTGTTGAGAAACTTAACTCGTCGGTCCATAATATTTTTTCGATTCGAAGAAGCCTCTTTCGTTATTCAATCTATTCAACATAAGGTTGCAGAAATTGAGTTTTTGATTCTTATGCAATTCTGTTAGTTTTTCAACTTTATGATATTTGTAAGGTCTAAACTCTAAATCCATATTTTTTCAAAAACCTTCCGATATACTCACGCGAAGTTCTTCATTGTCCGTAACGAGCACGCATTTCCTTTGAAGTAGTCCGTATTGACTTACTGGGGGTTTCCACAAAATGCAGAAGAATATTCAAATCGTGATTGTCAGTATTTTCATTTAGTTCCCTTTTTTTTTTCTTTGCAAATTTTACGTTATTCTAAATTTGGCAAAAATAGTTTTGATTGTCCATCTTGTGGGAATCGGACCATCGGGATGTATTGCCGCGTAGGCAAGTCGCGTAGCAGACGCATTATAATTATTTTCAGCAAACAAACAAACAATATCTAGTTTTTCAGCCACAGAAAACACCATTTTAAAAAGATAGAAGGAACCGAGTAAGTTGCACCGACAGTTATTATTTCAATGACAATGTCAATTCAGAAACATTTGTTACTATTGTTTTCATGGCCCACTGTTCAAAAAGTTGTTGTACTCAGTAATCATGGTAGCGTATATCAAGATAATGTAAATTCAATGCAAATGTAAACTTAAATAACGCAAAAATGGCTGAACCAAATGTCAACTTGTATGGTATATTTGAAATCAGAAAAAAAAGATCTTTCATTTTAGCCGAAAAAATACAGGGCATTCCATTAAAAAAAAATACTTTTTGTCGTCCCCCGTATATATGCAAAGTTACCGAAAACTACAATGCAGATTTGGAAAGGAAACAATTTCCCCTGCATCACTTTTTTTATTTTTTCCGTACGATAAATAATAAAAAAGTTACGGGGGGTGCTAGTTTATACGAAGTCACCCGGTACCTATGTCTTATTACTGTTAACTGTAGTTAGTAAACCTAATCTTAGCTATGTACGTCTTCATTTTAATTTTAATGTATTTTTTTATCTTATTTTAACAATTTCTGATTAGTCTGATTAGGTGAAATTTTAATATTATCCTTAAGTAACTCTAAGATTTTATATTTATACCCATTGACTTGTGTAAATACTTTGTATACTGGCACGAATAAAATATTTGTATTTGTATGTACTAAGTACTTCGAGTATTCATATCAACTTTATTTGGTACATGATTGGCAAGATAAATTAAATGGGTACCTACACTCACCGACATAAAATTCGGAACAACCAAAATTTAGATCAAATTTAATGTATGATAACTTTTTCTTCCATAGTCCGATTTCAATTTTTTTTTTCAAAATGTAGATAATTGTTTCGGATTTAATTAATTTTATTCAATTTTCAAAAATACAGTTTACATGTTGAAATATACAGGAAAAAAAGGTATATTTTTCTCTTAAGTTTGTAACACTCTGTAGAGTAACTTTGCAATGTAAACTACACTGGATATGCTTTTCTGCAAAGTTTGATTAATTTTTAACATTTTGCTGTTTTATTCTTCTCGGTATCGTTATCGGTTTAAGAGATATGAATTTTTGAAATAAACATTACACTTTTTGATCAAGTCTATTCTTAATTGAAACATAAAAGTAGGGGTTTTAAAAGTTAGTACCTCGTGTTACCTCCTCTACCTCTTATAACAGCTACTAAACGGCGATTCATTCCTCTAATTAGGTTTTGGATATCCTCTTGTGGAATAGCACCCCATTCTTCTTCCAGAGCATTTCGGAGCTGTTGGAGAGTGAATAACTGCCCCCAGCGTTTCCTGATTCGTCTACTTAACATGTCCCATGCATGTTCTATCGGATTAATGTCAGGACTACGAGCGGGCCAGCGCATAACGTTTATTCCAACCTCTTCTAAATATTGGGCCACTTTCTGGCAGTATGTGGACGGGCATTGTCATGCATGAAAACGAATTCATTACCGATAAATTGTGCAAAAACAACATGTTCTTCCAGAATTTCTTCAATGTACCTTCGGGCAGTTACAGTTCCTCTGTCAAAAAAAAACAAGTTCTGTTCGAGCATCAAATAAAATACCGCCCCACATCATAATGGATCCACCACCAAAGCTAACACTTTCGCTAAAATTACATTGGGCGAATCCCTCCCCTTGTCGTCTCCATACTCTTTCTCGTCCGTTAGGAGACCTCAGGCAAAATCTGGACTCGTCTGAAAATACAACTTGCCTCCACTCTTGAAGGTTCCAGTTAATGTGTTCTTGCGAAAAAAGAAGTCTATTAACTCGATGCTGTCCGAGGAGCTCTGGTCCAGTTGCCGGTCTTCTGGCCCGTAAATTGACTTCAGTAGGTCTTCTTCTTACTGTTATTTTAATGACAGCAACTTGACGAACTCTTTGGAGTTCATTTCTTATCACTACTGCACTGGTATGCCGATCTCTTAAAACTGAGACTCTAATGAAGCGATCATCAAGGGCAGAAGTAGCACGATTTCTTCCAGATCCAGGTCTTCTACCATAACTTCCAGTCTCACGAAACCTTGCAACGGCTCTTTCCACGCTTGATTTTGTAAAACCTAGCATATCCGCCACTTCTCTATAGGAATAACCAACATCATGAAGAGCAACAGCTCTAGCTGAATCTTCGGATGACAAAGGCAACGTGAAATAAAAAAATTAATTCGGAATTCACTCACGAAACGTTTTAAATGCTCAAAATGTCTGATAAAACTGTTTGACAAATGCAGAATACGTTTCCAAGGAAACCCAAACATTTCAAAAAAATCAACAGTGTTTTCAATAATTGTTGCAAAAAGTGTAATGTTTATTTGAAAAATTCATATATCTTAAACCGATAACGATACCGAGAAGAATAAAACAGCAAAATGTTAAAAATGAATCAAACTCTGCAAAAAAGCATATCCAGTGTAGTTTACATTGCAAACTTACTCTACAGAGTGTTACAAACTTAACTTCTTGTAACTTTTTGTCTGCGATAAGGAATAAATAAACATTATCTGTCTCAACGTCCAGAAATGTACAACAGACTGTTTGTTTCTTTTATTTAACTACATATACAGGGCGCTTCCTACGTAATTTTAAATATT
This sequence comes from Polydrusus tereticollis, assembly GCA_963920685.1. Lineage (NCBI taxonomy): Eukaryota > Metazoa > Arthropoda > Insecta > Coleoptera > Curculionidae > Polydrusus > Polydrusus tereticollis. The sequence goes on from OY987328.1 coordinate 72,705,127, forward strand.
TGACGTAGCTGTGGTGAATCACCCTGGGATGGTACTAGCACTTTATGACAAAATTGAAGCCCAGTTAAAAAAAATAGTTTTGGGAATCCTGTATAAACAGGATCTTTTTAAAAATTATTTTGTCTTCATTATTAAAAGTGCTCTTTTATACCTACCAGTATTTAATTGATAGTCAGTAACTCTCTTTGGAAGCTAGTTTGCAAATGTACTTTGAACCAAGAAATTTTCAATGTCAAAGACAGAAGGAACAAGCCATTCATGAATATTATAATAATTTTTTTAGTACTTCAGAAATATTATTTATACAAAAATAATTTGAATCAAACTAAAAAGAAATTTCACTGTTGTTAAACAAAAAAAATAAACAATTAACAAACCCTTATATTCCTCCTACACTTACGAAAACTTTGAAGAACTGACAACACCCTGGCGATAAACCGTCGAGGCCCACTAGCAATAATTTAAAATGCGTTTCTCGCTCTACAAAAGGTTGAGAAACACGGACCTAACCTATCCTAACTTAAATACTTTAGTATAGTGTTTTTTTTTAGTTGTTGATTTTGAGACCAATGTGAGTAGTAGTGTAGATAATGTGTATGCATTCCAAAGATAACTATTATTGACCTTGATCTTGGCCTTATTTTATTTTGCAACAAAACCTATTTGGATACATAAAGAAACTATGCATACATTAACTCGCTGTCAATTATTATGCACTTAAATTGATAACAAATAAATGTTTTTGTATAGAATGTTATAGGGTAACCAATGTGATCATGACCATGCTGCTTTCTTATTATTAATTTTTCACAAAATCTAATTCTTGATTAATGTTTGCAGCATGTCCTTAAACTAAAACACCGCATATCAAAAGTTAAAAACTAATAAGATGTTATAAAATATTTATTCCTAAAACTTGTTTACAATTAATTTCAACTTGATACCTTATCTGGAACTTAGATTTAATTTCCGGTCAAATACATTATATTATACGTACATATTCCGACATTATCTGTAGCATATTAATTAGTGTAAACCAATACATTTATTTTTAGTTTTACTTCTGGGCTTGTTGACGGGGTAAATTTCGATGTAATTTCTATTGTACATTTTTAAAAGTAAATAGATATTTCAAAAAAGGTTAAAAAGCCTGTCCAGAGATATAGGAAAGTTACACTTTGCCTTTGAAAAGGATTTTTCAAGGGTGGCCATAAACAAAAGAAATTATTTACTTGGATGAAATCTGGTTCGACACATATGATACCCCAGAAAAGGGTTGGGTTGACTCAAGCGGCAACTGTAAAACAAGCGCGCCATCAAAAAGAGGTAAACGAATTACGATTTTGCATACTGGATCTAAAGACGGATGGATTCCAAATGGACTTTCTCTGTCTGCAAAAAACATTCAAGATTCTTCTCTGGATTACCATGAGGACAGCACTGCTGATTTATTTGAAGATTGCTTTAAAAACAAGCTAATTCCAAATATACCTCCGAATAGCGTAATTGTAATGGACAATGCAAGCTACCAAAGTAGGCAGTTGACCAAGACTCCCTCCTCAAATGACACAAAAGTAACAATCCAAAACTACACATATGATAATGACATTTATCTTTAGGAAGATTACCCCAAAAGGCAATTAATTGAGGTATTACAAAGTTTAAAACTACAAAAGGAATGCTTCTGTGATAATTATGCCAAAAATCTAGGGCATACAGTTTTAGGGCTTCCACCATACCATTGTATATTTAATCCCATCGAACATGTTTGGCACCAACTGAAATCTTCCATTTGTCGTAACAATATTTGCCCTACTATTAACTCTAGTGTACTTAAGCTTATAGAAACTGAAGTTTTTAACATTTTTTCACAAAGTTGGGCAAATTCTGTTACACATGTTGAAAAAGTGGAAAAATCCTATATCTATATAAACAATATAGCACAAATAATAATTAGAACAGATGATGATAGCGATAGTGATATTGATATATTAAGTGAATAATTATTATAAGTACCGAATAATTTGTATATTTTTGTAATCATAAATATTATTTTTAACAATAAAATAACTTGTAATTTTACATTTGAACACAAATAAAATATTATTTAATATCTAACTTATTTTTATTACAGACCATGATTAAATTCTAAGCAAAATACGGACCTGTTCGGCCATATTTCACTTTTACAACTGGCCCGGGTCTTTCCTAATAGGGATCAGTTAGTCACTTTCTTATATCTCTGAACAGACTTTACCAAAATTATCTTTTTATCAACAAGACTAAGTACGGTCAGAGTTCGGCGACTGAGCCATTTGAACGGCGCAACTCTAGGGTACGCTTGGAGACAGTATCAACGTGTAAACCTATGAAATCGAGCCAGAAAAAGCATTCTTATGTGGCATTGGTTTTATTCCAACACTACTGGATAATATTTATATCCAATGGCCCCCTCATCAAGCGAAGTCATTTTAACAAGCACGCCCTTGAATAATGGAAATGGTGGGACATCTGGAGCTGTTAAGACTCAAAATTAGCAACTTCCAAATTGACTTATGCAATATAAGATGGCTAAACTCAGACATCAATGCAGTCCATCAACATTTACAATCTACCAACCCTCATGTAATGGCACTTACTGAAATAAAGGTCAGATCGTTGATAAGTACGGTCAGCTATTTACATCCTGGATATGACGTCCATCACCGATTTAGACGTAACGTTGGTGTTTGTCTCTTCGTCCGCTCAACTTTCCAACCAGAACCCATCACTTCCTCAGTCCCAGCCAACCTGATCGCCTACTGTCTTTCACATAGGTAACTTTTAAACCTTTCATGCTTTCCTATTCTATATTATTGCAACTTTGCCAGCAGAAGATTTAGATCTATACTGTCAAACACCTTGGTCATGTCTATAAAAACAGAGGGACAACAATATGAGTTATCAAAAGCGGCAGAGATGTCACTAGTGATCCTTAGTAGTGCTGTAGCACAGCCATAAAATGATCTAAAACCTGACTGAAATTTAGGAAGCATGTTCATCACAGAGAGAAAGTACATTACTTGACATTTAACCACCTTTTCAAGGATCTTGGAGGTAGCAGGCGGTATGCTTATTGGCTGTAACTCATTTATGCCAGATAAATCATTTACATTTGGCAGTGACAAGAGCCATCTTCCAGATAGCTGGGACTGTACCAGATTGAAGATAGAAGTTTATAATATTAACTAGAGGCTCTAAGCAGTATGGTAAACATACCTTTAACATCTTTACAAAGATCCGATCCACACCAACAGCATTACTCTTAATACTTTTAATACATGCCAAAATATTATGCTCAGTCCCCAGTGTAAAATAACGCGGCTCCCACTCTGCAGTTGAGCCGAGAAAATAATCCAAAACCTTTGGGTCAACCCTAATTTGGGGAATATTATCCAATAAATAATCGTTTATCTCATTAGGGTTCTTAAAATTATTTAAAATATTTTTGGTTTCTTTAGGTGTTATGTTCAATTTTGTCATTTTATCCCATATATGCCTACTATTTGTGCCTTTACACTTATTTAATTCTATTGAGAAATATGCCTTTTTTTTCGGCTTTCATTCATGGGCTCATAATTTTTTAACTGAAGGTAGTATTGTTTACTTTCAGAAGACTTTTATGTTTTTATAGTTTTATTATTTTTTTGATTGTTTTATAGTTTATAGTCTTCTAAGTATTTAGAAAAGGCCTTCTGCTGTAGGTCAATCATTTTATTTAGGTTACATGTAGGCCAAGGAGGTTTTTTTTCTCAGTTCAGTTTTTTTTAAGAGGACAATAAGTATCAAACAAATACAATAAACTTTCATTAAAAATATGAACTTTAATATCAATATTAGAAGAAACATAAAGGTTATGCTACATAGCAAACTTATACTACTATAAAGAAATACATAATATACCTACTACTAGTACTACTACACAGAAATGCTGCTTTTTCTGCATAACAATAATTAAAAAAAACTTAATTTTGACATTTGGAAATTCGTCCTTAATATTGTTTTATGACATATTATAGGTATAAACTGTTTACTGTTTTAAGTTTTGTTTTATTTTTCACCTGACCTAGTGGCTTTATTAGGTATAACACGAGACAATTTCGAGATACAGCCGCTGGCCGACCTTAGCGGAACACTCGGTATATCCCGAGGTAGGTATATTCAGTGAAAAAAATAAAAAAAATCAGCACCACTTTGGTACTTTTAAAGCCAAAAAAAAAATTTTTATTAAGAGACCTTTTTTTCATATCTTTCACTTTTTGGCTCATTTGTCCTCTTGTCCACTTCATCCAGGACATACTGGATAACCCAATACATTGTATAAGATTGATCTTTTTTAACCACAATAAGTTTCTTTCTATAACATAATGTACTTTAATGGAGTTTATATCTTAATATTTAATTGCTTAGTACTGATTCTGAGGTTAAAAAGGTTAGGCATTAGAATCTATAAATTTATCAATGAAGATATTTATTAGATTTTCTATGTAAGGATCACACAAAAACATTTTTGCTTGTATGAGTTAGCCTTGACCTCAGCTTTCACATAAACATACACAAAGCAAGGGCCCAGAATATCTTGACACATAGTCACCTGTATTATGATGTTAATATGATCACAATATAGAATTTTAACTATGTGGGTGACAGTGAATCAACATTAGTATATTTCACAAATGACAAAAAAGATGCGCGTGAGTGCAAAAGTCATAAATCCATGTTCTGGCTAAACTAGCAACATAGTGGCTCAATGTTCATCTGCCAAGGCTATATAAACTAGAAGTTGTAACATATATTTAGAATAATGCCAATATTTCTCTTAAAACTAACACCACCAAAATTTTTGGTTTACACTTTTACCTACTGTATAAGGATATCCAAAGATTGCTTTACAACTAAGGCATTGTAAGAAATGAATACATTCCTCGATACATTCCTTCTTAAAGAAATTGAGATTAGGGAAAATCATGTGATTTCATCATGTTCAAAGGGTGGGCGCATATATAGGTAATTTATTATGACTCTGTATCTATCTGCAGAATAACATGTGTTTAGCTTCTACGTGTCTGAGATGATAAGTAAATTATCTTATCTACATATTTCCTTGATAAAAGTTATGCAATTTTATCTTCAAGAGAAAATTAAACAATAAGAATTAATTAAAAGTTCCTACCTATTTACTCATGGGTTTTTGACCTTTAATGATTTCCTATGTTTTTGTTGTACTTACCTATAGTAAGTAGGTACATATTTGCAAATCCCTAGATACATACTGCAGATAGTTAACTTACCTGTTCTTTGTTCTAGTACAGATAAAGGCATTTATTATTATAGAGTTTTAACAAAGAAGTCAACTGACTCAATGATTTCCTTGTTTTTAATTATTAAGTAGTCTCCTTATTGGTACTTATAAGAAATTTTATTTATGGGTTTGTATTTCTTGAAGATGTAAATAAAACTTAAATACCTACAACACAACACAAAATCTTGAAAATACGAGGTGCCTACTTGTAAAATTACTGATGTCTAGAAGGTACCTACTACTCGAATTAGGTACTCATACATTGGCTGGCTATTACTTACTACTACACTAAAATGCATGAAGGGAAAGAGAAGACCTTGTTGCTCAATTTTAGATAAAAATTAATAAATATATTAAAAGCATAATTATTACCTGTCCTCTTGTACTTCATAAAGTCCCTTTTGTTCAATGTCAGCCCCACAAGTTTGGATCAAATACTCCACAATTTCCACTTGTCCTTTCTTGCAGGCAATAAATAAGGGTGAACATCCCTGTTTGACCCTATTTGCAACTTCTTTTCGGGAGTCAAAAGAAAATTTTTCTAGTTTGTTTCGAAGGGCAAATGATAGCCTAGCACCAGGGGTGGAATGATTAACTTCGTCAACTAAATCATGGAATATTGCATCTTTTTCGCTGACTGGATCTATCTTTGTGTGTTTCCACATACTCAAAGAGCGTAGGAGTGAAATTTTGAACCGTTTACGTCGGTAACTCACTGTGAAAATCCTTTTTTTTTTTTCTTTTGTTGATTTTCTAATTTTACCAGATGTACCCTATTTCGCGATCGCGATTTTGCCACACACGAACACAACACTCGACAGAAACATACGACAATGACAAATGACAAAATTTTTTTGTGTTGACACATGACGTCTGTGAAACCAATGCCGAGTTGCCATGTTGCCAAATGCTTTCTAAATGGACAGCACTCGTGATAAGCAGTTATAATAACAGCCATGTAACGTCCATGACAATAATGGTATCCGTGGAAATTATATCATTATCATAGTTGATGATAGCAGGACATGGATAAAATGGGCCTGACTGAGCTAAGTTCAAGAGGTGGGCAAGGCGGAAGTAAGATTCTTTATTTACAACCATGTAAGTAATAATGTTGACATTTCAGACTTTTTAAAAGTAAGAAACATATGTTTTTTGGAAATGTAAAGACTTTTACACACTTTTTTCCAGTTATTTATTAACACATATCACATAACATGTTTCGCTACAGATGTACTCAGTTTACAAATAGTGGATATATTTATATGCATATAAATTATATCCACTATTTGTAAACTGAGTACATCTGAAGAAGCTACCGTGTAGCGAAACATGTTATGTGATATGTGTTAATAAATAACTGGAAAAAAGTGTGTAAAAGTCTTTACATTTCCAAAAAACATACTAGTTATGGATTTCCAGCAAGTATCGGCCAAGTCAATAAAAAAAAAAATTAAGAAACATATTATTATTTCTAACTTTAACATTATTTATCCAGGTGGAAAGTGACATTTACCCGGATGGAAGCTTTCACTTTTCACCTGGGTAAATGTCAATATTTATTGAATAACCAAAATGTTTGTTTGAATATTATTAATTTAATTTATTTTATATTAAGTTTTACAACTTATTTTAAGTTAATTGTAACATTCAATGATCTAATAACCCACATGTCTTATTATTGTCTATTGTCTATGGTAACATTCGATTTGTTATAAGTGGTAACGGAAATTGTTAGTTCATGTTGAACATCCTGCGTAGAAATAGTAACGGTTTTAGTAATGGAGTTTGGCATTTCGCTAGATACCTATTCTTGTGGCAATTTTAACCTGAGATTCAGTAGACTTGTCGACGTACACCCTTCGGCTATGGTGGAAGATTTCCATCCACCTAATCTTTTCAACTGGAGAATGTCACCACCGTGTTATTTACCAATAGTGTGGCCCGTTCTTAGGAAGTAGTGTCCCATGTATGTTCCACGATGCCGGGAGCTTTAGAAACATTGCAATTTTTTTTGGAAATTGCCTTACTGAATTGGGACCGAGCCGAATGGCTGGCGAGCGATTTTATCAAATCTTAATTGCAAAAAGAAGTTTTTATTTAGAATGTCTATACAAAGGGCAACATATTTTTCAATTAATATTACCCGTTTTTTATAATGCATTTATTACTCTCGACTGGTAGGTTTCTGACGTTGGAATTTCGATGTGAACCTTATTTTCCACGATACTAACATGAGCCAGTTTCATTTTATACAGTTCATCACTTCGGCATTCACCTGAGACACCATCAATTATGAGTGCAACCTTTATAGGTAGCATATCTTCAGGTGCATTTTTCAAAAATGCCACAATATTCTCACGTGAGAAAATGCGTGACTTCCTGGATTTATATCCTAGATTTTATTGTTTTAAAAATGACAATAACTTCCAATTTGGAGATATCCACTTCTTCATTAATACTTAAAGTAACATTGAATAAATGAACCAAATAAGGGTTGACGGCTTTTTGTTTTTGGCAGTTTTGCTAAAATATGCCAGCACAACAGTTTCATAAATAGCTTTCTAAACACCTTCTTGTGAGCATCGACTCTTGAAAACATCATAAAATTTATCGTATTACACGGCTCTTCTTGGGTAACAAATCTTTTTCCAAACTTTCCGCGGCTTCTCTTATAGCGAATTCCATTGGTAAAAAAAGTGCGGAACGAGTGCAAAATTTGAAAACCATTGGACATTTCAGTGCAATTTGTAAACCATTGGGAAACCGGTGCAACAAATGTTGCACCGAGTGCGATCAGTTCCGCACGTGCTCTTGGAGACCGTGCTGCACCGAAACTATATGAAAATGTCAAAAAATACAGTGTTTTGATTTTTTCGATCTTTAAAATTCTATCTTGTCTTAAATGTTGTCCAGTGGTTAGTAAAATCATTGAGGATTTAGGAGTATTATCATCAACTTTGTTGGAAAAATGCACTGAAGGTCTAATCTGAAAACCATTGCTACTCAAATAGTGCATCACTTTTTGTGCACTGGTGTAGTTTTACTGACATACCGGTGCCGCACTTCTTTTACCAATGGAATTCGCTATTAATTGAGGAGGGGTACATGTACATGATTTCTTCTGAATCGCTCATTGTCTTCATAAACATTTTTTTGATGAAAATACATTAAAAATGCAACCACAGAAAACCGAAAACATACAAACCTCAGTGAAGTTTCATTCCTGCCGAGAGGAAAGGATGGTTTCCCAAGGCGCGTAGTGCCGAGGTGATGGTGAAGCACAGAAAACAGAAAACATACAAACCTCAGTGAAAGCCAGCAGGTTTCATTCCTGTCTCGAGAAATGGTTTACCTCGGCACTGCGCGCCTTGGTAAACCATCCTTTTCTCTCGACAGGAATCAAACACTTTTCACCTCGGTATCGGTATGTATACTATTTGTAAAGATGGCAAAACTAAAACCGACAAGATTAAGTCAATTTCTTTGAAGCTTCGAAAGTGTGCATATATAACGTAAGTAAGCATTCGTTCGTTCGTTCGTTTCGTTTGATTGGCCACAGCATCGAAGTCTATACAGCCATCGTCGTAAACGTAAACGCATAAATTAACATCTGTGCGACCGCGGTGAAATATTTTCCACGTTAGCGTCTTACGTACTATACTCCACTGTCCCCGCTAATGGCGCTAATGTTACCCGAACTAAGGCGGTTCGCTGCCGAACCTATGCGATTTTTGATTCTCCATCTATTTGTTTTCTTGAAATATTTCTGACTTACATTTTTTAGTGGTTTTTAATTATATGGTTGATACATTGATAATATTATGAATTATTAATATTTACTTGTTCTGTGAGTATTATTGGCTTTTGATACGAGTGAGAACTAAAATGTTAGCACAGAATATACATATAGCTCCAATAATGAAATATTAATTAATCAGTTATTTTGGTAAATTTGGCAACCCACGTCTATATCGAATCGGTGAATAATCACATCAAGTGATATACCTATTGCAGTTTTGCATATTCTCAAAGACAATGCATGTACATTCATATCACACTTCGCATATATGGTCTATAGCAGGAGAAGTGTGAACGTTCGACCGTGAAAGCATGCGCAAATTGAATTTCGCAAAACTGCAATAGTTAAAAATAGCGTGTGATGTTCACTCTGAGTCGAGGATAGATAGATAGGCAGGCCCTGGACCAAAAATTATCACCTGTGCCTTGATACTGTTTTTGTCCCTTTCTATCGTATATAATATTGAATTTGTGGGAAGGTTTGGCATCATGACATCTTCAGAAATTTTACAGGCATTGGCGAAGTTTAGAATTATACTATTTAATTTCTATAATTAATAATTATATTTAAACGCATGTAGCTGTGCTCGTCAAAATGAAATCGCACTACTTGAAACGTATTATATAAATCTAGAGACATTTGTTTCCATTCTTGTCGAATGTTTTTACGAATTTAATAACTTATAAAATATTCATAATATGAAACGATCAGGACCGCACGCCTATGCCGCTACAATTAAAATGACTTTTTTACCCCACTGTCTCCTCAGCCCTCGTAGCCACAGACTCGTATGACGGACTACATATTCTGTGCCGAGAGTTTGTGACAAATTTTGTGCGAAATTCGATTTTTCCATTTTCTCTCGAAAATCGTAGTGATTCCTTATTCTTTCCAAAAATTAACCACAACATTTATTATCGAGTTACTATAAGTGCCGACGGCATACAAAGTCTCGCAAGCTACAAAAATATAAATTAAGGTAAGATTTCTGTTCACGCACGCTGTTTTTAGGTAAGCAGTCTCGTACCGCCCAAGACTCCGCAATTATAAGAGGAAAATCCATAGACATTTAAAAATTGCTTATTATTGCATGCCCCCCACGGTATAGGATACTTCTCTTGGTCACTAATTCGATAGAATTTTTTTTGAAAGAGAGAAAGGTAAAAATATAAATAATTTAAAAGAATTGCGTTACGGTATTTAGTAAAAAAGGGTGATAACAAGAGCTGCCATTTTTATTCTTGACAGCCGATTTTGAAATTGACAGCAATCAGCTGTTTTTGACAAACAAATTTAAACTTTAAAAGTATGTTTGGCCTCCACAGATTACAGATGAGAATTTAAATACTTATTTAATTGAAAATTGAAATGGATTTTGGTCGAATATTAAACGAGATACATCGAGAAACTGTAAGTAACTATGAGTTATGAATATCTCACTTAATATTTCAATTGAGTGTGTAAAGAAATTTTTATTCGTTTTTACTTGTAGTTGTTTACAATCTTGCCATTTCAATACCAAGGAATTGTTTTAAGTACAGAGTCCTTAGAAAATGGATTTTCGGCTATAATTCGGTTAAATATTGAAAACAAGGAAAAGGCTTTGGAATGGTTAAATAGTTTTCAAGAGGAAAGCCATTTAATATTTAGAGTAGAAAGAACCCATGCAGAGGATACCCAAAAAATTGTGTTTAAGGTACGTAATCATTTGAGGTTGTCAATAACTAAAATATACAATATATCTAGTACGTTTAATATAAAACATGTTACATGTAAGTATTAATAAGTATTTTTTGTGTCAACACATTCAGTTCACTCGACTTTAAAAATAAATTTTAATATTCCTGCTTATTTCTCTAGACAACAGATCAGTTTTTTTCAAGAGTTTTATTTAATGTGGGGTATGCCAACATTTTTATTTCTTTACTTATATAATATGGATATTCATATATTGAATATTTATATTGCTTCAGCTATTGTCATTGAGAAAAAGCCGGGGAAAAAGCATCGTTAAGTACTACTAAAAGCCTATGTCAAAAAAGATATCATGTAACAATTTTAACATCAAGAGCTGGTTATGTTAATATTTTTGGTGTAAACTGATGTAAACTGATTACCTAACTGATTATTAGTATTTAAGATTTAGGTACCTATGTACTGTTATAGTGTGACCTATGTATTGAGAATATGTGAATTGCTAAATATTCTAGTAAATGGTTAATTGATTACCCAAAGAAGTTGGTATTTAATTTTATTGAAATAAGTAAATACACTTCACAAAAATAATACCAATACATGACATTGCTTGATGTTCTTACATTATGTATTATGCACCTAGGTGATAAATCACCTGTATGTGCAATTAGAAAAGTACCTATACCGACTATACAAATTAACCCAAAAAGGGAAACAATAAACAAAATGAACCGTACCAACTACTGTAGGATGTCAATAATAGTCAAGATTAGTACATTAAATGAAAGTACGATGTTACAGGTTTTATAATAGTCTATCAATATACAATTTATTCCCATAAATGAAGCTTTTACATTTACTTATGAAAGATTTGTATTTAGTTGTGGATCGTATATCATGGGGTAACAAATTATAAATTTTTGGTGTTAAAATTGATGCATATCTGCATCATATCTTCTAAAGGGTACAATCATCATTCCACCAGCATTATGTCTAGTTTGATAACAATGACTTACAAATGTTTTGTTTTTAGATTTAAAACAGTGGACACAATTGCTTAGGTAATATATGCATCGGACACTTAAAATATCTTCACTATAGAGAAGGTCACTAGAATACAGTTTGTCTCTATAAAAAATAATTCTTAGAATAAAATTTTGTACAATCTTCAATGGCTTTAGTGCATTCTCATATAGCCCGCCCCAAACTATAATGCCATATCTAAGAATTGATTCTATTAACGATTTATATATTTGAATTAGTAATTTTTTAGGAAGTATCTTTCGTATTAAGTAAAACTTATAAAGTAAACTCCTTATTTTGTTTGTTATGTTTTGAATATGATTAGTCCATTTTAAATTTTTGTCTATTGTAATACCCAAATATTTTATTGTGTTCGTTTCTTTTATACATAGGTCAGATTCAGTCAATGTAATGCAATTAAATGCCGGTCTATTTGCATCGTCATCGAAAACGCAATATAGAATGTTTTTTCAGTATTTAAAGTTAATTTATTTTGATCTAGCCAACATTTTACTTTTTCTAATCCCTTAATCACCTTGGTTTTAACATGTTCCCATGAATTGTCCCTAAAGAACAGAACCGTGTCATCGGCATATGATACACTGACTCCATCTATGTTCAGATTTAACAAGGAATTAATATATGTAATAAAAAGAAGGGGTCCCAGCACTGTACCCTGTGGGATACCGATCTTTACCTCCAATGGATCACTATATACATTTCTTATTTTCACGACTTGCCTTCTCTCGGTTAAATAATCTTTGAAGACATCAATAACCACACCGCGAACACCATACTGTTCCAGAACGCCAATGAGTAGTCCATGGGGTACAGTGTCAAAAGCCTTTGCCAGATCTAGAAAGACCGCAATACACTTCTCACCATCATTCAAACTACTTTTTATATTATTTATGAGCTCAAACATGGCATCATTAGTGCTAACGTCCCTCAAGAATCCATACTGCCTATCATTCAGTATATATTAGTTGAAATGAGATAACCATATAATCTACTTTTTAAGCACTTTTCAAAAATTTTGGTAAATGTCGAGATTAAACTGATTGGTCGGTAGTTTGTGATATTACTTTTAGAGCCCTTTTTAAATATTGGAGTAACTACCGATACCTTGAATAATGAAGGTACTCTGCCAGTTAAAAATATAAGGTTAATAATATGAACTAACGGATCCATAATGTAATTATGATACTCTTTAATTAAAGTTGAAGATATACGATCCATTCCAGGAGAAGTATTATTTTTTAGAGTAGAGTAGAGTAGAGTAGAGTAGAGTAGATAGTAGTATATTAAGAGGTGTTCTAGGTTCATTAATTTTTGATGCCATGTCAGAGCCTATGTTTATATAATATTTATTACAATAATTTGCCATTTCAGTATCATTTGAAAATTGCCTATTATCATAATATATTTATAAGTCTGTATGCACGTATATTTTTGGCTCTTGGTTTTTGTGTTTTTTCTTATTGTATAAATGTGTAAAATTGTGGCTATTTGATATTGGCGCGTTTGTTAGAAGATAAACAACAGTTTTATATCATTTTCGTTTCTGTGGGTGCTAAAATAATGAAGAAATTTGATGTAAAGTATAGAACAAAAGGATTAAAATGGTAATAGTTAATGATAAACAAAATAAACCCATTGTTAGATCCAACAAAAAATCGGTGCGAATTTGGAACAATTTTTATCAGTGTTATCATAAATAAGCTTTGCAATAACAGGGAGTTTTCGCACTGCTGGACGCTAAAATAGAGTCAAGATGAATCGTAATTTTAAATGTTGCAAAAATAAAGACTTTTTAAATTTTTTCTGTGTCTTCTGCAAATAGGTTTTTCATCCCAGTTGCTTGGAGAGGGTATCCGATGTGGTTAGACTGCAAGGATATAAGATCTTATGTTCAGAGAAATGTCAAAATGACTTCAATGAGAGTGAAATGGAGATAACGACATTTAAGCAGAATATAGAGGATTTAAGAAAGGAGCTTAGAGGAAAGGATAAATTTATTGAAAGGCTAAGGAGAAACAGTCAGGTATTCGAGAATGACGTCACGGAAGCAGAAAAAAAGTCTTTGTTACAACTCGAGAACCTTAATAAGCAAAACGACGTGTTACGCAGTAAGCTTCAAGAATTAAGAACCAGAGAAAAAGAGCTTTTATCGAAAGTAACTTCCTTTGACATAACCAAGCAAGAATTTGATCAGAAGGTTGGTGAAATGAGTATGTTAAATAAAAACCTAGTCACCACTATAAACACTCTAGAAAAGGAAAATGTAGTACATGTTGAGGATATAAATGGATTGCGGAGAGAGATTGACGAGTATTATACAAATAAGCAAATGATTGCATCAATTAGAGTATTGGAAGAAGGAAACAAGTTCTGCTCTCAAAAAATCAACAATATGAAAGAAGGAAATACAATTAGGGAGGTCTCTTCTATTTGCGATACACATTCCGACTGTGAACTTGAAAAGTTGATAGAAACTCGACAACAAGAACTGAAAGGAAAGCAGCATAATAATAAAATTCTTATTGTTTGTGATGAAATGGGCCGTGGATTACATCATAGTTTGGGAAAACAGCTCCATGGTCAGGACATAAACATTCAGACGATGATCAAGACTGGAGCTCAGTACAGCTCTGTAATTGAAAACATAGAGCAACTATCCTGCGACTTCACTTCAAAAGACTATATAGTTATTATGGCTGGTATAAACGATATTTTAAAAAAAAACTATCCTTCTTTTAAAAGTATACTAAGTATGATTAGGTCTTCTTCAAAAACTAATTTTATATTTATATCCATACCCATAAAAAATGAATTTTCTTATCGCATACAAAAGTTTAATTATAAGCTAGGAGAATTTGTTAACAGATTGAATGGATGTGTTGAACAGAATTTGTTTTTTATTGAGGCAAATGATATGTATAATTTTCGACGACTTGGTAACAAAAGAATTTGCTCTGAAGTAGTTTCTAAAATTAAGTCACCATTTAATGTGTCGAAAAATTTATTGTTTATAAAGGCGGTACACACTGACACCGCGGCAGATAACACAACTGACTATAGGAATGGACAGGAATCTCCTGAACAAACCAAGAATTTGGACAGTGAAAAAAGCATTTTTAATGAAATTAATTTTGTAACTGATGTAATTAGTCTGAATGTTGGTGTGGTTGATGAGAGTAAGGGTGACGGTAGTGGTAAGAGGCTTTTTCGTGGCAGAGCGAAATCAACATTTTAAGATATTAGATTTAAATGTAAGAAGTCTTAGGAATAAGGTTAATGAACTGAATATACTTTTGGCAGAGCTAAATCCTGATGTCTTGTGTTTGAATGAAACTTGGCTAACAGAGGATGATGTAACAATTTTCACATTGGATGGCTACTGTCTGGTAAGCTACTTTTGCCGTAAAGATTCTAGAGGTGGTGGAGTCTGCATTTATTCAAAGCGTAATCTACATATAAAAAACAAAACATCCTTGGTAAATGGCATCGAAAGACACTGCGAGTTTGCTTGCGCTGAAATTACTCTTAATCAGGTTTCTCACGTAATTGTTAATGTTTACAGGTCACCTCAATCTGATCTTAACGTTTTTTGTGACATATTGGGGGATGTCATTGAAGAGTTTTTTACTGCCCATAGAAATATTATAGTGTGTGGAGATTATAACGTGGACTTTCTGGATGCCAATAGCAAAAGAAACGACCTGATAAACTTGTTTTCGGTGTACGGTTTGAAACCACATGTAAATGGATATACTAGAGTTACACATGACTCACGATCTCAAATTGATAACTTTTTTTCAAATATCAACGACACCGAAATATCCTTGGTAATTCATAAAACGGATATATCGGATCATTACTCGCTTATATTTGGCATACATGCTAAGGTGCATCGCAAATCGGAAATATCACAGCGTAAAAGAAAGTTTTATGATGAAGATCTTTATAATTTTAGGCAACACATTCTATCTGAAACCTGGGAAAGCGTTTATTTGACAGATGATGCGAATGAAAAGTATAATGCATTCTTTGCTACATTTTTTTACTACTTTGACATTCATTTCCCACTGAACAAAGTATCAATAAAATCAAATCAAAATAAAAACTGGGTTACGCCGGAAATAAAAGATTGGGCGCAAAATCTTAGGGATTGGTATAATCTTTATAAGGCTACTAGTTGTCCAGATGTATTGAGCAGGTATAAGAATGAGAAAAAGATGTATAGGAAATTTATTAAGGACGTAAAAATTAGTCATAATGAAAATAAAATAATTAACTCCCAAAATAGAACAAAAACAACATGGAATATCTTTAAGAATCTACGGGACTCCAATAGTTGGGAGAATAGTGGAATTGTGTTGTCTGATGGCTATCAGCGAGAGGTTGAGGACCCTGCTGATGTTGCTGAAATCTTTAATTCTAAATTTAGGGTAAGTCATGATATGTCTGACCTAAGTACTTTGGATTTGAATAGGGTTAGGTCATGTGTGGCTGGTACAAACATGGACTTCTTTCTTTTTCCAACTGATTTCACTGAAATTCAAAGAATAATAATGAAGTTACCACCAAAACATTCTACCGGACTGGACGAAATACCTACAAACGTAGTTAAGTCCGTCTCCGATATTATATGTCATCCTTTGTGTGAGGTAATAAATGCTTGTTTTGGTCATGGAATTTTTCCAGAGAAACTTAAGGAGGCTAAAGTAGTGCCTATACATAAGAAGGGAGAAAAAACTGATCCAAACAACTATAGACCAGTATCTTTGCTATCAGTGTTTTCAAAGGTTGTGGAGCGAGTGGCATACGTCAGATTGCTTGATTACTTCATCAGGGGTCACGTGTTCTCTGCGAGTCAATACGGATTTTTGCCCGATTTATCAACAACTGACGCTATAATTGATTCACTGAATTTTCTAATTGACGAACTAGAAAGTGGCAGGGTCGTGGCTGGAATCTATTTTGACCTGTCGAAGGCGTTTGATGTGATAAACCATGAGCTATTGCTGAGGAAGTTGGAGATCTACGGCGTGCGAGGTGTGGGCCTTTCCTTTTTTAAATCCTATTTAATGAATAGGTATCAACGGGTTTGTATAGCATCACTAAAATCAGGAAAAAGATCCTCCGTTTTCTCAAATAGGGCCTTGATAACATCAGGCGTGCCTCAGGGATCTATTCTCGGCCCTTTATTATTTCTTATTTTTTCCAATGATTTGGCAAGATTCATTGGCAGGAGCAGTACATTTCAGTACGCCGACGACACGTCATGTGTTGTCTCAGATATTAGTATCGGCCGGGTCGCGGAACAGGCTACGTTGGTTGTCGCAATGATGATTGACTGGTGTAAACTTAATAGGCTAAAACTAAATAATGAGAAAACAGTACTTCTTTGTTTTAAGAACCCTACAAGTTCCCTGTATGTTCCTCAGAATGGACGATCGATTCCACAAATGTGCAAAACAAAATTTTTAGGGTTGATTATTGAGGATAATCTATCTTGGAGGGAACATATAAATAGCATCGAAGGAAGAATAAATACCGCCTGTTACGTTATTAGATTTTTGCATAATCAGCTTGGTAAGAATTCAATAAAACTTTTTTATTTTGCCTATGTTCAATCCATCATATCATACAGCATTATGGTTTGGTTTAGGGCCGCTGACGCACAAAAAATTTTCTTGGCACAGAAAAGAGTGATTCGTGCAATAATGAAATTGCCTCGTACTACATCATGTAGAGATTACTTCAGAAAGTTAGAGATTTTAACGGTTCCTTCTCTGTACATCTTCAACATAGCGGTGTACACAAAAAAAATCTCAATAGGTTTCCTAAGAATCGAGACTATTATAATAATATGGTAACACGAGGAAATGACAATCTTAGTGTACCAATCCATAAAACAACTTTTTACGAAAAGTGTCCATACTTTAACTGCATAAAAATTTTTAATGCTCTGCCAAATGAAATAAAAACAATTCCCGAACTGAGCATTTTTCGAAATAAGCTAAAAAAGCACCTAATATCTAATACATTTTATAGTCTAACCGAATTTTATGAGGCTGCTTGAGTTGATTTGGCTTCTTAAATGGTTAAGTTCTGGTTCAAATTTAAGGCCTAAGTAGCCGTTTTTGAGGGGGTCTCTTGCTGCTGGTTGAACTCTCGTTTGTTTGTTTGTTTGTTTGTTCTTGACTACTTTTAGTTTGTGTAACAAGTTGACACCTAATATTTATTTATGTATTATATTTTATTGTTATTTCTTCAAGTATTGCATTTTATTCTTATTGTATTTATTTATGCACTTATTGCTTGTACGTTTATCTAGTCAAATTTACTTTTCTCTCTGTGTTACGACTAGCTTAATACCTAGTTATAGACTATTATATATTGTAAAATATTGACGTTGTAATGTTTCATACCTTGAAATTATATACAATAAATGGAATTGAATTGAATTGAATTGAATTATCATCTAAGATATTTAAATTACAGGCTGATTTAACATTTTTTTCATTTGAAGCTTCTGCAACTATTTGATAAATTTTTTTAAGCTTTTTGCGTTGTCGTTAATCTGATTGGTGTAATAATTATTCTTAGTATTTAGAATTAATTTGTTTAATTGATTTCTATAATCTCTGTATTCCTGAAGTAAGTTAACATTGTTTTTGTTTTTGATAAGTAATTTTTTAAGTTTATCTCTATGTTTAATTGAATGTATTATACCATTGGTAATCCACGGTTTAATTTTCTTGTATTTTCTAAATGATACTGTCCTGGCCGTAGTACACTCATTAATTATGTTTACAAAAACATCGTTAAATTTCTTACATGCTAACTCAGGGTCATTCAGATTAATAACATCATCCCAGTGTACTGTAGAGATCACATTCCCAAATTTCTCCTTATCAAATTTTAGAATAGTATTTTTTTTTTCATTAGCGTGAGTAGAATTCTCATCTCTATCAAGGCTAACACTTAAACAAATAGGATAGTGATCAGTAATATCCGTATCTATAACGAATGCATCAAGTAAAAAATTATTCATATCCATTTTTTTTCTTACAAATACATGATCTAGGCAAGTACTACTTTCTAGAGTCACTCTAGTATATGAATTTATAAACGCTTTGAAACCCAAATATGATAATAATGATAGATATTCATTAGATGACCCCTTGGAAGGGTTAAGTATATCAAAATTTATGTCCCCTAAAAATACTTCCACTCTACTATCTCCACCCAAATTACTCAAATAGGATTCCAGGTCAATCAGAAATAAGCTGTCATTGACAGACGGAGATCTATAACAAGGCATTATCAAAAATTCCACATTATTTAGTTTAAAGGAAATGTTGCTAATTGTAACATTGGATAACGGTAAAACTACATGGTTAATATTAAAGGTAATATCATCCCTAATAAAGATGAGAACTCCATCATTTTGATTAATCATACTATTGTTAAAATATGTTTGAAATCCAGGAATTTTAAAATTATTTATATTTCGTATATTCCTGGTTTCGCCGAATATTATTATATCTAAATCTCTAATCTTAAAAGCTTCTAAAAAAGATAAAAACGCATCAAAATTTTTTTGCGCACTGCGTATGTTAATATGTAGGATCTTAAGCACTCCCGTTTTGTTTTTCATGTCATCACAGATTTTTCCATATTGATGCATATCGTACCTTTGATTAATATTATTTAAAATGTCATTCTCTTCGTTCTCCAGTTCATTCAAAATGTTTAACTCTGCAATATCCATTGAAAAAAAATGTAATAAAACAATAGAGACAATGGGTTTTTAGTCAATATAATTTATCTTGCTTCTTAGTACCTCGATATGGAACTTTAGAGTTGGGCATTCTTGATCGCCAGTTTCATGGTCAGTGGCGTATCTTGCGTTATGTTTATCATTTGCAATATGGCAGTTGTTACAAAATTTCCTTTCTTTACGGCATCCATTTTCCTCATGTTCCTCAGAGCACACCGGACATACCATTTTGTTTTTACATTTATTCTTTTTGTGGAAGTAACCTTGGCAATTAAAACACCTTGGTATCGTTAGATCCAACGACTTCTTGTGTTAGGTCGATGGTTAGATCTTCGTATACCATGTATCTTTCCCAGCCTAAACATATTTTTTTTAAGTTTAAAATTTGGTGGAACCTTTTTGGTTCGCATTCGCAGAATATTGTTCTGGTTCCAGTTCTGTTTTTACGTATATAAGTTACTTTAACTTCACCTATTAAGTTATTCTGCTTTTTTATGTAGTCTTCAATTTCTTCATGTGTATATTCCTGATTCATATTAACATTTACAATTTTTATTCTGGGTTGTTTTAATTTGCTAAATTGTATGTCATATTCATGTTTCAATTTGGAATCCAAGGCTTGTTTCAAAACATCTAATTCGTTTTTATTTTGACATTTAATTATCATACTACCAGACTTAGTTGGTTTTATACTACTTACTCCAATCTTGAGGTTGGCAGGATCAATATTTTTATGAATGTCCATTTTAGTCCGTTGCGAAGTTTGTTCTTTTTTTGGTTTAACAATTATTTTAGGAAAGTTGAGTATGATGTAATTAATGGCATCTGGTATCACCTATGATTACTAAATAATATTTTGTTATCGACGGTTCTATTGAGACATTTTCCTGGAATAATACAGTGACCGGCAGAAAGTACGCACCAAGGGGGATTTTTTTTTATTTCAAAACTTACCAAATTTTTTTGAAAGTGGAAACTTTCTGCGTGTTCTTAAACAAAAAAGAGCATAAACAAAACTAGTAAATATTGCGTCGTATACGAGGGAGAGGTGAAAACGTTAAATTCACTCAAGAATAAAGTGCCCTTATTTTTTACTGTAGAAAAAATTTTTATTAGGAAATGTTGTTTGCACTTAAAAGTTATCCATAAATACTAAATTTCAGGTCGGTAGCACAAAAAAAATGTTTTTACTTTTTTTTTGACGCCCCCTCTTATAACGAATCGATAGAAGTTATGCAACCTATAAATTCAGTTTTTTAACAGTTCGTGGGTAATTAGAGACATAACTTACTTAAATTTGTTTAAATACGCGAAAACTGGACGTTTAATAAAATATCGTCAAAAATAATCTCATTTTTCTGGTGCACACCGTACATTATTTTATGAATAAGCGAAATAACTTTATATAAAACAAATGAGGGTATACTTCATACATTTAACAATATTTTGCGGTCCCAAATTTTTCAAAAACTCTTAAAGCCATCGGTTCATGAATTAAAGTTCAAACCCTTACATAATAAAAGTCGTTTTCATTGAAATCTAGTTGCCATGAAAAAATATTTAGGAATAAAGCTGACGTTAAGCATCAGTTGTTATTTTAGCTGTAAAAAATGGCAGAACTAAAATTGTCTTTACAAGAACAAATTGAAATTGTTTTGATATTTGGGGAAAAGGCACAATTCTTCTCGCGAAACGGCAGATATTTTTAATCAGAGACATCCCTATAGAAATATAGTTCATTCAACCGTTTTAAGAATTGCCACTAAATTTAAACAAACAGGATCAGTCGAAAATAAATTCAAACAGCCGCACAAGAAAAACGTAACTAATGAAGACACAAGTTTAAATGTGTTGCTGTCTGCAGCGGAAGCTCCAACGATGCCATTGTCTCAGAGACAAGATGATGTAAGTATCTCTGAAAGGTCAATACGAAGGATTTTTAAAAAACATAATTACAGAGCCTATAAGTCAAAATTCGTACATACCCTTCAGGAACGGGATTTTGATGCTTGCCTCGACTTCTGTTCTTGGTTTCGAGTTACGATAGAAGATAACCCCTACTTTGGTATATTAGGCATGTTTTCTTTACCGACGAACCAACTTTTCTAGTGACGGTAGAGTAAGTTCACAAAATTGCCGCTGGTGGTCAAACGAGATCCCCCACTTTTACACCATTTTTTTTCCGTGGAAATCTAAGTGCTGCAATGTACTTGGACTTTTTGCAAACCATTGTAAGTGATTTCATTGAGAATCTGCCACTAAATGTCCGTCAGGAATTTTATTTTCAACAAGATGGCGCGTCAATCCACTATTGCAGTAAGGGAATGGTTAGATAACTACTTCCCTAATCGGTGGATTGGGCGCTTTTCTGGAAACCCTTGGCTCGCAAAATCGCCCGATATCATACTAATGGACTTCTCTTTTTGGGGTTACCTTAAAAATAAAGTTTTTAAGCATCGACCATTTCGAAATCAAGGGCATGTAGAACGTTAAATAACTGTGTTTTTTATGTTATTTTTACTTACGTTTTTAGGACTTATTATACATTACTATTATAAGACTGACACTTAAAGTTTTATTTCCTTTACTTTCCTAACAGTTTGCCGTACCGAAACTTTCATTTCGACCTTATGTTTTAAATTTAAGAAAGTTATGTGTCTAATTGTCCACGAGCTGTTAAAAAACTGAATTTAGTGGTTGCATAGCTTCTATCGATTCGTTATACGAGGGGACGTCAAAAAAAAAGTAAAAACATTTTTTTTGTGCTACTGAGCTGAAATTTGGTATTTGTGGATAACTTTTAAGTGCAAACAACATTTCCTAATAAAAAAATTTTCTACCGTGTATAATAAGGGCACTTTATTCTTGAGTGAATTTAACGTTTTCACCTCTCCCTCGTATACGACGCAATATTTACTAGTTTTGTTATGCACTCTTTTGTTTAAGAACATGCAGAACATTTCCACCGTCAAAAAAATTTGGTAAGTTTTGAAATAAAATAAAATCCCCCTTGGTGCGTACTTTCTGCCTGTCACTGTAGGTATGCTATATAATATGTGCATTCGGTCAGAGTTCGATTATGGCCCCTATCTGAATAGGTACTGACATAACGCAATTTACTCTAGGGTGTGCTTAAAGACAGTGACGGTGTCATGTTTTATGACAAATGTCATTTTTTTAGAGTGTTGTCCCGTATTGTTGCGTTGATAATGAGAATAGAGAGATTAATAGTTATTTATGTATCTATTGGCCCGAGGGACAGCAATTGCCCGAGGTAATTGAGACCCTTATAATTCCAGTGATACGTAGATAATTTTATTTCTGACCGATTTTAGTAACATTTTGTTCATTTTTAAAGTGGAATAAATGTTTCAATAAATGACAATCAAATTGACATTAGATGTCAATCGTTTGATTTTATGTCAAATTTTTCTTAATATCCCAAGGGAGTTATGACCCTTATAATTCCCGCGTAACTAAGACGTTATAAGCTAATAATATACCGGTTAGAAATAAAATTCATTATGTTATCTAAAAAGTCGTTACCGATGTCTCTAATGTCGATGTCGGTATAATACTGCGGACCTTATAGTGTTGCATTTGTCAGCCATAGGCGCCACTAGTTACACTACCCAGTTAGCCTTTAATGTTCCTATGTTACAAATTTGACACTATACTAGTTACGAATATTTTTAGGTTATATGTGACACATACTGCCTTGTGATTTTCCTCTGAATGTAATCGGCTGTATAGTAGATGTTCTGTGTACATTGAAACAATGTCCTATATTTTAAAACGAGTTATAAGATAAAATATAGTTGTATGATTAACACTGTTTTTAACCTGAACTAACCTCTGCTAAAACAAGGTCTAAAACGTCATGTTTTCAAATTTCAAAAATTCCGAATATATCCGAAGAGATTCGGGAAAACCCGAATTTTTGCAATATCGTTCTTATTGTTTTCTGATTCTATTTGGAGAGATATGTCAAAATAAATTTTACATTCTCATTGCCACTTTTAATCCTCCACGACAACGTTTAATTAAATTTTGAATCCGACGTTTCGTTTTTTCGTAACCATCTTCAAATTTGTTTTTTTAAATAGTCCAAAATTTTTATTTTACGCTTTATAAACTCTACTTTTTATTTTGAATCCAACGACATATCACACTTAAAAACTCATCAATGCAAATGAGTAGTGATCGACCGATACCGATACCGATACCGATATATCGGCCGAGAGCCGATTATCGGTATCGGCCGATAGATGTAAATATATATCGGCTATATCGGCCGATGTATAAAAACAACCATAGCAGCTTAAAACATTTTTTTATATTTAAATTTAAAGTAATATTTCAAATAAATACTTTTTCCATCCATTTCGCTACTTTGCACTCCACCAAACTCCAATAGGATTATTATTAACTATTAATATTATGTCTTTGTTAAAGATTAACTAAATTACGCCAAGAAATAATCGAACTTAAAACGATCTGCTTTAAGAATGCAATACTGAATGCACGGCAATAAACGCACGGGATTCACCGAGAAATTCAAATTAAGGGGATTCACCAATGACTTGGCGCTGAGCCACATAAATTACCGCCTATTGCTGTGTTGCCAAAGTGCAATTTTTGTTTTTATTTTTGTGATTTTAAATTGAACGTTAAAGAATTATAAATTATATTACAGAATATTCAGATTTGAGGCATTAATAATGTTATCAATTAAAAAAGGCCGATATGCCGATATATATCGGTATCGGCCAAGACATTATCGGTATCGGCCGATTATCGGTATCGACTAAAAAAGTCATATCGGTCGATCACTACAAATGAGTAGTACCTTATTTATTTTATTTTTGGTTTTATTGTGTAATTGTGGCTTTAAAAACAACTTGTTTATTTTACATTATTTATAATACCTAATACCTATTAGATTATCTTTCAAATATTAAACATGATGGCACATAATAAAAAGAAACTAATATCAAGCCCTTAGAAACGTATGAACAATTCAGAAATTATAGAAGCTTACCTAAAAAATCTAACAATAGGTAGGTATTAAATAATTTTTTTTTTTTTACATTTTTATAATTTAAATTATTTTTCATTTTCAAAAATTTCACTCCTTACTCCTTCTCCAAACATAAATAACACCGCTAAGCAATTTCTTCCATTACGTTATTTAATACTTCTGGAGTTATTCTTCCTGTTGCGGCTTGAACTGCAGCTTCTAACTCATCATTATTTTGAAAAGTCTTCCAGTATAGGTAGGTACTATATTGCCAAGAAAGTCCATCGGTGTAATATCTGGGGATCGCGGAGTTCAGTTTATGGGAGCATGAGTGGCAATTAAATTGTTTTGAAGTTTAAATGCAACAATAAAAAAAATTAAATAAGGTTTACATTTGCATTGATGATGAGTTTTTTAGTCCGAAACGTCTAACAAAAATTAAGTGTGATATATTGTTGGATTCAGAATAAAAAGTATAGTTTATAAAGCGTAAAATAAAATTTATGGACTATTTAAAAAAACAAAGTCGATGGTGGTTGCGAAAAACGAAACGTCGGATTGAAAATTAAATTAAACCTTGTTGTAGAGGATAAAAAGTTGTAATGAGAATGTAAAATTTATTTTGACATATCTCTTTAAATAGAACCAGGAAACAATAAGAACGATATTGCAAAAATTCAGGTTTCCTCGAATAGCTTCGAAAATATTCGGAATTTTTGAAATTTGAAAACATGACGTTTCAGAGCTTAGTAATGCGCAACTTTTCTCTATTTTTATCATCTGTATATCCGATGATTTATGAGATCCCTGTAAAGTGTATTCTTATCTGGGACCCCTGTATAGGGTAGTCGGAAATAGCATTATCAAAATATAGGGTGTACTTATGTATTGTCCCAAAATAAGAAAAATAGTTCCTATTAACATAGGTCGGTAAATGCTTTCTTTCCGAGATGCAGGGTGTTACATAAAAAATTAAAATCAAATTGTAGTATTATGAAAAAATTGGTACGCTAATCCTAAAAGAAAAATTCTCTTGAGTTTTTCTGGTTGGACAAACCCTTTTCAAGTAATTATTAAAGTGTTTAGTAATAATTAAAGCTTTTTCTAAAATAGTTGTAAATATGTAATATTTTTACTCGAGCTATAGTCTATCTTTAAATGGTGCGAAGTAATAAATGCTCATTAAATATGCGCGAGCACTGAGGCCATAAGTAGGCTTATTGTGCAAACCTTCGTTTTATTGTATCCACTCGGTTATCTTGGTTCCGTGTGTTAGTTTAGGTTAGTCAACTGCGTTATTTTATTCAGTTCCAGTTTTACTTTCCCAAATATAGCATAGCGCCTACGATCCAGGGGTTCGCATTGACAAACTACATGATAGACAGTTTCCCTATCCTTACCGTAGAGCCTACAGCTAAGATCTCCATTGTATATCTTCATTTTTTTCAGGTGATCCTTGACAGCCATATGTCCTGTTAGGATTCCCATTGTTATTCTTAGTTGATTCCTGCTAAGGTTAACCAACTGTTTTGAGAATTTATGACCAATACTCCCCATAACTCTCTTGCTATAATAATTGAGTCCCTGTCTGCTGTTCCAGTAGACTTTGTTTTCATTCTTGGTCTATCGCTTAATTGCTTCTTGTGCTGTGCATTTAGGCACTCCTAGGACTGGTTCAGGACCCTATAGTGCAGCTGATGCTTGCCTCGCAAGCTCGTCTGCTCTTTTGTTGCCAAAAATTGCTGTCCGCGAGGGTTTTCAGTTCCCTCTGGCATTCCCAGACTAGCCTTGATGTTACCCTCTGGCTCATGTGAGCCTTGAGGACCGCTTGACTGTCTGAGCATATCTAGATTCGTCTATTTTGGTTGGCTCTTCTATTGTTTTCCCATGCATATTGTAGTATGGCATAGGTTTCTGCCTGGAATACTGTTGGGAGTTTTCCTAAAGGAAAGAACAAGTCTTTTTTTGGTCTTAATCCGTGTATCCCAGCCCCTGTACCCTTTTCAGTCTTGGGTCCATCGGTGAACATCACCAGAGCTCCAGACAGAAAATCTGCTTCTTTGAGGTCTGATGTTTAGATCTTCCCGTCTTATCCTTTTTTCCACCACTTTAAGGACCGCATTCTATCTCTCACAGTGTTGTTAAATCTTCCTTGTGTCGTGATGATCAAATCATCAGCATAATCCAAGATTGAGTGCCCCGCCCCACTGAATTCCTTTAGAGGGCCATCCATGACAAGGTTCCAGAGCAGGGGAGAAAGAACTCACCTCACCTCCCTGCCACTAGAACTGCCTGAGTCTCGCCCAGAAGAGAGGTGAACACAACCCTGCCCCTAAGCGTGTGACCTAATGGCAGCAGGTTTCCTCCAGTCCTGTGTGTCTGGTTTTCTGGAGCTTGAACCTTAGTAAACTTGTCGTGTATATTTTGTTTTTCCAAAATTCTATGCACATATGAAATTGTTATGCTCAAATCTGCTTCAGCGCTACGTATGGAAGAGTGGGAATATGCAAAAAGGTAAGCCAAAACGTTAATTTCGTTTTCTTTATTGGAAGTTACTGGTCTGGGCAAATTTCTTGATGCTCTTAATGTTGAACCAAAATCTCTGAAATTGTTCGGGATTCGAATAAATTTCTTGATATTCATTTGTGGTAAATTTGGATATATTTTTCTACACGTTATGCCTATAATCTAATCATACTGTCCGTACAGAATAACGCCAACTTAAAATTACAAACGAAGGAATGCCACTTCTTTTAAATAAATGGTTGCCATGGAGCCTAACAATAAAATTATTGTTTTCATGACTGTTTCCTTTTGATAAGGATCGGTTGATAAATAAAAGACCATTTAGAATAAACTGTTTTTGTATTTGGACCCATTTAGATTATATACCTACGCAGGTAGTGTGGAGGGGTATAGGAGTATGTACAGGTTGGAAACATATATACAGTATCATGACATCTCCTTTTTTCACACAAGACAAAAAAAATTAATTATTTATTTCACTGATTAAAACATAATTAATGTGTCACCTACGTGTAAATTACTACCCTATAGGTTTCAATATAGCTATAGGCAATAATGCTTTACTCAAAAGTAAAAAAATTAATATATATAATCTAATATATCATATGTTACTTATTTTTTTATTTATCTTTTATGTACAGATAAAGAACATAATGATTACCCTATTTACATTATATTTACACAAATTTATATTACATTAAATCTAATTGGCGGTTTTGAAACTCTTCCTGATCTAGTAACGTAGAAATCGCTATCATTTGTATTATAAGCATTAAAATTTTGAATCGTTTGGTTTGAGTTGTTCGAATTGAGTAAACTTTCTGGATCCGGTTTAATTTGATGACGATTTCTAGTAATAATCCTTTCAGAGCCTTGTATTTTTATGTCATAACTTCTGGGACTGGATTATATTTACAATTTTACCCGGTAATTTGAAATGCCCATTATTTTTTATCAACACATTTTGGTTAACAATTACATCAGATAATTTCTTAGTTTTTCTATCAAAATATAATTTCTGGATGTCTTGCCTCTGTTTCAGATTGTCCCTATGAATTTTGTTTTTTATAATTTTTGGTTGTAAATGTCTTTCAGAAACAGGTAGGATACTTTTTAACTCTCTATGCATTAGAAGTTGTGCTGGTGAATGGAGATTGTTATCAATAGGTGTATTGCGTAACTCGAGCAATGCTAGATATGGATCAGTTTTGTCATAAGAACATTTCTTTAAAATAGACTTAACAGTCCCTATTGTCCTTTCTACCTGTCCATTAGATTGAGGAAACAGCGGACTGCTTGTTTTGTGCTGAAAACCCCATTCTTGTGCAAAATTCCTAAATAAGACTGAAGAAAACTGTAGGCCATTATCAGAGAAAACTACAGATATGCCCGAAATAAACAGTACTGAAACTAAGTTGGCGGTGTTTTTATGCGTGCGCTGTCACACTCAAGTTAGCTAGTATAGACCTGTCAAGTAAACCTCAAAGAAGTAATTAGTAGGGCCTAATTGTTAAAAATGGTGTTAAGTACAGAGGAGAAAGTGTTTCTGGTAGAGCATTATTTTCGCTCATACGGAATGGGCCGACATAATGGTGCAAGTTTGCTTTACGTGTCTGATCAATTCACACAACGGTTTAATAAACGTTCTCCAAGTAATGCTGTAATTTTGAAGGTTATTGAAAAGTTCAGAAATACGGGTAGTGTATTGTGCCAACGAAAAGAAAACTCGGGGCGTCCCAGGCCAGTTAACAACAACAATAACCATGAACGTGTTTTTGAGCAAATCTTACAAAATCCGAAAGCCAGCCAGGCAAGGACAGCGTTACAACTTGATTTAAAAAGAACTTACTTTCAAAGAATCCTGAAGGAGCTGGGTGCATTTTCGTATGTGATTCAGGTACATCAACAACTACATCCTCGGGATTATCGCAGTAGAGTGGAATATTGCGCCAGAATTCTCGCGTTACAGTATGAAAATCCTGAATTTTTGAAAAATGTTTGGTTTTCAGACGAAGCACACTTTCACTTGTCAGGCTATGTGAATCGTCGCACAAATCGATTTCTGGGCTTTGCCAGACCCGATGAGGTTCAAGAGGATCCTTTACATAGTGCAAAAGTGAGTGTCTGGTGTGCTGTGTCCGGACACGGAATCATTGGTCCGTACTTCATCGAAGAGAATGGTAGGCAAGTCACACTTAATCAACAGAGGTACAGACACATTTTAACACGATTTATCCCTGATCTACGTCAATTCTGTCGTGCACGTAACTTGGCATTTCGAAACCAATTTTTTTAGCAAGACGGGGCAACTTGCCATACTGCTGCCGCAATTCGTCAATTTCTTCAAGAACATTTTCCAAGCAAATTCATTTCACGATTTACTGACTTCCCTTATCCTTCACATTCTCCAGACCTCACACCTCCAGACGCATACATTTGGGGCATGGCTAAAAATGCCGTTTTTAAACGGGCACCACAAACCATCGATGAATTAAAGGATGCCGTTAGAGTCTTCTTCGCAGCTCTGAGACAACCCTTATTCAATAACATGACCAGAAACTTAGAACATCGTTATGAAGTCTGTCTTGAACGAGGAGGTGCACACTTAGAACATATAATAAAGTGTCAATAATATGTATTTTTTAAATATATAATACGATTACAATTTCAGTACTGTTTTTTTCGGGCAATACTGTATATCTGGTATTCCTAGTAGTGAAAAAATTTGCTTTAACTGTGTGATTACGTTATCAGAAGTTGTATTATTATGCAAGCATTTCAATTCGACAAATTTTGAAAAGTAATCAACCACAATAAGATACTTTTTGCCATTTAGCTCAAAGAGATCTGTTCCTATTTTTTGCCATGACCTCGAGGGAATCTCATGATTAATAAGAGGTTCTTTAGGGGGAGATTTTGAAAAAATTGCGCAAGATCTGCAGTTAGATATGAGTTCGTCAATTTGTTTTGAGATATTTGGCCAATAAAATAAACACCGCGCTCGATATTTAGTTTTTTCCTTGCCTAAGTGACTAATGTGTAATTTTGATAAAATTTCTTTTCGGATACTACGTGGAATTATTATTTTATTATTGTAAAATAACAGATCCTCTGAAAATGCCAAGTAATGTCTAATAATAAAATAATGTTTAAGATCTGCATTTATTTTTTTATTGTCCGGCCAACCGTGTTTTATAAAATCTATAACCTTCAAGAGAGTGTGGTCTTTTTTTGTTTCATTTTTTATGTTTTGTAGATTGGTATTTGACATAGGTAGATTTAGCTGTACCGATAATATTTGAGCCTCTATTTTTTCATCTAAGCAACAATATTCATCACTTTCATTTTTTATGCTGAAATTATGGGCTCGAGAGAGTGCATCTGCAATGGGCAATTGAGTTCCGGGTTTGTAAATTAAATTTATAGTATAAGGTTGGATTTGAATAAGCATGCGTTGAAGGCGCATGGGGCAAGCGTTTAAGGGTTTATTGATAATGGAAACTAGCGGTTTGTGATCTGTTTCTACAGTTATGTTTTTTCCGTATACATATTGATGAAAACGTAAGCAAGAATAGGTTATTGCATACATTTCTTTTTCTATTTGTGCCCAGTTCTTTTGAGTGTCGGTTAACGATTTAGAAATGTAGTAAACTGGTAAATTATTTTGAAGTAGGACAGCACCAATTGCACTTTGTGATGCATCCACAGATAAGGTTATGGGTTTATTAGGATTGAAAAATTGCAGAATTGGTTTTCTAATTAGGATATTTTTTAAACGAGTGTATGTTTGTTCTTGCGAGTGGTCCCAGTGCCAGGGTACATCTTTTTTGAGTAAGACACGTAAATTCTCTGTTTCGAATGACATGTTTGGAATAAATTTCGACACATACGTGCTTATTCCTAAGAATCGTTCAACGTCCTTTTTACAGTCAGGTTTCTTAAAATTTTTAATAGCCAAAATTTTGTCATCGTCTGGTTCAATGCCCTGTTTTGAAAAAGTGTGTCCCATGAATTTAATTTTTTCCATCCCAAACTCACATTTTTTGTAATTCAGCTTGAGATTGATATCGCGTGCTTTGTCCAGTACAGATTTGAGTCTAATGTCGTGTTCTTGTTTTGTTGAGCCCCATATTAAAAAATCGTCTATGTATGAAACTACTCCCTCTAAATCATCAAAATTTTGCTTGATGAATTTTTGAAAAACTTCAGATGCCGGTTTAATTCCATATGGCATCCGTAAAAATCGGTACCTACCAAAAGGTGAACTAAATGTACACTTGAAGGAGCTTTCATTATCGAGTTTAATTTGCCAAAAAGCCTGACTCGCGTCGAGTTTTGAAAAATATTTTGCTTTTGAGAGTTTTGAAATTATTTCGTCTATTGTAGGAAGTGGGAAATTTTCCGGAATTATAGCTTTATTTAGCTGCTAAGGGTCAATACATACTCTTAGTTCACCATTGGGCTTATGTACCAAGACTAAGCTATTCACCCAATCAGTAGGTTCATTTACTTTAGTTATAATTTGTTTTTTCTCAAGGTCGGCAAACAAAGATTTTAATTTATTTTGTAAAGAAAAAGGAACTTTTCGCGGTGCGTTTATGACAGGTTTTATTGATTCGTCTATATGTATATGATATTTTTTGCATTTAAGAGCCCCAACACCTCTAAAAATATCGGTGTATTGGTCTTGAATGTTATTGTAATCATTTTCAAAGATATTTTTGTCCAAAGAACCCACAAATTTCAGTAATCCAAGTCTTTCACACTCTTTTTTGCCTAAAATGGCCGGAGAACAATCATTATTTACTATGTAGAAGTTGATATGATCATTAAAATTTTTATATTTGCACAATAGGGAGCACTTACCCAGTACGTCGATATTTGTTCCCGTATACGTTGAAATATTTAGATTGGTTGGAACTAAATTATTTTTATGAATACCTAAAGAATCCAAAAATTTTGCAGGAATGGCATTTATTTCAGCACCTGTGTCTAGTTTAAAGTTGATTGTGGTTTTATTATTGACCTGTAAATTAACATTCCAATCGTTTTTCTGAATGGCATTTACCCTGGTAACGTAATTGATGAAATAATCTGAAACAAAGGAAAGAGAATCGGAATCAGAAGTAACATTTTCGACATTAATTTCATGCACAGATCTACAAAATTTTGCAAAATGATTAAATTTACTGCACTTTAAGCACTTCTTGCCGAATGCTGGGCACTGGTTGATCGAGTGTTGGATTCCACAGTTGCGACACAAAAACACTTTTTGGTTCACTGTCTGTCTCTGTCGTTGACGATAGTGGCTCCGATACGCGGAGTCGTGGCGAACTTGCTGATCCAGCCTTGGAAGTCGGCTGCTTCGATGTTTAGCTGAAATTGCATGCGCGGCCTGCGTTGATTGACTCGTAGACGCCATGCTGTCAGGTTGCCTCGGGCGGGAAACATTGACTTTATTCAATGACATGGAGGCAGTTTCACCTGTCAAAGACTGCATCTGGAATTTTGCTCTTTCTGCAGATTTACATATGGCCAAGGCTTTTTCTAGTTTTAAATCTTGAATTTGCAAAAGATTTTGTTTGACACTAGTGTCGACGATGCCCAAAATCAGTTGTTGTAAATTTTTAGGGCCTCATCTCCAATCGTGGTTAGCAGTATTGACGCCTTAACTTCTGAAGACTTCTTTCCTGCATCCGTAGCTTTTAGGAATAGCTCGAATTTTTGTTTGTAAAATCTCCAGTTCTCGTCCAAGAAGCCGTTAAATTCCATGGCCGATGGCGGCGCAATTCCGGAGGCCATTTTAACACGAGCCACGCTACTGAATTGGCTTGAGCAGGAATTTCTAGGCACTCCGCGGGTTACTTAACCGAACTTTTCACTGATACAGACCTTCACTGAGTCTGATTGAATTAACTAAATATTTTTGATTTATAATCAGTAATTTTTAAATCCTGTTCGCAGCGCCATGTTTCCTTTTGATAAGGATCGGTTGATAAATAAAAGACCATTTAGAATAAACTGTTTTTGTATTTGGACCCATTTAGATTATATACCTACGCAGGTAGTGTGGAGGGGTATAGGAGTATGTACAGGTTGGAAACATATATACAGTATCATGACAATGACCTACTACTAAACTCGTTGAAAATTGCATGTTTTACGAAATTTCGTAAAGAAAGTCGAAAACTTAAAGAGTTAAGTATAAGCAAAGAAACTTATAGTTGCGTAGCTATAAGTTTCTTTGGTATAAGCAACGTATATGCAACGCTATACGGCAGAGGTGACAGGAAAAATCAATATTTTACCAGTGAACAAAAAAAAAATATTTCATTTACTAAGAATATTCCTGAAAATTTTGTGCAGTTAAGATTTATAGATAGCTTTCGATTTTTGGCTTCTGGGCTAGATAAGTTAGCGTCATACTTATCAGATTATCCAATTCTTAAATCTGAATTCATGAACCTATCTGAAGATTAGTTTTCATTACTCTGTTGGAAAGGGGTATTTCCTTATGACTTTATGGATAGTTGGGACAAACTGAGCGAAACCAAATTGCCTTTAAAATTGCAATGCAAATAACAGATTGAATAACTCTCTAATAAGCGAAAAGGATTACGCTCATGCGCATAAAGTATGGAACTCTTTAGGGTGCAAGACAATACAAGAGTATTCTGATATCTATCTTAAAATAGATGTCTCGCTTCTGGCAGATATTTTTGAACAATTTCGCCAAACGTCTTTCAAAACTTGCCGGGGTATGCTTGGCAATGCATGTTATTTCAAATGTCTAAAACAAGCCAAGTAAAACTAGAACTGTCTTGGATATGGTTATGTTTGTAGAAAAGGCATAAGAGTCAGCGTTCTAAGCGATATGCTGAAGCCAATAATAAGTATATGATGCTATTAAATCTGGCATATTTTGACATAAATAACCAATATGGCTGGGCAATGTCCCAATATCTGCCGGATATATCTTAGAAGTTGATTTGAATATTCCTCTCGAACTGTATATTACATTTTCTGATCTTCAACCTTGTCCAGAACACGAAAAACCTATGAGAACTAACAATATAAAACTTTTAGATAAATATGTTATATGGATGGAATAACCTCTGAAATTTTAAAATCTATTAAAAATAATATTTCTAAACCAATTACATACTTAATAAATAATATTTTTGAAACTAGTATATATCCAGAAGCTTTTAAAGTAGGTCTGATTAAAGCTATTTTTAAAAATGGAGAATTAAACAAAACGTGTAATTATAGACCAATAACATTAATATCTTCATTAGCAAAAATTTTTGAACAAATTTTAAAAGAAAGAATAGATGAATATCTAAAAAAATTAAATTTCATTTCAGATAAACAATTTGGATTTCAAAAAAATAAATCAGCTGAAGATGCCATATGCTATTTAACAGAAAAAATATATAACACCATGGATAATAAAAAATCATGTATTTGTATATTTTTAGATTTGGCAAAAGCATTTGATACAGTTAGTCATACCATTTTGGTCAACAAATTAGAAAATATTGGTTTTAGGGGAAATCAACTAAAATTAATAAAAAATTATGTAAAAATAAATGAAAAAATAAGTTATTCAAAATATTTTAAATATGGTGTACCACAAGGCACAATTTTAGGACCTTTATTTTTTAATATTTGTATTAATGATTTATTTAATATAAAATGTGACGGAGAAATTCATAGTTTTGCAGATGATACTGTTATTTTTTACAACGACATATCTTGGGAAAATTTACATAAGAAAATAAAAAAAGACTTCGAAATTATAAAAAATTGGTTTGATAAAAATTTATTAACAATTAATTTTGATAAAAGAAAATATATTCCTTTTACATCAAAAATAAATGATTTTAAAGATATAAATATAAATAATGATATTCAAATAATGAAAACTAATAATATCAAATATTTGGGAATAATTATTGATAATAAATTAAACTGGAATTTTCATATAGAAAATTTAATTAAAAAATTAAGAAGTACATTGCCAATATTTAAAAATATAAAAAAAATTTTAAATATAAAAAATCTAGAAATATTATATTATTATGCATTAGTCAAAACTCATATAAATTATGGTATTTTAGGTTGGGGGGGGGGGAATAAATAGAAATTTAGTAAAAAGTTTAGAAATATTACAAAAAAGGTTTTTAAAAATTATTTATGATAAAGATTATTTATACTCTTTAAAAAAATTATATGCAGAAACAAAAAAAATGGATGTGAGACAAATTTACTTTTATAATATTTTAATATATATTTTTAAAAATAAAAATAACATTGAATTTAAAGAGCATAATTATAATACAAGATTTAAAACTGAAATTTCTATTAAACCAAAAATAAATAAATCTATTGGACAAAAAAGTTTCAAAATTTTAAGTTTATACATATTCGATTGTCTAATAAATAATATTAAAAAAATAAAATCATTTAAATTATATAAAAAAGAAATTAAATGGTGGTTATTAAATAAAAATAGTTTAGATAATATTTTAGAAATGCTATAATTATTAAATAGGTATTAATATATTAATATATTAATACCAAATCTAAATAATATTAAATAAATTTATAAAAATTTTATCCTCAATTATTTACATAATAATATATTAACCAAATATTTTAATAAAATTAACCCCTATACAAGTTAACCTTCAGGGGTTTTATTCCTAAGTTTATTTTTAATGTAAAATATATTAAAATGTATTGTATTTATGTAAATATTTTAAATAAACTTTATTATTATTATTCTATTATTATTATTATTATATAAAGCAGGCATTACATTAGGAATCGAATTGAAAAAAATACATGAGTGTTGTCATTTAGTCAATCTCCATGGCTAAAACCATATTTTGATTTAAATACTAGTCTAAGACAGGCGGCTAAAAATGAATTTGAGAAAAATTTATGCTGTATTAGGGAAAATTATGGCAAATGTTCGAAACTACTCCTCAGTGAAATTAGTTATGAATTGGGAAGGATGTTATGGGGCCGAAGCTTTAATATCAAAGCCTGAATTTAAAACATGTACTATTATAAATGAAAATTTTGTAATTATCGAACTCGCGAAGTCAAGAATTTATTTCAACAAACCTATCTATGTAGGAATGTCTATTCTAGATCTAGACAAAACTACAATTTACGATTTTCATTATAATTACATGCTATAAAATTTCTCTAATTGCAATGTTCTTTATACCGATACCGATTCGAAATTAAAAATATGGATATCAAGTCACCAGAAGAGGTTGTCAGCAATACTTTGATACATACGATTATTCTTCGGATAACATATATGGAATTCCTAAAGTTAACAGGAAAGTTCTAGGAATGATGAAAGATGAGAATAATGGGCGAATTATGACTCATTTTATAGGACTTAAGACTAGTCCTCACAACTGCGGATCGCGGATATTTGTTTTGCGGAATTGTTACGATTGGTTAATTTTATTTAAACACCTTTTGGCGGGAAATTTTTGCGACTATTTTTAACTTCTTGCGGTGACAGATAAAAGTTAAACATAATTTAACTTTTTTCTGCATTTCGCGCGGATTCTGGCTTCCATGTTTGTTTGTGCAAACGCCTGACAAGCTGATAAATAGAAGATTGAGGTTAAATTTTCATTTGTTGCACTGATGCACTGAATATTTTTTTGTAAATTTCAAGCGATGAATGCTAGGGACGGGAATTATCATAGAACACGTAAGTACGTTTTGTGTGTAAGTAGTTTTATACTTAAAATCAGTGCAATGCATATAACACCTTATTATGTGGTGTATTATACTGCTTTATACAAAAAACTGAGCACACAAGTTTCAAGTTTACACCCTTTTCTTATTTTCGTTTGAAGATAATGCATTTTTGGCGACTCTTCTTGAACATAAAGTAAACACAACAAAAAAAGCCATAAAAAGCTAAATAGTGAACTGTCATCAGTGTCAAATATTTCCTGTCAAAAGTCACTTTAAAAAAAGCGAATTGACCATTTAAGGATGACGTCGCTGGGGGGCAAATTTGACAAATTTAGGTTAAAGTTTATGTCAAAGCCATGAAATTACCATTACATATTTGACAACGGCGATATTTGCTGGGGGGCAAAGTGACAAGTTTAGGTTATACTTCTTGTCAAAATCATATGTTTTTAAATGGTCTATTCGCTGTTCTGAGGACTGGCATTAAATGCATGTTTAAAATTTGCGGATATATGTCACGAAAAACTTTCCGCTTTTCGCGATTATGAGGACTAGGCTTTAAATCTAAAATGTATGCTACAAAATTGCATTTCACCTTTGATGAAATAGAACAAGAAAGATTGAAACTAGAGGTGGATGGTAAACAGCGACAAGAAATTGAAAATTATCTTTCTAAAAAGGGGCTAACTAAAAAAATAAAAGGTATTAAGAAGTCTGTTATTAAAAATCAAATAACATTTGAAGATTACGTTAAGTGCCTGGAAACATTTAAGGATAATCATGTTTCACAGAATTTAATAAGATTTAAAAGTCATGATATATATAGTGTAAGACAAAATAAGATAGGTCTATCTCCTCATGATGACAAGAGACGAATTTCAAAATCATTCGCTGACACAATTCCTTGGGTACACTGGTCGATAATGGAAGACGAGTAAAAATATCTATTATATCTGACAAGTATCTTTAATGAGTTAAATATATGGATGTGGATATGTAAATGCAATCTATCCAGAAAGGAGATATTATATTGTATAATTTATATGTGTTATAAATGTTTAAGGAATGTATTTGTGTAGTTGTATAAATAAACCAATATTTAAACTTTGTTAGTTGTTTACTTAAAAATAAGTAATTACTTTTGATATCTATACCACAATAATATCGCGCTGTAACTTCTAGTATCTATTTTACTAACAATTTAACCAAAATATGTAGAGAGCGTGGCGTAGTGGTTTAGAGTGTAGACCACTGTACCAGTAATCGCAGGTTCGACCCCAAAACAAACAAATTATTCTTTTTCGAAAAAAAAAAAAGATTTATCGCTACCTCTCAGAAGACGGAGGCATATTATACGCTAATTAATAATCTTCAATAATTTTGGCGTCAAAACGCCTTCGATGAAGAGGGGCCTAAATGTTTGGTACGCCCCTGACACGGCGTCGGTGACCTTGAAATGCACAACGGACCTTAAATTTTCTTATGGATTGTCCATTGTTAAAAAGCTACTTTTATCGGCTTTTCAAATCAGTATTTAAATACTTATATACTTGTGTCTTATTTAAAAAAATTAATTTCTGGCAATTTTTTCAAGTAACCTACCAAAATTTATTTAAACTGAGCTATCACCAAAATATGAAATACCTAAGGTATTTTTTAACCATGCTTACTTTTACGATTAAGACAACTAACACCAAACCCAAGCCCTGTTACAAAACTTATGGAGACTATTCAAGCTTCAACTATGCCAACTTTTTACAGGACTTGGGGAAATATCAACTGGCGTTATATTCTCTCCTTAACAAATATCGATCTTATGGTGGATTTTTTTAATAACAATGTTTTAAATCTTTTTGACGTGCACGAACCTTTAAAAACTTCTAGGATTACTAAATCTCCAGCGCCATGGATCACTGCTAATATAAAGTTTATGATGAAGCTGAGAGATAAAGCTTTTTCTAAATACAAAAAACTCTGGAGTGATGCTGCGAGGACCCAATATAAAGCCTTGCGTAATCAAGTCAACATCGTTGTTAGGGCGGAAAGAAAGCTTACCTTCAATACACCTTTAAAAGGGACCCAAAGAACTTCTGGCGCACTATAAAATATCTCAATTTAGTCTCGAACTCTCGGCAATCGGACTGCATACATGACATCGGAACCTCTGACGATTTTAATAACTTTTTTATAAATTCTCTACCTTACGCTGGCCCTTTAGATCAGAACTTCATAGATCATTACTATACTAATAAAAAATTTCTTCAAAATATTTGCTTTAAGTTCAATGAAATAACTAATAAGGACGTTAATAAAATCATTAATACTATT
The DNA here is from genome assembly GCA_963920685.1 of Polydrusus tereticollis. Taxonomy (NCBI): domain Eukaryota; kingdom Metazoa; phylum Arthropoda; class Insecta; order Coleoptera; family Curculionidae; genus Polydrusus; species Polydrusus tereticollis. The sequence goes on from OY987328.1 coordinate 72,744,389, forward strand.
AGGAGCCACGCAACTGGCATGGATGGAATTGGCCTTAAAATGCTTTTTTACATAACGCCTCATCTAAACGAATTTATTTCTTTTGTAATCAATAAATGTCTGTCGCTTGGTTATTTCCCTAACTCTTGGAAAGTGGCTAACATAGTTTCTGTCCCTAAAGTGCCAATTCCTGCTCAGCTGTCAGATTACAGACCTATAAGCATATTACCTACCTTATCCAAAGTGATTGAACGGGTTGCGGCTGACTAGTTAACTATATTTTTCGATACTCATAATATTCTTCCTCCAACTCAGTCAGGTTTCCGAAAGTACCACAGCACCACCACAACCATAACTGATGATATTTTCAAAGCTTGGGATAAAGATCAATGCAGCTGGCTTATACTGCTTGCTTCTGACAAAATAAATCATGCTAAAGTACTTTGGCATGGGTGAAGTAGCTTTAAAATTATTCGACAATTATTTCTCAAACAGATCACAGCGGGTGATAATCAGCAACAGTCCTTCTCCTGTTCATAATATTGGCAGAGGTGTGGCTCAGGGTAGTATTCTGGGCCCGTTGATTTTCTCCATTTACACCTCCGACTTCTGTAAATTTCTTAATTTTTGCGAGTCTCATCAATATGCGGACGATACACAAATTTATTTTTCTTTCTCCCCCTCGAATGTTGCTACTTCTGTTGATAAAATAAATGATGATCTTAGAATTATTGCCGATGTTTCGAAATCTCATAATTTAGTTTTACACGAAAAAAAAAAAACACGGCTGATGTTGTTCGGTACCTACTTCTAAATCTTCTATACTGGAAAATCTACTCTTTAAAATTTCTATAAACGGCAGCGACATAGTACCTGTCAATAAATGTAGGAATCTCGGATTGTTGATTGATTCTGAGCTGAGATATTCTGAGCATGTTTCATCCTTAATACAGAAAACGTATGGCAAATTGAAACTTTTATATATGCATAGGGACATCTTTGATACAGCTACCAAACTTCGTCTCACGGACTCCCTTGTTTTGTCTCACCTTGGTTACGGCGATATTGTTTACTGGCCTGCCTTACCTGAGAGGGATAGGGATAGTTTGCAGAAACTCCAGAATGCTTGTTTAAGATTTAGCTTTTGTGTTCGTAAATATGACCATATCACTCCCTCGTTGATTGAGTCGGGGTGGCTTTCACTTAAGGAGAGATTCGAATTGCGCATATTACATCTGGTCCACAAGATTGGGATCAACAAAGTTCCCAAATATTTACTAGATAAACTTATTAGACGTTCTGATCTGCACAATCTTATTACTCGCCATAGAGACTTGTATAGTGTGCCCAGACACACTCATACATTTTTTTACCGCTATTTTAGTTATACCGCTGTTAGCGCGTTCAATTCCTTGCCTGATCAAATTTGAGCTGCCCCCAGTGTGTCTTCATCCTTCATTCTGTGTGGGTGTAAGGAAGTTTTTGCTGGCGAGGCACTGCTTTTTAATACCTTTTATTTTGTTTATTATTTCTCAATATAGGTAGGTACTCATTATAATCTCTACCATTACCCATAATTAGTATAGTTCTTCGCAAATTGTATTTATTAATCTCTCTTAAAAAATATCTGTTTATATACCTTTATATCTTTAAACTCTTTAACAATTTCTGAGAACCTTCTCTTTTTCGTTAATTCTTCTTTTTTTTCTCCTTTTCTGGTTTGATTTGTATAATAATATGTATCATAGTATCATCTATTTAGCCATTAGAATTAGTAATCACTTTCTACAGGGTGGTGGTATATGAGCAGCTATGGTTGGATACCGCCACCCACTTTATAACTTTCTATTGTATTTCTCCAACCTAATTAAATAAAGACATTATTATTATTATTATTATTATTATTATTATTATTATTATACGCAAAATTTCAACTGATTAATGTTTTAGAGTTTGGAAAAAATCAAATTTACTAGAATTCATGTTTTTATTAAAAAAAAATTAAAATTAATTAATACCTAAAGAACGGCTACAGATAAGTATAGGAGGTTAATTGCCACCTGTTTTGGGCAAAAGCGGCAACGCCGCATTGCTGAAAATAGTTTAAAACGATAGACCAAGGTCTTTTATCTAGACAACCAAATTTTTAAAACAAAACGTATCACCCGTTTTCCATAAACGGTCCATCCACCGTGAAACATACTATACAGAATGAAAATGGGTTTATTGTTAATATTTTTGTGATAACTAAATTATAATTTATAATGTACAAATTTCTTTTTATTTGACCATATTAAAAATGTAGCCCTGCTTAAATCATATTTTACCAAAAAAAAAAGGTAAATGATAAGCCAAAAAAGTTGTTTTTATATGAAAGGATAGTCAGTGTCGTATCAAAAAAAGAGTTGGAGGGGGGAGATCGCAGTGGTCGTGACGCCCAAAAAAATAACACCCTGTAAATAGGTTTAAACAACAATAGGTTAATTCTTTAGATACTTTAATATGTAACAAAAGTACAGAATTTGAATAAATAATCTTTAAGCACGCATAAAATAAATAGGAAAAACCGAAAAAAAATTAAAAGCTTAACAACCTGTATCTTACAAACGAGGGGTTTCTGGACCTCCATTAATGGGAGCTTTTTTCATTATTGTTTGTCGAGGAATCACCTGTTTTAATTTGTCGGTATATTATTAAAACACCCTGTATAGTAAGTATTTGTAATTTTAAAATTTACTTTTCTGTTTTTAGAAAGAATATCATTGTGGTCATAATTCCAGGTCAAAAAAAAATTCAGTGCCAACTAAGAAACATTTAAAATGTAATGCTAAACTGACCTTGACAGTGAAGAGAAAAAAAATGAAGATGTAATTATTTCTAAAAAAGTGAGTGAGACACTTTCTTAACATTTTTATTTTAATTTTTAGGAGCAAAGATATTTATCTTAAAAAGTATCCTTGTGAAATTAGGCTTCGACACAATCATAATCATCCACTATATTATGGACAATTAAAAAAAGAGCTTATATATATAAGGTGTGAAGTACCCTCAGAAGCTTCCGAGGAATCGTCAGATATAATATGAACAGTATGGAATTCACAATTTCTATAGAAAAGGTCTTTACTGTAGTGGAGGTCAGAAATGGCCTGAAAGATTTGTCAATATTGATATTGCAAGACATTTAAACAATAAATTGTGATATCATAATAAGGTCAAATAGGGTAAACATAAACAGGGGTAAGTGTGAACACATTCAGTAAATATGTTAAATTTACTCCTAAATTTAAAAGGCACAACAAATCGGGTTGTATAAGCGTACTTTTGATGAATTATAAATAAATAAAATGCCTAGCCATTCTGTTTCATTTTGTTTCCTGTCCTGCAAACACGTTGAATTTTTCTTTGTATCAGGTGATGTAAAATTATTGTAAACATTGCAGTAGTGTTAAATAAACTTCTTTTTGTTTTTAAAGGCTTTATTAATCCCAAGAAAATACAAATGATTTTATAAACAGGAATTACATTAGCCTACACTAAACCTAATACAATAAAAAAAACAATTCAAGCAAGCCAACGTAATAATGCTGATTCTAACCTTGCGGGAAGTTGGTTCATATACAGGGCTGCCCAGAAGTCCGGAATAAAATTAATATAGCCTTAACCTGTAACTTTTGGGTAAAATGCTCGGACACGTTAATTTAGTTTTATATATGCTCACATTTTGACGTTATTCGTTTGTTTTTTTATAGACATTTGTCAAAGATATGATGACATCGATCTTTTTTTTAAACGGAAACATACAGCTTGTGATGCATCATTTGAAAGCTAATATCTCATACAGTATGCTCATCAATTTTGGCGCGATTCTGTCAAGCTATTTCAAAATGGCGACTGTTAAAAGTTTTTAAAAAATCCCTATTTAAATAAGTGGAAATGATAAATCATTGATGTTTTTTTTTACCTTTCAAGGTAAGAAATCTTCATTGTTTCCCGTTCTGACATTTTGTGACATTGTGAACTTGTAAAATTAATTTAGGTATTTCCGAAGTATTATTTTACAATTTTCTAAACAAAAATGGTTTTGTCGGAAAGGCAGCGTATCGAAATGTTGATATTGTTAGGATGTGGAGATAAAATAAGAAGTCAAAGTGAAGTGTGCACTTTATTTAATGCTAAATATCCAGAAAATCAAATTTCATAGGGCACCGTTAGTAAAATATTCTACAAATTTGATGAACATGGCACAGTAAAGGACTTGCCTAGGAATGGACGGCCACGTGTTTTAGGCGACGATGAAAAATTGGATATTGCATTATCTCTGCAGGATAATCCGCATGTTGAAACAGTTTCATTGGCTCAAAATCATGAAACATCTTGAGGTACTATTGCAATATTTTTGAAAGCAGAAAAATACCACCCTTATAAAGTATGTCTTGTCCAAGAGCTTTTAGAAGATGACTATGATAGGCGTTTGCAATTTTGCGAAGAAATGATGAGACGGTGTGACGAGAATAATAGGTTTCCACAGAACATATTATTTTCGGATGAAGCTACTTTCTATTTAAACGGGGTGGTTAACAGACATAATTATCGTTTCTGGAGTCAAGAAAATCCACGATGGCTATTTGAAGCGCATACTCAGCGGCCCCAGAAAGTAAATGTATGGGCAGGTATCATTAATAACCGAATTTTAGGGCCATTCTTTTTGGAAGGAAAGCTCACAGCTAAACGGTACCTGGATTTCTTAACCTTCGAGTTGAGGCCTGCTCTAGCTGTAATTTTTCCCAACGAAGTAGATCCAGATATACCTAAGAAAATAATTTGGTTTGAGCAAGATGGTGCTCCTCCGCATTTTGGTGTCAATGTGAGAAGATATTTAGATCAGATATTTCCAGGTCGCTGGATTGGACGACGTGGTACATTTGAATGGCCACCGAGGTCCCCAGACTTAACGCCTCTAGACTATTTTCTTTGGGGATATTTAAAAGAAAAATTTCACCAAAATAGGCCAAATAGTATTGACGATTTGAAAAAGAAAATTAGATTGGAGACACATAACATACCGGCTGAAGCCATTCGAAATTCCGTCGTGCATGGAGGACATTTCCAGTTGTCACGTTAAACCACCTTTTTGTTGTGTTGGGTTTTGTTTTGCTTCGTTACATTTTTATTTTTTTTTGACAAAATAAATAACAAATAAACCACAATGAATTAATACGATGCGGAAGGTGCGTTTCGTGCGTCCGTGCAGACAAGTGAACGCTCATCTTTAACCGCATTTCATCAGTATTAACCGAGGTATTAATACTCAATAATACTCAATACTTAATTATTTATATCGTGTCATCACAACAGTTTACATACTAGGGATGTAACGGGTAGCCCTTTTTAGGATCCGGCCAAACCGGGTACCCGGTCAGGTAAGACCCGGCAAAACCGAGTACCCGGCCGGGTACCCGGTCTTGAGGAACATTACAGGAAGCTATTGGCAACATCGCGCCGGTAGGCCGCGCGTGCTATTCGTTCCGGGGAAGTCCCATATTATAACACAGGTCTTTGGGCAATAGAACTGTGTGCTTCTAATGTTATAGCTCGTATTATTCACTATTCTGTGTGTTTAAACGCAACATGAAACCATTAATCTACGTACGTATTGTAGTATTGTGTCAAAAAGAAAACAAAAATAATGAGTCAGGTTTGGAAGCAGTTTATCTTGACGAAGACGATGAATCAAAGGCAATACTAAATTGGTACGAGCTATCGGAAAACAGGCGAGCACATCATCTTTGTGGAAGCATTTAAAATATAAACATTCCCATATTTTAACAAGTTGAGAACGTGGACAAACTGAGGCATCTTCAAGCTCTTCACGGAATTTGAGGCAGCTTAAGATAACCGAGAGTTTAACCAAACTATGGAATTTAGATGACGATGTTCCTCTCAGTTTCTATACAGATGATCCATCCTCATCAAAAAGACCTAGAGAAGATAAACGCTCAGTTTGGGATGTGTTTACCAGTATTGCCAACAGGCGAGATACAAATAGAAAATCATCTGCTAAAGCACCAAACATACAACAGGACGTGGAGGTTGAAATAAGTTCATATTTGGCGTTGCCGTTAATTGATAGACAATTAAGCCCATTTTCGTAGTGGAAAATAAATTCAGGGAGATTCCCTAATCTAGCAAAGCTTGCTAAAAAGTTTCTTTCAGCACCTGCCTCAACAATATTCAGTGAACGGTTGTTTTCAGAAGCGGGTAATATTTATGAAGAAACCCGAAACCGACTATCCTCTGAGAATGGTGAAATGTTAATTTATCTTCATCACAATTTGCCATTAATTGATTTTAGATAGTAAATGTTTTATTTAACAAAGTTTGTTGTTATAACCTTTTATAATCTGTTTTTTTTATGTATTTTTTATCATCACAAAAATACACTGTTTCAGTTCTTTTATGTTTTAATTTACCAAAAACAGAAAACAAAATAATAACCCGGGTACCCGGCCGGGTAACCTGTGACCCGGCAAAACCGGGTATCCGGCCTACCCGGCCGGGTACCCGGTTTTGGCCGGGTAGACCGGGTACCCGTTACATCCCTATTACATACGTCAATAAATAAAGCTACATCTCAATAAACATAAGCTAGGTTACTAAATGTAATTTTTAAAAACACGACATAATAAAATAACACAACCCCCCATCTGGATACGTGCTTGTCACAAGCTGTATGTTTCCATTTAAAAAAAAGAACGATGTCATCATATCTTTGACAAATGTCTATAAAAAAACAAACGAATAACGTCAAAATGTGAGCATATATAAAACTAAATTGACGTCTCCGAGCATTTTCCCCAAAAGTTACAGGTTAAGGCTATATTAACTTTATTCCGGACTTCTGGGCAGCCCTGTACATTTATATTCCATATTGATCTATTGACTTGTTCTGTGTTTGATCTAATTTTTGTTAGATACAAATTATATCTGACCAAATCAAAATATTTTTTATTTATCCAGTACTAGTATTTTACAATAATTGTTTCTATGTTCATTAATTTCTACAGTATCCGAAAGAATAAACCACTAATTTGGGCCGTGTCAGAAAATACAAGGCGAAATACTTTGAATAAGCACCTAGGTGACTCATATTCATATTCATATAGTTTATTGGTGCTAAAGTTTTTCCAACATACACAAGTCAAATAAAGATTATAGTTAATCATTAAAATTTGAAAGTTTAAAATCGACTGACAATTAAAATACTACACTAAGAAATCACAATACATAGTTAATCAACTCAACAGATCACAATACTACAGATTAAAATGTTATATAAAATTAACTTCACTGCAGGCTAAAGCTGGATTTATAAACTAGAAGCCGGCGCTCGCGCTGGCGTGGGCGCTGGAAGTTAAACAAGTGAATCGTAATTGAGTGATTTATAAACTTCGCCGGCGTTCGCGCTGGCGTCGGCTGGCGTTCGACATAAACCATCTTAATCCTTCCAGCGCCGGCGTTCATGAAAAATCCGTAGCGCCGCGTCATAACCAATGGGATTTTAGCATTTCTATCAAGTCATGTTTGGCATCTGCCAATCTGTCAATGGTCAATCGTCATTTTAATTCCACTAGCTCTAAAACACCAAGTAACTTCTTCTTCCTTGCTAAATCCATTTATTTAACTCTTTCTTTTTGTTGTAATAACTGGCTAGAGAAAATACCACCTGAACTAAAATGTCACAAGTGTCAGATTATGTTTTTGTTTGTCAACACTGCGAACGCGAACGCCAAGTTTATAAATGCCCACTATGCTTTTGTCTAGGACGAACGCTGGCGCCGACGCCGGCGAGAGTTTATAAATCCAGCTTAAAAATTCACCAGTTGAGTAAAAGGCTTTCGATGTCAAAAAATGTTTTACCCTTTCCTTATATTGCCTCATTGATAGATTCTGCATGGTCTTGGAGAGTTTATTAAAGCATTTTACTGCAAGGAAATTCGGCCCATTCTGGCATTTTCCTAATCTATAAAATGGTATAGACAGACTATCCCTATTTTGCGTATGATATAAATGAGCATCACCATTCGTAACATACATGCCGATATTTTCCTAAGCGTAGAGAAGATTTTCCAGGATAAAAGCACTCGGAAGAGTCAGAATCCCATGATTAATAAACACGTACTTACACTCATCTCTATATATGATTCCTGCTACAATTCTAACTGCTCTGCGCTGTAGTGCGAATATTATTTTAGCTTCCGCTGATTGCCCCCAAACTATAATGGCACAAGAAAGGAGGGAGTGACAGAGCAAAATATGCTGTTCTTAAGACTCTACCAGATACACTACTTGCCAAATTGCGGAGAAGATAGATATTTTTGCTAACTTTGGATGCCAGACCGTTGACATGGACATTCCATTGCAGTTTCGGATCCAGAGCAATGCCCAGAAATCGCACACTATCTTGTATCGTCAAGTCTGTGTCGTACCGACGCAGGGAAAAAATCATGGAATGGGTCTTTGATTCATTCAGTATAAGGTTATTCTGAACAAACCATTCATGAAAGTTTGACCGCGCATCGCGCGTCCTCTTTGACAACTCGTCACAATCCTTAGTCCTAAAACTTATGGTGGTGTCATCTGCAAAGAGGTTAAAGCCAACAGTATCGTACTTTGTGGTAAATTATTAATGTAAATTAAAAATAAAAAGGGGACCAAGAATGGACCCTTGTGGTACGCCCACCAGTAACTCCCTACTCTCCGAGTATGCAGCTTCCATCTTTACAACTTGAGACCTATTGTGCAAATATGAGCTCATGTAGTATGACTTGAGTTTATCAAGCAGAAGGACATGGGAAATGCAGTCAAACGCCTTGCTCAGATCGCAAAAAATCGTGCTGACAAACTCTATATTTTCAAAGGCATCTAGAACATATGTAACAATATTTATGATGCTGGTAACAGTAGACTTACCCCTCCTAAAACCGTGCTGAGATTTGGTGAAGAGATTGTGATCCTCAAAATATTTTAGAATGTGCAATACATCTCTCAAAAATTTTGGATAATATTGGTAGAAAAGAAATAAGTCTACAATTACCCTCATCATTCATGTCGCCCTTGTTCTTATATATGGGAACAACCAAAGCACGCTTCAATGCATCCGGGAAATATCCTGCCCGAATTGACATATTAATAAGTTTTGTTAAAGGGTATAAGATTATTTCTTTAACTGACTTAACTAAAGGCGTATTAAGTTGATAAATATCCCTATTCTGTTTATTTTTAAAATTTTTAACAATATCCCTAACCTCAATATAAGATACCTCCTCAAAAGCAAACCCAGGCCCCATCCTACCGAGGTCTCTAGGAGTGGAGAAGACATCTCTATCCGGTAGCCCACTGAGCAATCTATGTGCAATATTTACAAAATAATTATTTAAAATCATTTGGCAAGATGTTGATGTCACCCCCAGTTCTCCCGGTACCCTCATTCCTACACCCACCGGTGATGTCCCGCATTATCCTGGAGGGATTACCAGAATTCTGTATTATTTATTTTTTATATATTATTTTTTGTATTCTCGCCTGTAGAAGTTCCGTTGTTGTTTATGTAGCAGAGATGGTTGTTGTTTGTGGAGTTCATTGAAGGAATTTACATAATCTCTAAAATCACGAAGGTATTCAATAAACCATGGGCAATTATACCTCTTTTTATTTTTATTATGATAAGTTTTTTCTGGGAAAGCGTTTCTAAATGCATGAGATATTGTGTCCATAAATGTAGATACTTTATCATCCAGGCCAATTGAGACATCATCAATAAAACCCCAGGAGATGCTTTCCACCAAATTATAAAATTTTGTTTTACCTGCCTGCGTGATTGGTCGACAGATGTTTTCAAAAACTTGTAAGCATTTGCAACAAGTCAGTTTCTTGGCGTAGATGTTGATATGTAACTGGATGAAGTTCTGTTTGCTGGAGAAGATTTTCGAGCATTGGTATTGCTCGATAGCTTCACCTTCAATCGAGTCTTCGTCTCCAAATATATCGTCTTCTATTACTTCGCTAGTGGATCTAAAATGGTTTAATGTGACTACAAAATAATAGACAAGTTAAAGATGTGATTTATTAATGTAATTATATAACATACAATCAACTCTTGCAGTCTACTTACACCGCTTGGAGAAAAGAAAACAATTCTTACTTTGGCTTTATTCTATTTGGGTACCTACATATTCGGTTTTTAAATTTTATACAACAAAAACAAATAAATGTCTTATTTTTTGACATTTGTATTGCAGCAGATTTGTTTAGCAAAAATGCTGTCTATAACTGGTTCTTAGTATGAGACAAAGCTTATTGATTAGCAGGACCGTTCCCTGCTGAAGTACTGCTGGGCATACTCCGTCTGGTCCCGGTGGCTTGGATGGTTCAAATAAGTTTATTGCCCTGCTGATATTTTCCTTTGTCACCACTTTTTTGGCAATCTGCCAATTTTTCCTGCAAGCCTTGTTAGGAGTCCTATTTTTCTCCCTTAGCTTCCAGGTCCCCGGCGATTCGTCTAAAATTCTTGAATTGGGAAAGTGTACTTGAAAAAGTTCGATCATTGTTTCTTTCCCGGATTTAGTGTTTTTAGGGAATTGATGGAGTTTTGTGGATCCTTAGAGAGTATTTTCCTAAGTCTGGCACATTCTGGAGTGCTTTCGATAGCCTCACAATGCTTCCACCAGGATGTTCTCATAGTCTTCCTTAGCTCCCTTTTGTATTCAGTTAAGGATGCCTTGTATGCATCCCAATTACCTGAAATTTTCGCTGCGTTAAAGTTTTTTCTTACTTGTCCTTTTCTCACTTCCAGATCTTTGCTCCACCAGGGCAAAATTTCTGGTAGATTCGGTTATGGTTGGGGGACAGTTTGCTATAAAAACTACTTAATCAGTTTATATTATTAGACACCCATAGTGATCCTAAGACAATTTGGTTAACTTTCGTGTATTGATCAGAGTTCGCCTTACAAGAATAGAGGCTCGAGTAATTCCAAGTTTTTGACTACATACAATCTACGTGATTTTCTGAAGGGCTTATTTTTTTATGATATTAACCTTCATAAACCCGAGGTCGAAAACTTACATTAAATATCAAGTCGGGTGCAAATGCACCCTTTTTTTTTAAATTTATTGGTATGTTTAACGTTTGTTTATAAAGTACATTGAAAATAGATGCACTTTTATAGTTAACAGATTTATTATTTATATTTAAGTACAAAGACAAAAAAAAAACTGGTCAAAAATATTGATTAAATAATATAATATGTTAATTTTAATTATAAGTTTAAGCATCGCACTTATTACAAACAGTTGAATTTTTTGAATGTTCTAAACATACAAATTGATTGCACCTCATACGTAACTTTCTTAGATTTTCTGCCCTTATTTCTGTTGCATAAGTAACATCGCCCCTGTCTTGGCATTACTGGAAGCGGTTGTTCGTCTCTTACATTTAGTTCTGGCGGGATAGCTAGAATGTGTTGTTTTGTTATGGAGTGCAATGACTTATCATAATTGTATCTGCGAATTATATTTTTTCTAACCAACTGCTGCCCTAGCTCCAACAAAAACATCCTTCTATTATCCAAACGGTAGTTTTTCTAATCTGGATTTTTATCATCCAAAGTTTATAAGCATTGATGCCACCAATGTCCAGTAAATGAAAAAATATTGCCATCTGCCACCGATTAGTTTTCCTTTGTGAAGTGTATTCTTTTGTCAATTTATCTGTCGTATCTACTGCACCCTTTGTTCTGTTTAAGTATGAAATTATATCTGGTTTATAATTTTATTATATTCCTCCTCACTCACTTTGTCATCTCTATGTTCCATCGATAAAAGAATAATGAAGAGTGGCAATGGACGGATTTCTTTCGGACAATAAATATCAACAACTACATGTTATTAAAATCGGATCGCGAAATGCAATTTACTAATGTGGTTATTGATGAGGGTTGCCATTTAAGAAAGTCCAAAATGGCGTCGTATCTGTCACATTTAAGAATCTATATATTTTTTGACATTAAATTTGGCTTCTTTGCGGGAAATCACTAAGTAGAGTGTAATTTGTTTTTTTATAGTCAGCTGGAAAATCGCCAATCGGGTGAGACACTTAAAAAAATGTCTCTGCCAAAAAACTCCTATGTATTTCAAACTTAATTAAAATATGAGGTAAAGGTATCTAAGTTTTGATGTCTAATTTACTTATTTTTTTAATACCAAGTCAAAAATGAATAACTTTACAAACGCTGAAATGGCCCAGATGCGTTTCAATTATGGCCTAGTAAATGAACATGCTGTAATGTCAACAGGAGACCTTCTCGCTTATGTTACTCATGTTTGGAACAACGCAATAGAACATCATGGAGAGTCCCGGGCGGTAGCACTGGACATTTCCAAGGCTTTTTACCGAGTATGGCATGAGGGGCTCCTAACTAAAGTGAGAGCATACGGAATGCCGGTTCAATTTTGTTCATGGCTGTCGAGCTTTCTTAAAGACCGTTCTCTGCGAGTGGCGATGGACGGATTTATTTCAGACACATTTAACATCAACGCCGGAGTCCCTCAGGGTTCTATATTGTCGCCCACCCTTTTCTTACTCTACATTAACGATCTTTTGGAAAAAACTAAAAATCCTATATATAGCTTCGCTGATGACAGCACACTTGATTCATCTTTTACTTTGGATGCTCGGACATCGGCTGCTAATGCACATCTCTATAGGCAGCAAGAGGTCTCACATCTCAACAAAGACCTGGAAGAAATTCTGTCTTGGGGTGACAGTAACCAAGTAGAATTTAACGCTAAAAAGACCCAGGCGGCAGTTTTTTCTAAAAAGTTAATGTTGAAGAACCGGATATAGTTATGGCGGGACACTCGATTCCCTTGGCTTCATCAATTCATTTATTGGGCGTTAATTTGGATAGTCATATGTCTTGGCATAGCCACGTTGCGGCCATTACTAAGGCAGCCTCGCAGAAGCTTGGAGTACTTTTCCGAACAAAGAACCTCTATACACCCCAACAACTTTTGATGCTCTATAAAGCCCAAATTGGACCATCGCTAGAGTACTGTTCGCATATTTAAGGCTCTGCTCCTAAACATACCCTTAGATTGCTAGATTCCATTCAAAGAAAGCCATTCGCTTGATCGGTGACCATAGTCTGACAAACAACCTGGAAAGCCTTGAACATCGAAGGCAGGTTGGCGACTTGAGTCTATTTTACAAATATTTTCATGGCAAGTGTTCAACTGAGGTTGCCCGCTTGATACCACTCAGAGCGGTGCATGGTAGAAATACACGACGAGCCACTGCAGCCCACCAGTACGTGGTTCAGCTTAGTGTCCCTCGAACGACACTGTTTCAAAATTGTTTCATCTGGAGAACGTCATCACTCTGGAATGACCTCCCTGAGATCGTGTTCCCCAACGACTATAATCTTCAAAGATTCAAGACCAACGTGAATCGTTTCCTGTGCACACGCACCGCTCCCAGAGCGCCATAAAGGATTTATCCTGCAGTGCTGTGCCTTATCATAAAAAAAAAGAAGAAGCTCGGTGAATTTATAAGGAACGTTATTCAAACAGAGTACTGCCATGTGCCAAAACATTTAGACAGCTCTGTGCAAGATTGCGTGAGACTGGGAGTTTTAAACGTAGTACGGAACTTCCTGGCAGACCTGCCACAGTAACCACGCCTGAGTTAGAAGAGGCTATACTTCAAGAGATAGAAGATGATCCTTCAACTAGTGCCAGGAAGGTAGCAGTGTAACTTCAAAGAAGTGCATAAACTGTTTGGAGGGTTTTGCATCTTTATCAACTATACCCATACTAACATATAACGTGTGCAAGCTCTGCTTCCCCGTGATTTTCAGCCAAGGTTTGATTATAGTTGGTGGTTGCTGCATATAGTAGCGGATAACAATAATTTTTTACTGAACATTTTATTTTCTGATTAATTAGGCCTCTTTTCAAGAGAAGCCATTATGAATTTTCATAACGAACATTTTCGGGCGGACGATAATCCTTATAGAATAAGAGAAGGTCGCTTTCAGCACCAGTTTTCGGTGAATGTATGGGCAGGGATCATTGAGGACTATCTTATTGGACCATATTTTTTACCGATTGTATGGAAACTCCTATACGCAGTTTCTATCTGAAAAACTTGACGTTCTGTTAGAAGACGTACCTCTACAAATAAGGACTAATATGTAGTTCATGCACGACGGCGCCCCAGCTAATTTTAGCCTAGTTGCTCGTTAATACCTCGACAACACTTCCTAATTGCTGGATTGAACGCGCAGGTCCCCAAGGTTGGCCAGCTCGCAGTCCCGACTTGAATCCTCTAGACCAGCGGTTCCTAACCTTTTTCAGCCGCGGACCCCCAAGGAAATCAAGCATAATGCCAAGGACCCCTGAGTGAAAAAAAGGTGCAATTTTCGGACAATATTATATTTTAGTATTCCTTCATTAAATTAAAAAACAAAAAACAAACTTTTTTGTAGAAAAACATTAATGAGAAGGTTGGTGCTGCTTTTTTGCAACTAAGTTAAAAATGTTCGGGTTGATATTATTACTCAATTGCAATCTCAAATCAGATTCCACATGGGACCGCGGACCCCCAAACATATGTTCGCGGACCCCCAGGGGTCCGCGGACCACAGGTTAGGAAACAATGCTCTAGAGTCTAGACGATTATTTATGGGTCATCTAAAGTCTCTTGTATACAAGACGCCTGTACTAGATGAAAACGACTTAAGAATTCGAATTATTGAAAGTTGAAATGCGATATGAAATAATGCAGGCATTATTGAACGTGTAAGAGAATCAATGGTGAGACGATTGCAATTGTGCGTTTTATCAGAAGGTGGTCATTTTCAACATTTACTTTGATTAACTGTTGCATTTTTTTGTATCATTGTATAAAAAAATAATTTTATTTTTAATTCAAATGTTTTAATTAATATGACATATAAATATGTATACATGTGAGAACTTTGTTCTCTAGCCACTTGCCGAGACCTTATACAATAAGGATTAACCAAATTACGCTAAAACAGCTATTCTCTGGGCAACATGCCCCAACGAGCGCTGAATTAAATAGCATAATTTGGCGTATTTTGACTAACACTGTTAGTACAAAATACAAACTCAGATTGCAGAAACTACCGGGAAAGAAAATAATGAATCTTTATTTCCAATGATAGGATGCTACGCTGCTGCTACCTGTAGACCGGTTTCGAAATCTTTGGTTCTCGTCAGTACAGGGCAAGCATGACAAGCGAGCACACCTACCATTGGAAAATCGAGACACCCTCCATGACCCTCCGGACACATGTTCATACGAACTTTTTCTCTTAGAATATCATAAGGAATCGCCCCCTAAAGTTAGTTACCGTACTTCTGAAACACCCTGTATTTTAAATTTTCATAAAAAATGACTTACAAAGTACGAATATTTACTAGAGTTAGAGGAAAATACTAGACATTATGTTCCAATAAAGCATCCTCGTACTCCTGAAAACAATTACTGCATGCTTTGCCTTGGCACTGGTGACATAGATTATAGCAGTTTAGGTTTGCCTTTCGGCAACTGGACAACTTTCTGCAGTCAGTCTTGCGGTTACAAAAAATTAGTTTAGGGATAAATTCCAAAGTTATTGCCTAATCGGTCTGTACAGGCTGTATAGCTTCTCCCTGTTTCTTCTAACACCAAGTAGTAGGAGATATTAAATTACCCATCCATTCGTGAATTTGATGTTAAGCTCGTAAATTGTGATAACATGGTGCATCTCATGTTGGAGGCAGACATGCTAACTCAATATTTTTATTTAAACTTTGTCGTACTGTGTTAATAGTAAATTTTAAAAAGCGAAGTTCATTTAAATCTTTTGTTGAGTTATTTGCGTCGTAAAGGGACATTAAAAAATGTTCATCGGTCTTTATAACAGCATCCTTTTCTGCATTTGGCTGTAAAAATATACTAACTTTTTCTTGTACGGCTTTATTTTTTTATAATAATCTGAATGAAGATAATTTTCCTTTTTTATAAAGGTCTGAGGTGGTGTCGCATCCAGATATTGCGTGGCAAAATAATATTGCAGATCTCAGTGGACCAAGTTTTTCCTGAAGATGTTTTATGTCGGTTACTTTGTGTGGTTTTGTTAAGTTACCTGGTCGAAGCATATAAGTATACCTTATCCATTTTTGATTTAAATATTAATAGGAGATAGAAGATTTCAGAGTGGCGTGACCCGTGCACAGCTGGCAACGCTGCTTCATTGGCGACATCTTTATGTAACTCTCAGCTCATCGACTAAATATTGTGTCAGAGTCACCTTACGCAGTCACTGAGTAAAGTACTTCAGAAGACGGCGCCCGATCTTAATGGCGGTACTATTCTAGCGAATAACACAATTTCCATTCTTGTCAGTCGTCGGGAAAATTTGGACGCTACTTTAAAGAAATCCTGGTAGCGTGCAGAAGATCTAGCTAATCAGCTGAGTCTAGAGCTGGTAATTCCTCGGATCCCTCGCGGTGGTGAACGTCAGGTTTATCGTGCACACTATAAAGTGAACTTAGCCGAGGAATACTATAGAGTATGGTCCGTCTATCCATGATACTTTTTAGTATCATGCCGTCTATCCATCTTACAAACTCATTATAAATGCTAATCCCTTACCGTCATAATAACCTATTATGTAAGGTGTAAAATTTGGCCACCTGATCTAGGTATTTCAGGTACGGATCTATTTAAAGACGATTATATTATTATATTTTCTCAGTAATCCTTTTAAAATAATTAGGGTAAAATAGAATTGGTTTATTTTAGTTATTTAAATATGCTGATTTTTGGTTTTAAAATTCAGTTAGATGTTTGTATTCGTTCAAACAAGAAGTTATTTGTTGCAAATTAAATGTGATAGGTATCTAAGAATGTTTCGCCCGTGGGAAGAAATCAGTACGCCAAGTGGATCTACGGGTCGTGATAAAAACCAATTAAAGCGTGATATTTTATCAGTTGACACAAAAAAAGTAATCTTCAACGTTTACACCACCCTTGAACGTGGTTTTTCAAAATTTGGTGCAGTGAAGTAAGCGGCAGCTTTGGCACGCAGGCCAGTGAGCACAGTGTGGTTTGTTGTAAATAATACTATAGTGCATGGAGAGAAGAAAGAGGAAATACTCTTAGTTTAAAGAAACTTGACGCGACGGATGTTGATATAATTCGTAGAAAAATATATGCCATGTACAGGGAACAAATGATCCCCACTTTAAAAACCCTATTGCAAAGATTAAAAAAAGATAATAAAGTAGTAGAATGTTGTCGTAAGACTCTAAGAAAATGTATTTTAAGAAACGGTTCTAAAATAAAAAAAATAACAAGCAACAAGGAATTATGGAATTGGCCCGGTTAAAAAGATGGAGGATGAAATACCTAATTGCAGTCCATGGATATAGACATGATGGAAGGAATATTATTTATTTGGACGAGACGTGGTATGACACACACGAAGTTCCAGATAAAGGTTGGGTAGATTTATGGGGTCAATGCAGAATCAAAGCTCCATCAAATAAAGGTAAGCGTATAACAATAATTCATGCTGGAACAAAAAACGGATTTATACCAAACGCTTTGGCCTTATCAGCCAAAAATATAAAGGACTCCCTTGTTGATTATCACGATGATACTACGGCAGAACTATTTGAAGACTGGTTTAAAAACAAATTATTACCAAATACCACAGTCGTAGGTTAAATGAAGTTCCGTGTTCCAATGACACAAAAGTTACCATCCAGGACTATATGACGGAAAATAGTATGTATTTTGAGGAAAATTACACAAGAAAGCAATTGCTCGAAATTTTAAAATCATTTTCAATAAAAAAGCAATATTATTGTGACACTTTGGCGGCAGAAATGGGCAATACCGTGTTAAGACTTCCTCCTTATCATTGCATGTTCAACCCAATTGAACATATGGCGCCAGCTGAAATCATCAGTAAGGAGGAATAATGTTTCGCCAACCTTAAATTTTTCTGTGACAGCTTTAGTACAGTCAGAGATGCAAAATATTCCGAAAAAAAGCTGGGAAATTGTGTAGCGCATGTTCAAAAAGTAGAAAAATCATACGTAAATATATAGTTAGAGCCGCGGTGACAAAAATGCCTTGGAACTCCCAAACGGATAAAAAGCACGTTTTTGTATAGTTCGAGTGTCGTTCTCGAAATCCGTGTAGTCGAGTAGGGGTCTGGCGCTCGGCGGTGAGCGGCTATAATATTTTTTCCAAATTTTGACCAGCGGTTTAAAAAAACATTGCCCAAACGGATGAAAATTACTGGAGGGCATCTAGGCAACCCCCCAATTACCGGAAAAATATTTTCATCCGATTTGATCTTTGCAAAGAGCTCTTCCAGGAGCTAAAAAAAATGGAAAAAAGAGGGAAAAAAAAAATTGCTCATTTAAACTTGAAATTTGGCAGGGAGCTAGAGTTCGTGTCTGAGAATATATAAAAAATTTTTTTTTGCTCCATGTGTCGCCATCGCTTTATAACAGTTTTTCAAAATTTAAATGGGCAAAATTTGATAAAGTAATTCCCACATGGATAAAAATTTGCACACAGGTTCTACATTATCAGGTGTATGATCGTACTTCCTTAGAACTTCCGTGTAATACTTCACGTTTTCTAATGTGTGCCATTCTTTACCCCAATGTTTTTTAATAATAATCTTACGTCTTTTAATTTTTCTTTACTAGGACTGACACCACTGGATAGTTGAGGTTGCATGATGCTGCGCACTAACTGTTCCTTTTTAAACACCGACTTGTACTCTCCAAGATCTGACTTATAAGATTGTTCGACTCGAATTGTTACTATTTTATTTCTTCCTATTCTGAGTTAAAACCGTCTGCTCATGTTGTAACGAAAGTGCCATTGTGCAGAACATTTTATTGCATTTTAAGTGTCTTTCTTCCAGTCGTATACCATTACATAACGACCCAATTTAAAAATAGTTCCATGGTCCTGAAATATTTCCACAAACTCTTCTGGAGGAACAATTGCACCTTTTTTTTTAATAACTTTCGATACGAGCAAAAACCTTATCTGGGGGAAATAAATGAATGCCCAGCTACAGGTAATATAATTTGTAAGTTTTTAACAGCTGGGGGTGAAATATAATAGAAATATTACCATTCATTTAAATTATTAAGATATCAACGACACCAATAGCTATTAACGACTAACTTGTCGAAATTAAATAGATGTGTGCTATAGAGCCATATGACCTTACACAACTGCTGTGATTGGCCGATGTGGAATTGCCGGCATTTGATTCCAACGCTGCTCGGATTTGCAGACTTTTGAATCTAACCTTATACTTTAAATGTAAATGGTATATGGAGGTACTGGGTTTTATATGTCAAACAGTTTACTAAATTATAGAGGACAAGAAGAGGAAACCATTGCCGTATTAAACTCATTTTTGACCAAAAATGGATTTGTCGGGTTTTAAAACTAGTGGATTCATTTATCCTACGCATCCCTAATACGGTGAAATACGCTAGGATTATTTCTTATACCATCGCATGATGCAAATATGCGATTTCTCAGGTTTTCGATATCCTGTACTGGGGTAGTGTAAACTATTTCTTTCAGATATCCCCAGATACAATAATCCAAAGGATTTAAATCTGGGGATCGAGGCGGCCAAAGATGAAGCCCACCTCTTCCTATCCAGCGGTTTTTATAAGTAAGATTTAAATACCTTCGCACATTTGAGCTGAAATATGCTGGGACACCATCATGCATGTAATACATGTCTCTTCTGGTTCGCAGGAGTAAATATTCTAGTAGAGGAGGCAATTCTTCTTGTAGAAAATGAAGGTGTGACTCACTAGTTAATCTTAATAGAAAGTGTGGTCCAATTAAATGTTCATCGACAATTCCTATCCAAACGTTAACGGATATTGATATCTAGATTCTGATATTGAATTTGGATTATCTTTAGCCCATTCATGCTTGTTAGTTTTGAAAAGCATCTCTTGAAAAACTAGCTACGTCCAAAAAAAGAAGTTTTGAACAAAAAAAAGGATTTTCGGTTCTCAATCGGTGAAACCATTGAGAGAAAATCATTCTCGGTTCGAAATCTCTTGGTAAGAGAGCTTGTACCCTCTGTACATTGTAAGGATATAACTGTTGTCCTTTTAATATCTTCCATACAGTTGATGCATCAGTATTTAATTCCGCTGCAATTTTCCTGGTACTTATCTCAGGTTGCGCTTCAATAATATTTATGACAGCAACTTCTAATTCGGGTGCTTGAACTTCGCGGTGTCGGCCGGTATCAAAATTTATTTTTTAAGTTCCAGATTCATGTAGCCTTTGATGAAGTCTGGTAAACATGCTGTGATGAGGAGGTCTACGATTAGGATACGCTTGTTTATAAAGACGACAAGCTTCCGTTTGCACGCCTGTACATAAAATGCATATCTGCCATTTCTGCATTGGTTTAATTAACCATTATTGTTCTGTTAATTTAATTAAAACCCATATTACTGTAGAATTAAACGTATCAGCTAACAAATTTTTGATTAAATTAATCGTAAAATATTGTACTTATTCAAACTAACTGAGCAATGTCAAATAAAGCAATAAGTATTAGAAACGTCCTAAAAAGTGACAGCGGCTAACTAGATTTATTTCCTAAAAAATTTTCCCGTCCCGACATGTAATGTTTTTTATTTAATTTTTTTAATTTCAAATTGGTAAGTTTTGTGAAAAAAAATACAAGTTTCTAAATAAAGCAGGCTATCAAAATTTATTTTTTTCCAAGTCGTTGCGTTAGTTTATCTTTAAATTTGGTTAACAGTCCAGAGGACGTCTATTCTTGAAAGCAAGAGAAGGGAGTGGTCCCTGGGAGCTCTCTGGGGAGTGTCCCTCATTTGATCTCCCCGACAGCAAAACGCCGTATTTTTGAAACATCGAACGCGCCGGGGAATATCAAGGAGGGAGCAAAATCGGGGAACAGCGTTGCCAGGTTGGTTAGCCAATGGCATTGCTGCAAATTTTGACATTCCACATAACCTCACTCTTTTGTTTTGTTTTTATTTTAGGAAGGGATTCACTAATAAGGCAATTAAGTTCTAAACAAAAAGAGGTTTTAGTGGATTTTGTGTACACACGGCCCGATATGTATAAGGGCAAATTAACTGCCACTTATCCACCCTGAATAACCGAACAAATTTTCTGTCGGATAACTGAAATGCATTTGTTTGGGGAAAACATCTCTCCCAATAGCCAGTTCTGCCACCGCTGCTTCAACATCCTCGTTAAAAATCTCATTAAAATTTTCCATATCTATTTTAGATATTTAACCATTAGTTCACTTTTCATAAAAAAATAATGGTACAACCAAACAGAACACAATTTTAGGTTAGGTTTGCTGCTTCTCTCGGTCACGAGTAGGAGAACTTCAAGTTCTCTTGAGAGTGACTCCCTCCCTTAATAATTTTTCAAGAATACAGTGTTTTACATTTTTAAGAAAACCACACCCACTTCTCTCGCAAGTTCTACTCCCTGCAATTCAAGAATAAGGGTCCTGCTGCTGTAGTCTATTTCAACCCCTTCCACTCATTTTAAAAAAGTGAAAAAATAAGCAGTGTTCTTTAAGTGTCCCCACAAAAAGAAGTCGAGTGGGGTTAAGTCTGGGGATCGCGCTGGCCAGTCAATAGCACCTCTTCTGCCTATTCAACGTCCTGGAAATTGTTCGCTTATGTATTGTCTAACATTTGCCGCATGATGCGCAGGTGCTCCGTCTTGCTGGAACCACGTGTTCGATTATGCCATTATTTACACCCGGTAAAACCATTCTGCAAGAAGTAATTATGTGATTCCTGAGGAGGTCCAGATATTTTTCGTCATCCAAATTACCATCTATGAAAAAAGGTCCTACAGTATGTCTACAAACTATGCCCGCCCAAACATTAACTTTTTCGGGCCTCTGAGTGTGACCTTCCTGGAACCAGTGAGTATTCTCAGCAGGCCAATAACGATAATTGTGTCTATTAACGATGCCGTTTAAATGGAAAGTAGCTTCATCCGAGAAAATGATATTTGTTACGAAGTTATTATGGTTATTGCATCTTTCCATCATCAGCTCGCTCACATAATTCAGCTCTTCTATCAAAATCGTCCTCGTTTAACTCGTGCCCCAACTTTATTTTGTAGGGATGTAACTTCTCCTGCTTAAACAAATTTTTCACTAATTGATGAGACACATTAAAATCCATTGCCATTGGCCTGGACGATTGTGTTGGATTTTCATGGATTGAGAGCATGATATATAAAGCTTTGTGTCCCCCGGTTGCTGTTTTAGGTCGATCTGATCTAGCGGCTTCCCTAACACTGCCTGTTTCTTGAAATTTCTTTACCACTCGACACACCGTTGACTGATTTCTTGGAGGCCTATTTAGATATAATTCATTGAAATGTTGACAAACCTGATCTTGCGATCTCTTCATATTTCCGTAACCGCTCATTATTAAAATTTTAACTCGTTGTTTCTCATTCAGATGAACCATAGTGTAAACAAATTAGAAATCAGACAACAGAAAATTAAATAGGAACTCTAAATTGACACTTCTTAGGTCGCTGTCATGAAAACACTCAACTGGTGGGTATTAGGTAGAAATAATTATAATTAGAAAGTTTTTCATTCTTGAGCTGTCATTATCTCGGAAACGCTTGCAGATAGGTGAAAATTTCAAATACAAAAAATTCAGAGTTTTCCCTGTAGAATCCAAATATGCAATCATATGCAGGGTGTTCTATTTAAAAAAAGTAAGTTAGTCTCTATGGCAACCAAACCAGAAATGACAGAAAAAATTCATGCGGGTAGAAATGTGGGGAATAATTTACTGACTTTCATAAAGGTCACTTTTTCGTATACGAGGTAATTCAAAAATTACAGGCATTATGCGCGACTTTTTTGCCACTTTGTATATCAAGCTACTCTTTATTTTAAACAAGGAATCGTCCCCTTCAGTTTTCCGCATGTGCGTTAAAATAACGTTAGCTTGCTACTAAGAAAGCTTAAGCTGTAGCTTTGATCTGTTAAATGCTACGAATTCGTAATAGTGTCCTGAGCCCAACAGCAGATGCAGGAGCAGATAAGTAAATCAAGATACGACACCCTGTTTACAAAATATCACGTTAATTAATAATAAATTTCCGTGAGAGTAGCAACTCTTCTCTAGAGATCAATATCAAAGTATGATTATAGCGTGTTTGTGTGTGTGTATTAAAACGAGTTTATTTAGGAAGCAATTTCCTCTTCGTTGCAAAAAGGAATCGTAAACATACCTAATGTATGAAAATTAATTCATACATTTTGTTATACAGTGCAGAACTTGTCTTCATGATATTTAAAACAAAAAAGACCCGGACAGGATAGAAAATTATGCTGTTTTATGCCTACATACAGGAGGAATTAATAGGCGTAAATATGCTGCCGGATATGGCTACTGATTCCTAATAAATATGAAACAGGTATATGACTACGGTTTGGTAAAATAATTTATTAATATTGTGTATTTATGTAGGTACATTTCATATTATCCATGCAGTTAGGCTTGCTAGATATTCTAAAAAAGTCTGAGAGTTTAAAATTTGCCCAAAAGTAGTTTTTTCGATACAATGGGAAATAAATTAGGTAGGGGCAAGTGTAACTTGTAAAGTATTACATTCTTGATTTTCTTGACTATTTCTTTCTATACTATCTTTATACTCTTTGCCACAGCGCATTCTAGAATTCAACCCGCCAAATCGTCGTCATTTTTGCTAAAACTTGTGTCTCAAAATGGACAACTTTTCAGTATACTCCGACACAAGGAAAATGGTCATGACTAACTAATCCCTTTATAATTTATACCTACTTGTCCTTCTATCTTGACAAATAAATCATTCCGATCCAGGGGGGTAGTAGGAAGATTGAAACAATCCTTGTATATGTACAAAAATTTATTGTGTATTGCTGACTTTGACGTAAATTATTAATATGCGTAAAAATAGTAAATTTTATAAAAATCTCTCCAGAATCCATAAGGAGTGTAATATCTTCTTTTATATCAAAGCTAAAAAAAATATAAATTTTACCTTGATATACTCGCAAAACAATCCTCTTGCAGCACATCTGTAAATGACACTTTGTTTTTTGCTCGTTTTTGTCTTCAATTCCGTCGTCGGATTCACAGTTTTCAACCCACGGTCTGAGCATTTTAAAAATTACTAATATTAATAACACCACTGAACACCGTTGAATGACACAGTTCAAATGATTTAATAATAATTCGACAATTTCTAATGTGTCGACAGGTATAATTAATTATACCTTAAATACGTACATTATCAAAATGAAAATAAAATACCTCCCTGCTACTTAGAAACGCTTACAAACCAGCCCTTAATTGGTTTATGGTGGGTAAAGTCGCCCTATCGTTATAAAGCAGGTAAAGTCATGACCATTTACCTTGTGTCGGAGAATACAAGCAAAAAACGTTTTTTCGTTAATTCTTATGGTTATAAGGATATTTTGTTCAATCAATAGTTTGATAAGGGTCTAGCAAATGTACGATACTATCTTTAAATCATGCGAAGTAATAAATCAATCAAAACCGTCTTCTCCATGGGCGTGCAAGATTTTTCGGCATGCATAGATTTAAATAGGCCTGAATTTTTAAATTTGTGCAGAATTAGTACAAGTATCGACTTTAAATTCAAGTTTTGTCTTCAGATGTATATTTTAATATTAAATTTTTACAGCCGTACCTGGAATTTCAGAAAGTAATTTTATCAAAACTAATTAGAGTCTAGGTACTTATTTCGTTTCTGCTCTAATCATTTTATTCCTTTTTTTTTTGTACCTAATACTGGTTACCTGTTTGCTAATTATGTGGTTATTATGCCTTTATGGGTGCGTCTATTGAACTAACAGATCTATTTATATCTATACATACCTACCCGGGGTGCTTGTTTCTCAGTGAAACTAGTCAATGTGTGAAGTGTCAGTGTTTTTTAATTAAATATGAGGAATTTTCAACAATTGCCTAAACGCCCTAGAGTCGGTCCATGTACAGGGACATTTTTTTAAGTGTCTCACCCGATTGGCGATTCTCCTGCTGACTATAATAAAAAACAAATAACATATTTCTCAATAATTTTCGATAAGGAAGCCGAATTTAATGTCAAAAAATACATAGATTTACAAATTTGACAGATGAGACGCCATTTTGAATTTTCTTAAATGGCAACCCCCATAAATAACCACACGATTGATATGCATTTGGCGATCCGATTCTAAAAGTATATAGTTGTTGATACTTATTTTCAGCTGTTACGGAAATACGGGGGTTCCTAATTTGCCTCCGTCGATTTTGTCTTTTAAGTGTCTCACCCCTTTAATAAATAGACCTTCTAAGCTGAACACCTTAATTTTTTTCACAGTGACATAATTTCCCGTAAGCAAGCGATTTACGCTATAGTCAAATCCGACAGATGTCAAAAAGTGACAGATATGACGCCATTTTGATTTTTTTTAAAATGGCAACCCTTATAAATAATCACACGATTGAAATGCATTTGGCGATCCGATTCTAAAACTATATAGTTGTTCACAGTTGTTGATATTTATGTTCAGCCGTTTCGGAAATACGGGGGTTCCTAATTTCCTAATCGCTTGCTCACGGAAAATTATGTCACTGTGAAAAAAACTAAGGTGTTCAGCTTGGAAGGTCTATTTATTAAAGGGGTGAGACACTTAAAAAACAAAATCGATGGAGGCAAATTAGGAACCCCGTATTTCCGAAACGGCTGATAATAAGTATCAAGAACTATATACTTTTAGAATCGGATCGCCAAATGCATTTCAATCGTGTGGTTATTTATGAGGGTTGCCATTTAAAAAAATTCAAAATGGCGTCGTATTTGTCACTTTTTGATGTCTGTCGGATTTGACTATAGCGTAGATCGCTTGCTCACGGAAAATTATGTCACTGTAAAAAAAATTAAGGTGTTCAGCTTAGAAGGTCTATTTATTAAAGGGGTGAGACACTTAAAAGACAAAATCGATGGAGGCAAATTAGGAACCCCCGTATTTCCGAAACGACTGAAAATAAGTATCAACAACTATATAGTTTTAGAATCGGATCGCCAAATGCAATTATTCAATCCTGTGGTTATTCATGGGGGTTGCCATTTAAGAAAATTCAAAATGGCGTCTCATCTGTCAAATTTGTAAATCAATGTATTTTTTGACATTAAATTCGGCTTCCTTATCGAAAATCATTGAGAAATATGTAATTTGCTTTTTATTATAGTCAGCAGGAAAATCGCCAATCGGGCGAGACACTTAAAAAAATGTCCCTGTACAGTAAATTAAAAAAAAAGTTATTCTTTACTGTTACGATTGTATTGAAAGTAAGAATGCGGATTTGAGTGTTGACAATGCAGTGTTATTTAAAGCAGATATGCTTAACGTTGGGAAAACAACAATATACAGGGTATTCCATATACTCGATGGTACGTTAGAAGTATCTGGAGAACGAAAAGAAAAATAATTTTGAAATTTCCACTACGGCCACAGGAGGCTGCGCTCTAGCTTTTAAAAATAATTTCGCGGTTGCAGTGGTGCCAGATCTAATGATAACTGACATCAACTTTGGAATTTTAAATGGGACACCCTGTAGTTTATTTTATTTTTAGATTCTACGAAGCAATCTAGGTTTTTTTTGTATAGGATATTTTTCCATTTCTCTTGCCGTTCCTTAAATATTAATTATTTTGTGTCTTTTTTTTTTACCGAAACTATGTGAATTAAAACTTCAATATTTTTGGCTCCAGATGTCAGATCAAGGTAACATTTTAACATCATTTAGTAAACATGTGGTACTTTAATTTTGGCAACATAGGATCGCCGACTTCTATATAGAGTGCCCTAAAAATTAATTGCAATTCAGATTTTATAAATTTGATCAAAAGTCACTTTTTTTTTAAATGGAACACCCTGTATATTATTGAAGTGTTGAATAGAGTGGACCAGTTGAATTTTTTTCACATAGAGTGTTCCTCTACCTATTGTGAACCGCTTTCGATTTATAAGCCATTTTATGAATAATTACTATTCATATTCGAGAACTAGACATTAAAGATCTAAATCGATAAGTGTGCCATGATGTAACAACTGCAGTCCATAACGATGGTGACATGACATGCCTCACTTTTTAGTTTGGGTTTGCTTATGTCAGATTAAAATAGCAAAAATGGAGAATAATGGTTATTCAATGCGGATATTGTTTCAAGAACCTGCAGAAGATTTAACGCTCTTTTTCCGAATTTGCCGCCAATGAACCCACTAAAATTTCTCAGATTTGAAGGTAATTTTTTAAATTTTGGAAATGTACAGGCTCCAAGATATCAATTTCACCCTGTTACTGAAAACGAAGAAAATGAAATTAACGTTTTGGCGTATTTTCATGCCTAGCCCCATGCTTCAATAACAAGTGCCAAAAATGATTTAGGAACAAATCGAACATCAATATGCAGAATTTTACATAAACATAATATGCATGGCTACAAACTAATTACATTACAGGCTTCACAAGCAGGTGATTCTCCAAAACGTGTAGATCTTTGCGAAATGTTATTAATTCGAACACAGGAGGATCCAGATTTTCGGAAAAGAATTATTTGGACTGATGAAGCAAAATTCTCACGCGAAGGAGTCTTTAACCGTCAAAATAATCACTATTGGGCTGTGAAAAATCCACACGTTATAAAAGAAAGAGGTTACCAGCAAATATTTAGTTTTAATGTATTTTGTTTGTTGATGGATAGGCAATTATTATCAATCTATATTTATGATGAAAATTTAACTTCTGCAAAATATCTCGAAATTCTAAGAACGACCGTATATCCGACTTTTTGGATAATCTACCGCCTATCGATTTGAGAAATTGTTGGTATCAATTAGATGGAGCTTCTGCTCATTGTACCCATGAAGTTTCCAAGGAACTGTATGAAATGTTTGAAGATAGGTGGATAAGACGTAGAGGACCATTGGCCACCGCGATCTCCAGATCTTAATCCTTTAGACTTTTTCCTGTGGGGGTAGGATTAAAGAAGTGGTTTATAAAACACCAGTAAATTCAAAAGAAGATCTAGAAAATCGGGTAAGGCGCACTTTTGAAGAACGTGATCCATTAGAAATTCAAAGAGCTACTACCGGTCATGTGATGACATGTATTACCGATTGCTTACATGAAAATGGTCAGCACTTTAAACATCTGACGTATTAGGCGAGAATTCCAAAAGTTTTAATTTACTGACAAAATCGGTTCTTTTCAGAACCACAATTTATTATGAAAGGAAATTTGTTTTGATCGTGGCACACTTATCGATTTAGATCTTTAATGTCTAGTTCTCGAATATGAATAGTAGGTAATTATTCATAAAATGGCTTATAAATCGAAAGCGGTTCAAAATAGGTAGTGGAACACTCTATGCGAAAAAAATTCAATTGGTCCTTTTCTATTCAACACTTCAATAATATACAGGGTGTTCCATTAAAAAAAAGTGACTTTTGATCAAATTTATAAAATCTGAATTGCAATTAATTTTTAGGACACTCCGTATAGAAGTCGGCGATCCTATGTTGCCAAAATTAAAGTACCACATGTTGACTAAATGATGTTAAAATGTTACGTTGATTTGACATCTGGAGATGAAAATATTGAAGTTTTAATTCACATAGTTTCGATAAAAAAAAAGACACAAAATAATAATTAATATTTAAGAAACGGCAAGAGAAATGGAAAAATATCCTATACAAGAAAAACCTAGATAGCTTCGTAGAATCTAAAAATAAAATAAACTACAGGGTGTCCCATTTAAGATTTCAAAGTTGATGTCAGTTATCAATAGATCTGGCATCACTGCAACCGCGAAATTATTTTTAAAAGCTAGAGCGCAGCCTCCTATGGCCGTAGTGAAAATTTCAAAATTATTTTTCTTTTCGTTCTCCAGATACTTCTAACGTACCATCGAGTATGGAATACCCTGTATAAACTTTTAAAAGAAGATAAAAGTGTTGGCGTCAAACCTCCAAAAACTTCTCCACGACGACCAAAACCTGAGCTGGATGATGTTTTAATGCAGATAATAAGGCGAAAGGGACATAGATTCTTTAAAAAAAAAGAAATTCCCACGGTGGACAAAATTTTGTCCTCGATCTGAGAAGACCAGGACTATCCATTTATGTGTAGAAATACGCTTGGAAATTATTTTAAAAAAATGGGGTTTCGGTGGAAAAAACATAATAGGCAATCGATTTTAATAGACAAAAGCGATATCGTCTGTTGGATAAGAAATTACTTAAGAAGCATCCGAAAAGCCAGAGAAGAAAACAAAAAAATATTTTACCTAGACGAAGCATGGCAAAATGAAGGTCACACTGTGACTAAATTTTGGCAGGATGAAAATATTAAAAGCTCAAGGCAAGCTTTTTGGAAGGATTGTCCACAGGATTAAGATCGCCATCTGGACATCGACTTAATCATAATCCATATTGGAAAACCATCACGAAGATATAAATGCTGATGTATTTGAAGAATGATTCGAGCAAATGTTGGATGTTATACCAAAAGATGCAATAATTGTATTGGATAATGCAAGTTATCACTCTAGGCTGACGGAAAAATTACTGAGAAGTGCGTGGCGTAAAAGTGAAATAACAGAATGGCAGAAAAAAACCCGACTTATAAAATGGTGGATTTAAAAAGACTCTTTAATGAAGCTATGGGTAAAATCAGTGCGGAAAAGTGGAAAAAGTATATCGATCATGTGATAGAACAAGAAGCCAAAATGTGGCAGGTAGATATACTAATCGAATAAATGGTTGAACCGCTTGTTATAAACGATGTTAATAAAAGTGCATCTTCTGAATCGGACTATGATTAAGCCCTAACGACAAAGTATTATTGGATTTTTGAAAATGCTTTGTTTGTAAGATTCTATATTATAATTTGTTCTTGTAATTATATTATGTAAAATAGTACCACACATTGTAATTTATTAGTAAATACGATTTTTTAAATGTTTTAATATGTTATACGAATATAATATAATACAATTTTAGGAGAATAGGCATGTTTAAGATTTTTAAAAACTTCCCCAATACACGCTCCTGAATAAAAGATTATACCTGCTAACAATGTTAAATAATCCTCAAATATAACAATAGCTTGCGATAAATTCTGGGTAAACCTACCTAAAGAATACTCATTATTTGGATCCTTTGATGTAAACACAATAGATTTTAGGGGATGGTGTTTAAATTGTTCTTGATACCCCGGTATGCGTTTTGCATATTTAATGAGCATATATATTACTTCGCGCCATTTAAAGATAGACTATAGTAATAAAAACGAAAATAATTGAATTTTAGCTAGCATTGGAATTAAAAAAAAAATACGAGGTATAATAAACTTTTTACTCTGAATATTTTATATCAGAAAAGCGATACGTATATTATATTTGGAAACCATAACAAACCACAAAAAATATTAAAATAATGTTTTACATAAACTAAATCCACAAAAAAACATTTCGCAGTGAATAATACATAAAAGAAATTTTCCTTTAATTTAACCAAAGGCATTAGAACTAATAGACCAAATTGTTTACATTTTCATGTGTCAAATCATCATTCCCTCTTTATTATTCATCTCTGTCGCTCAAAATTGGACCTTAGCCGGTTTTATCTGTCTGTTAGAAATATTAGGGAAAACTGTTTTTAAAAGATTGAGTTAGTAATTGCAGTAACGTCCAGAACCTAATAATATACAAAAAGTTAAGGTGTGCAGACTATTCATTCATGCTTGTAATGTATGCGAATATTTTATTGAAAACTGTTAAAAACCTTAAAAAGTATTGAGATTATTATT
The DNA here is from genome assembly GCA_963920685.1 of Polydrusus tereticollis. Classification (NCBI taxonomy): domain Eukaryota; kingdom Metazoa; phylum Arthropoda; class Insecta; order Coleoptera; family Curculionidae; genus Polydrusus; species Polydrusus tereticollis. The sequence goes on from OY987328.1 coordinate 72,775,405, forward strand.
ATACAGTGAGCTCAAAAAGGTTGGAATAAATTCGTTTCAAATTCAGGTGATTATTTTCTGGAAAAACGCTTGGACATGTCGATTATTATTTTTAATTGCGAATTTTTTGACATAAGAAATGAGTATACAGGTTGTCTCAAGAAGAACATCTACCGTCAACATTAATTTTTTAAATAGAACACCCTGTATATTATATTATTTTTAAATTCTACGATACATTCTAAACACTTTTTGTATAACATACCATATCTCCAATATCAATGGTTTTCGATATATTGACATTTTAATATTTTCCTGAAAAAATGCTGAGATCGGTGGATTTTTAGTTTTAATTGCGCATTTCTTTATTATTATTGTAACCTGTTACCTGAATTAATTTATTTTGACAGACATTTATTTCTTGTCAAAAATTCTTCAAATTGTGTAGATCTATATAACTTTAAGTAATTCTGTAAAAATGGAGCGGTTAAGTGAAAAAGATAGGATAGAGGTACTAATGATGCTTGGCTATGGCTATGGAGATAGGATGCGAACCCAAACAGAAGTGTGTGAGTTATTTAACAATAAGTACCCAAACCGAGCACCAATATCTCAATCAGTTTTTAGTAAAATTGTAAAAAAATATAGGGATTTGGGGCATGTTAGAGACAATTATATTCAAGGTCGACCTAGGATTTCAGAAGATGTGCAGTTAAATGTCCTCTTAGCTGTCCAAGAAAACCACCATAGTGTTGCTCGCGGTATTGCCACGGAAAATAATATTTGTCAAGCAACCGTATTGAATTATTTACACAAAAATAAATAACATCCCTATAGGGTACAGTTGGTTCATGAACTTAATGAAGATGACCCGGATAGAAGAACAGAATTTTGCGAAATAATGATGAACAGATACATTGAAGATCCTCAAATTTTAAAAAAGAATTGTGTTCTCTGATGAAGCAACGTTTACTCTAAATGGGCATGTGAATCGCCAAAACTGTCGATATTGGGCTAAGGAAAATCCGCACTGGATCATGGAGTCCCACACACAATACCCGCAAAAAGTAAATGTTTGGGCTGGAATTGTTGATAACCGGATTTTAGGTCCCTTCTTTTTTGATGGTACGTTAAATGGCGAACTGTATCTAGAATTTTTAGAATTTGAGTTAATAGCGGCACTTGCTGTACTCTATCGAAATCCAGATGAGCCAGACATTCCCAACAATAACTTAACCTTTTGTTTAAGCGCAATGTTCTGCCTAATGAACAGTTCGGTTTTCGAGCCGAACATGGCACAGTTAGGCAGGCAACGAGACTCACATCAAATATTATGGAGGGTTTTAACAATTCCCCCAAGACGAAGGTAATCTTTTTTTCAAAAAGCACCGTGCGCAGGCCTGAAACAAGGCTTTGGGTTAATGGAGACCAAAGGCTGAACTGGAGTAATTAATAGAGGAAAGCTTGCATTGCGTCAATTAGGCTCTATCTAGGCATAGAAGGGCCCCACAAAACAAAAAAATACTTTGTGCAATATCTCGAGTGTAAAGTCGGAATTCCGAGTTTAAACTCGTAATATAATTACACAAAATATGTTTTTTATTTTGCGTATACGCCTTCGTAAATTAGTCATTAAGAACAATACGTTTTTTACCCGTAATAACTATAATAAGCTGGAATAGGTATCTAATATAGAATCGTGACTTAGCCATATTGAATGGTTAATTAATGTTACAATAAATAGCAAAAAAACTAGGTAAACCGGTAAGTCTAAAGTAGATATCTTGAATGAAAGTGTTAGCTAAATTATAACTTAATAAAGTAATATTGTTTCTTTAACGGCAAATTGAACAATAAACTCGTTTCCCACTCCTGAGTTTCGATTTGAACATTCTCAACAGCTACTGTTACAAATGACCAAGATATTTTAAATACTATAATGTATACCTGTAGGTATAGATACAGTTAAAAGTAGGAAAATACAAAATGTAAATGGATAAAAATATTTTTTTTTTTTTTTTGATAAGGCACATCACTGCAGGATTAATACTTTATGGCGGTCTGCGAGCGGTGCGTGTGCCCAGGAAATGATTTGCGTTGATCTTGAACCTTTGGAGATTATACAACAAAAATTAATTTCTCGAAGAGTTCGCATTAGAACTGTTCGTGAAACCTTTAGCATGTTTCCATCCCATGAAATTTCGGCAGCACTTTTTTTATTCGGAAACTCATTTCGAAAAAAAAATTTATGTACTTTCTGATGAGTGCCTAACTTTCGTTCTTGGTCATTAAAAATATTTTTCCGTCCTCTTGTTTCCTTCTTTCTATTGTCCTTAATAATTCTATAAACACTACGATATGATGTCTTAGTCAATGTGGCACAAAGTTCTGTTGCATCAGTGAATGATATTTCAGTGTGTTCCTCATACACATTTCTTGCCATAGTATGCTGGTTAGGTTAGTTGTTGATTTTGGTACATTTTATGGAAATTTAAGTAAAATTTCTTAAAACTTGGCAACATGTAACGACCTAGTAATGCACAATTTTCCCAAGCAGCTTAGAATGCTTTTAAATGAATGACTCGATGTGAATTATTTTCTCCGCGGTAAGAACAGTTTTGCCAATTATTTTGGGATCGTAGTATAAGTTGTCGAGAAGCGAACTAATCCGACCAAATATAACTGAAAGTTCGGCTTGTCAATGACTGTGTAGTACTCTAGTACTCTGTATGGTTTATAGTTACCTGATGGCTCAAACTGTTATTGGATTTCATTTTAAATATATTTATATTTTTTATTTAGGCAGGAGGATACCTTTTTAAACATTTGGTCGATTTATCTACATCAGTGTTTCCCAACCTTTTTGTGCCATGCCCCACCTAAGCCTTTCTAAAATTCTTATGACCCCCTATGTAACATATACATAATTTTTAATATTAAAAAATTGAATTGTTCACTTAAGAAACTTAAATGATAGGTTTTAGGAAGAAATCGCTAGAAAATTGTTAACGAAACACAGTAAATAAATTTTCAAAACATATAATGAAAAACTGAAATTCAAATTCGAAATAATTTTAATAAAGATTTTTCTATAATAATTTAATATTTTAATTTAGTGAGATCCTTGCGCTTGATGCTTGCTGCACAGAGATTTTATGTTAGGTTCCAATTTGGTTAGCTTCAATCTCAAGTCTCCTCGTTGAGTTATCTCCAGACGATTTCTTTTTTTTACCAGTAAATCATTTACAGCACTAAATCCACATTTGGCTAAATATGAAGATGGAAACGGTAACAATAGTTTTCTTGCACATTTGGTTGAATTTGGGTATTTGATTTCTGTTTCCTTACAAAGCCATGCCATCGCTCCTTTTATATTAAATAAAGTTTTAACTGACTCATCATTTTGCATTTCTGCGAGTTCTTCTTGATACTGCATATTTAATATATCAGACAAATCCACTAACCCAGTTGATATTTTGGTCTCGTCAAACGAATTTATAATATTTATTGGCCGCAATTATTTAAGAATTTGCTTTTTTCTTTCAATTTTGGCACCGAAATCTAGCATTGCATTTAAATGGCCCGGAGTAAAAGGGTTTAACTCGTGTCGAGTCCCATTTTCGAATTGCCCCCCTTAACAATCAAATTGCCCCCCTGTGGGGCGTGGGCCCCACGTTGGGAAACAATGATCTACATAGTTTTTCTCTTGTCTTCTTCTTATTATTGTACTAATACTAATAGTCTAATTCTGGTATTTATACTCGTATCCATTAAGTACCTACATAATATCATGTTCTTTATTGTATTATATTTAATAGTTTAGGCTTTACTTTTCTGTCAATAATTATATTCTGCAGAACTCATAAAACAAGATGATCAGCTATGATCTGTGGTTATGTATTAGTAATTCGACTTTAATTTAAGTCATAAATAATTATAACTTATACCGACCAAACACGTTATTTACCTACAAGATTACATCTTATAGTTGTCAGGTTTGGTCTGATCTTAAACATCAATTAAACGACATAGACCGGGAAATTTATATAGTTGTATTTATATGGACTAAATAGACAGGAAGGCAAGGACTACATGTAATTAAAAGACAATATTTATGTTTTGCATAGCCGCTAGTTTTCATTTCTACATTATGTTTCTAAATGGCGAAATTTAGAAAACTTCATACCGCGGTTGAGTTTTTCGATTTTATTTTTGGTGAACATTAATTTTTCCAATTAATGCTATTTTGTTTGCAGGTACTTTTATCACATTTTGTATTATACCGCGTGTTAACGAAATCGTTGTACTAGGCTCCACAGCGTCATGGTAAAAGATATTTTATTCAAATTTCTGCTATCCCAATCAGCAATTTGATATTTTATTATGGTCGCGAAAACGTTTTCGACAAAAAATTATAAAACAACTGTACTGTCAGGAATGTTTTTAATACGTTTCTACAACAGCTATAAATGCAAAATCGGCACCATTTTATAAAATACTTCAGTAACCATTATTATTTTGTAAAACCTTTTGCAAACTGCTAAATTTTATAAACATTTCTTTAACTCTTAAAAATCAGCATTAACTCTCTCTCTCTCTCTTCGTCAGCCTTATCTGGTCCACTCCTGAACATAGGCCTCTCCGAGTATTTTCCATTCCTGACGATGTTGCGCTAGTTGTACCCAGTTTCTACCAGCGACCTCCCTGATATCATCCAGCCAACGTCTCTGCGGTCTTCCTCTATTTCTTTTTGTTTCTCTGGGGCGCCAGTGAATCACTGTGTTTGTACATCTATTATCTTCCTGTCTTGCAACATGTCCCGCCCACCTCCATTTCATCTCGGCCATGTAACGGATCACGTCTTTTACCTTTGTTCGTCTTCTTATTTCTTCCTTTCTGATCCGGTCCCTTATGGAGACTCCAAGCATTGCCCGTTCCATTGCCCTTTGTGTTGTCTTCAATCGATCTGCACTACCCTTTGTGATTGACATTGTTTCGAGGCCATATGTTGCCACCGGCAAGATGCACATGTCATAAACTCTGCGTTTTAAATGTATTGGAATATCTGGATTTCCTAGAACGTACTTTAGTTTTCCAAAAGCTGCCCATGTTAGCCTCACTCTTCGCGTTATTTCCGACTTTTGATTTTCTTTTCCTAGTTTAATGAGGTGACCTAGGTATACGTATTCGACAACGTTTTCGATGTTTTCGTTAGATAGTGATAATTGAATGTGATTGGGTAACATGAACTTGGTTTTATTGATGTTCATTTTTAGCCCTATTTTTCTTGATGTTTCATTCAATTGTTCCATCATTTCCTTTAGCTCTTCTGGATCTTCGGAGATGAGAACAATGTCGTCCGCGAAGCGTAAGTGACTCAGGTACAATCAGCATTATAAAACAGTTTTATTTAGCTTTTCATATTGCACTGTAAAATATACTTGCATATTGTATTTTTGAAACAATTAAATAACAGGTTTTTAGTAGTTTCAGGTAAACGCTATAAAATGAAAATGCAACATGAAATAACAACAATAAAATAAAAAGCTTTTTGAATTTATAATATACAGACTGTCCACGAATAGTTTACAATAGCACAAATGGATGAAAAATTTCATTTTTCGGGAAAAAGTCATTCTTGATAAAAAGTTTTGCTTGTAAAAAAATGCAATTCACGAAGAGAAAATTTTGATTTTTTATACAGGGTTCGAAAAAACTTCAAAAACATGATTTTTCTCCAAGAGTAAACTACCTTTATTTTTTATTTTTGACCAAAATGCCAATTAGAAAACTTATTTAGAATAACGTTTGTAATTTAAATCCGAGATTTAAAATAAATCTTTGATTTTTTAGTTCTTTCAATTTTTAGAGGTAAATCAACATTTTTTTGAATAGCATTAGCGGACGAGATACATACATTATCAATGACTTTATATCTTACAGAGGGGCATCAAAAAATTTCAAACTGATTTGTGGTGTTACCAGAAATATGTATTTTGAATTCCACAAATGAAATGACCCCGGAAATATCACAACAAAGTCTTAAAAAATAACAACAAATAATAATTTTATAATTTGCTATTCAAACACCCCCCCCCCCCCCTCCATATTTAACACATTTTTCCAGCTGTAAACGAATGTGGTCAAAACTGTTTGAGGCGCCCCCAAAGATAGGCATCTGGAATAGTTAAATCGGGACTCCTTGGGGGCCACAGAACCGGATCATTCCGACCAATCCATTCCCTCACTTCAATTGCGAAATGCGCAGAGCATCCATCTTGTTGAAAGTACATTTCGTTCCTAAATTTCAACATTTCAAGGTAACTCCTACGGTTACACGTGATTTCAAAAAAGTATGGGCTAATAATGCCGTGAAATCGCACACCAGACATTTACTTTTTTGTAATATTGTCTTCTAGCAGGAATCCTAAAACGGGGATTATTTTTGCTTCAGTATCTAATATGCGCAGAAGACACTTTCTCGTTTGTTGAAAATGTCGATTCATCGGAAAACATGATAAATTTATGAAAATTACTGTTTCCACTTACAATTTTGTCTCCGACCCAAAGACAAAAATCCAAACGTTTGGCTTCGTCTCCTTCTTCCAACGTTTGAAAAAAAGTTGGCTTAAATGGGAATATTTTGTGTGCCTTTAAAATATTCCGAATGTGAGATTTGTTTACTACATCAAGTTCTTAAGCTTGGTTTCTTAATGAAAGGGTAGGATTGTCAGCAACAGACTGCAATACGATTAGGGAAGGTGCGTCATTCTAATCATAGTTTTTTTTTTTAATTGGAAACTGAACTAGTTCGCTGAAATTTTCTTAATAATTTATGAAGTCCCATTTTTAAGACGTAAACGTTAGGATATCTTTGATTAAGTTTCTCTATCACAAAGTTGTAAGAACATTCGCCCGCACCGTAACATTGAACTAAATAAACCCTTTGTTCTAAGGTCAACATTTTCAAAACACTTCAAATTCTATTTGACAACTTCAAATTTGCCCCATATGTAAAGCAAATAAAAAGGTAAAAAAATTCCTTGTTTTTACAAAAGATGGTAGGAATGCATTTAAAATTTTTATCGTATCATTGAAGATTAAGTCATTTTTATATGATATCTTTATTAATAATTATTAACATCATAAACGTACTAAAACCTACATAAAACCTTAGTTACTCATAATACATTAGTTACCATAATTTAATACGTTAGTTACGAAAGCATAATACGTTAGATACCAAATAATATTAGAACTATTTTTCATGAACATGTAAAACAATATTTTGACAGTTTTCAAATTTGATGGATACACCTTTGTCTTTAACGTCCACGATCTTAGGTATGCCCTCTGAAGACTGATTAATGACCGAGAAAGCACTTCTTTCGATTTCGTGCGGTTCCCCAGTGCCTAATCCACTGCCGGAAACATCGCCGATTTGAATTTTGCGAGCAATGGAAACTTTCTTGGTCACACTTTCTTCTAAATACCCTCTAGCAACCTTCGCCGATTCCCATCCACCAAGTTCTTGTAGGTCTAATATATCTCCTCCAGCATTAACAAGAAAATTTGCCGAAGATCTTCTAACGCAGTGACCAGTATACAAATTAGGATTTTCAAGTGAGAGATACTCAGCTATTTTTTGAGGTATTTTAGAGAAGAAATGAATGCCGCAGGGCTGTACCTTACATTTCCCTCTTCTATATGATACAATAGTATATTAAAGTACATGTTTTATAAAGCATCATCTTATAGCACGCGTCCATGTTAAAAAACGAGCCGCTTGCGGCGAGTTTTTTAACGGGATAAGTGCTCTAACTGCTTTATAAAACACGTACTTTATACTATTTTTTCTAATTTGTATTTTTTTCAATAAGAAAATACATATTTAAAAAGAAAATCAACCCTTCAAATTTTGTAAATTTGTATGTCTAAATTCTATGTTGGTAATACTATAAATTTACTTTTATCATAGTAGCCTTGACAATAAATAATATTTTCTTTGTGTCATTGTCACGAAATTTGTGTTTTAATATTTCATAGAGTTGTTCATAATTATAATTAAAAAAATATGGAGCATGATAATCTAAGTTCAACTCCCCCTGAGTTAAGGGATATTGCTAATAAAACGATAAATCAACTTTTACCAGAGAAATCCCGAAAACTTTCTTTTCTCATGAATCACAATAACAGGAAACGTCAGACGTCAACAGAATAAAACATTTAAATATTACCAATGCCAACTTTTAAAAGTTAAAAAACCGGTATCGTAATAGATCTGTTTCGATACTGAAAACGGTATCGTAATAGATTTCTTATGAAACAAAATTAGAAAAACAATCTTTGGTGAGTGACATGGTCTGGCTTTAACATTGCGTACTTTTTAAATAAAAGCACAGGATTGACTTCGCCGTCAAATATCACAGCGAAAATACGTTTTTGAGTCGGGAATAGTAACAATCAGCTTGTCCTCTAAAACGTCAACATCTTCCGTGGTCATCTTCGCTAATTCATTAGTTCGACAGGCTCCTCCAATTCCAATTAAAAAAGCCACTTTCATCATTAAAAACTTCTCGTCTGAGGCAGAACACAGAAATTCGTTGACTTGTTCTCTTGTAAATACTTTTGATTTTTTTGCTCTATATCCAACATTTTTCTTCTTGATGAAACGTATTAAGGCGCCGTATTTGTCGATTTCCACTCTTTCCTTCAGTTCTAAAGTCGTTCGTAACATGGAATATTTCGGCCATAAGGATGAAGCAGAGTATTCCTCAGAGAGTTTTGCGAAATACGCCAGCAATACCGTTTCTTCTGCACCTTGAACATGTACTTTGTTTCGCCACTCACAAAACTGCCGATATTCTTTTTCATAATGGATTTTAGATTTGTCCGGAAGCAAGTTCAACCTTATAATGTTGGCTGCAGCTAATATATCGTCAGGAATATCAAAATCTTGCATGATTTTAATGATGACTTTTTGAAATGCCAAAATGAAATGACAAAACACCTTGTTTTTATTTTCGCATCGCCGTTGTCAATGATACGATAAAGCTTTGAATATAACTCGATTATTAGCGATTTAACACCGTCTCGGACATTGCGGGTGACTCGGCTGTCGCCTCGTCACCTAGCAATGTCCTCGACTATTATAAATCGCATAATAATCTCGTTATATTAATAGCTAAAAAATAAGATACACACCACCCATTATGAAAATAGAGTTTATTAAAATTTTATATTAATATTTTTATTGAGCAGCAAAATTTTCATTTACCTCTAAAAATTGAAAAAACTAAAAAAATCGAAGATTTATTTTAAATCTCGGATTTAAATTACAAACGTTATTCTAAATAAGTTTTCTAATTGGCATTTTGGTCAAAAATTAAAAATAAAGGTAGTTTACTCTTGGAGAAAAATCATGTTTTTGAAGTTTTTTCGAACCCTGTATAAAAAATCAAAATTTTCTCTTCGTGAATTGCATTTTTTTACAAGCAAAACTTTTTATCAAGAATGACTTTTTCCCGAAAAATTAAATTTTTCATCCATTTGTGCTATTGTAACCCCTATCCGTGTACAGTCTGTATATAATATAATATAAAATTAGCTTTGTCGATTTGATCATTTTCTTTAGAAAAACTTAAGCCAATTTGTTCTAGGCATCATTATTTCATAATTTTTATATATTTACCAGCTGTAATATTAACATAAATGAGATAATTGGTATTTTCAAATCTGTCCATTTACAGTTTTTGGAGTAAAATCGTAATTAATAAGAATAATAATCAAAGTGAAATTTGTGAATAAAAGGCCATGGATTAAAATTTTATTGATATTTGTTTCCTTTGACATTTCTGTGTCAGATATTGTCTGCTGTTATTACTGTTGTAAAATTAGACATAATAAATAAGAAAATGCAAAATTTTTCAAACTACGAGCTTACCGATATCCATTTTGTATACGGATATTGTAATGGACGTTCCTTTGCTGCGGTACAGGAATATCGCAGACGTTTTCCACAACGGAGACTTCCTGGACGCAAAGTGTTTGAGAGGGTTCATAGAAATTTGATGGAGAATGGTTCGTTTGAACGCCCTCGTGGGCAAGGACGACCTAGGGGGGACTATGATTTGGAAAGCGCACTTCAACATATAGCAGGTAATTCTTAAGTTGGACTTAGACCATTGGCTACAGAAGTCAACATTCCGAAATCAATTGTAATGCGTTTTACTTGACTATGTTGCTATCTACAATCATAACGATCATTTATTTTAGATAGGAAGAATGACTCAGGATGCAAGGTCTTCACCCATATTATTACTAGAGTGTTCAAGAGCTGTTGCCTAGAGATTCCCATCCAGAATCGAGTTATGTCGGTGGATATTAGGACATCAAAATTTGCTAAGCAAAATTTTGTGGTCTGATGAGGCAACATTTAGTAGAACTAAAGTGTTTAATACTCGTAACACTTACTTTTGGCACGATGAGAATCCAAGAGCAGTCCGAAGAACTAATTGTCAATATAGGTTGTCCGTCAATTTGTGGGCGGGAATAATTGGAAATCAGTTAACTGGTCCAATTGAAATGCCCAATAATTTAACCAGCGAGAGATATTTGGCCTTTCTTCAAAATCAGTTAGCAGAACTGTTCGACGAAGTATCCTTAAGGTCCAGGTTGAGGATGTATTTCCAACACGACGGTGCCCCTGCCCATTTTGGATGGCCTGTTCGTAACTGGTTAGATCAGAATTATCCTGAAAGGTGGATAGGCAGAGGTGGACCAGTATCCTGGCCAGCGAGATCGCCGCACTTAAATCCACTCGATCATTATTTTTGGGGTCATAGGTGCAACATTGTTTATGCAGCGGAAGTGGATACCCGTGAGGATCTGCTTCAGCGAATTTTTCAAGCTGAAAATGAAATAAGAAGAAATCTTTTTCAGATTCTTCGGGCATCTCACAACATCCGCCGTAGAGCTGAATTTGTATCACAGAAAATGGGGGTCTATTTGAACACCTTCTCAAGGAGTAGTCATTGCTTTAAATTTAAATTTTATTCTTTAGCAAATTCTTGTTAAACAACCCTATTTCATGTCGCATTATTACTCTCTAAATAAGTTGTCATATTTATTTCGTTTTCAATTTATTTAGTTTCGTAAGAGGAGTAAGAGCTGACTGCGTATATTTTAAAATCATTAACTTTCATTAATTTTGTAGTTTTTAGTACATTTTTGATATAAAAGCTTTAAGAATAATTTTATTAATTAATTCCTTTATGGACGTGATTTTCTTTAAAACGATTTTACTCAAAAACTGTAAGTCCTATCAAGGTGAACTAAGGGTACTTTTTTACGCAGAATACGTTGAAATTTCATAATTATTAAGAAAATAATAAAAAAAACGACTGGTTAAGAAAATGGGATTATTTCAACCCTTAACCACCCCCGGTATGTGACGCCTATGATTAAATTTTTGAAATTCTGAATTCAGAAACTGATTGATCGTTAAAAGTTCATAACCATACCTAATTTCAAAATTTAATTATGAACGGGTTCAAAAATATTAAAAAAAAAAACGATTTTAGGGTTCTCCATTCGAGGGGGGGGGGGGTAGCTCCCTTAACAAGCATTTCTGCACTTATGTCCATATGAAAAAATTCTATTATTTTTAGCCGGAGAATATGGTGGTAAAGTATTGCCCCTTAATTTCGGGACACCCTGTGTAAGGAAAGAACTTTATACCTAAACATTATTAAAAGCATTTTGCCAGAAAATGTTAGATATTGATAATATTTAAACCAATAATCCATTTATGATAACATATTCTTATTTTAAGGCGAGAATCGAATTTGGGACATACCTTCTGTATATTTTCTGGCTGTAATTGAAATAGGTATAAATATATATATTTTGTAAGAATGTTAAAAAGGTGGATTATCTATATTAATGACTTAAATCCGTTGTGGCCACAGGCTTTGAAAAATCAAAGCCCATAAAAGATAAACGTATACATTTTACATAATCTTTGCCGCGTAAAACGGGAAATTAGATGATGGTTATTTATAAATAATAGTATAGAAAAGTACCAAGGAACGAAGGGGGGGGGGGGGAGAGGAACTATTTTTCACCCTCTGTTATATTTTTATCGAATTTGATTGTTTTTACTGGTTTGTTAATTTATTGTTAATGGGCTCTATAATAGACGAGAAAATAAAGCATTTATCAGAAAGATTGGGGCGTCGATAGAAATATTTATTGTTATATTGGTCCCTCGAGTCACATGTTAACCATTCCTAAAAGGATAATATTTAGGCCAAAGAGGAACCCAAGATTCAAGTAGTTTGATACGAGATCAAAAGGATCTGGGCAGTAGATCATCTCCTCTATTATCCCTGTCAACAAGTACTCAACCATCAATTCTTTTGAGTTTTGGAATTACAAGAAAAGAAAAAGTAAGGAATCAAGTAAAGGCACTAAGAATTCCAACCAAATTATACTTAAAATGAATCTTATTTATGTTAAGTAATGCACCTGGTTATTTGCATATTATTAGTTATTGTAATAACCTTTACTAAAATCTACTTACATTTTCTACAGTGAATGTATACTAAATTATTATTATTATTATATAATGCACTATGTGTATTTATTTTTTTTTTCAATAAAACTTGCATCTTTAGGATTACAATAAAATAAAATATACTTGTAAGAGTTTTGTGTTATTTCTCTCATGACTTTATTGGACATTGAACTACTAAGATATAATTTATGAATGTTCGGTTTATGTTATCTATAAGATAACTTCTAAGGATACCATTGTTGGAAAAATTGTTGCCATGGAAGTTATGTGGCTGTTATCACTGTCAGAACATTGTTATAATGGGGCTAATACCCAAATTATCAATGTCCAATTAGTGACAATATCTTAGAAGTGACTGTAGTAGATCAAAATACATAGTATGCATATATCCTAGAGGTATATTCAAAATTCTTTTGATCCACTGGTCCAAATTATCAATGTCCTGATAGTGATACCAGCCACATAACTTCCATGATAAGAATTGTTCCTACAATGGAGTTCTTAGCAAATATCTTGTAATTAGAGATACCAGGGCATTAATAATTCGGACCTTACAAGCAAAATACACCATTTATTTTTAACTTTATACTATATTTACTTGAATTTTTATACTTATGGATAATTTGCTACAATATAAAAATTGTCAGTAAAGTTTCTCAGTTTCTGTCTAGAGTGAAACAACGGAGATTGCTATTTAACACAAACATTTATTATTAATCAGAATTTTGATTAATGATTCACCTAACAATATCTTTCTGGTGCACCGCACAATCAAGTTCGGCAGCTTAAAATGTTCAATTATAAAATTACCAAAACAGTGTGAAACATTTCTCCCCGTGTACATAGAGCAAATTAGGAAGAATACGATATTTTTTACTGTGTAGTAAGTTTATCAAGGTCATAGAATTTGAGTACATAAAACTTCAAAGAAATCGACCAAGCTTTCGCCTCTTATTAGTTGGGTTACTCTTTGTTTAGGCCATTTCCAGTAGCAAGAATATTTTCATTCTTCTGGATGGGCATAGAACGAGTTTCGTTCGATTACCGGGAATACCACCTTTTGATAGCCATGATATTTGATCAGAGGAGACACATTAGAGAGTTGGGGCTCAGGAGAGTGCTAAATAGAAGTCAGGCAGTCTGCTTCGACTGGAAAAGGCATTAGGAACTTTCACACTCCTTCACTTAAATTTTATGCATTAGATTACACGGAAATGATAGATTGGAACGCTACAAAAATATCTTCTCCTCGTCTTCTCCGTGCGTGGGGTAAGTAATGAAGAAATTAAAAGCTTCATACAATCGGGTAAGGTCCCTGATTGGGATATAAAAGAGTTCCCATCTCACAGGCAAGCCGTAGAGCGTTGCGTGACGCTAGTAACCACGATACACATCACGTAACCAAAGCTTCACTTAAGGTATGCAGACCACAATCAAGGGACGGATACATTAGAGCGACACTCAAATCGAGAGACCTGATCAAAGACTTCACAAATAAGGCAGATTACAAAGTGGCATCGACATAAATGCAAATAAGACGAAGATGTAAAACGTAAATATGTAAATATTGTAAATAGGGTACACTCTTAATGGTTGGATGGAGGGAAGGGTGTGGGTGGAACTCGAAGTGCAGCCACTTCCTCGTGGTGAGTTCTGGGTTGTTTAGATTATAATATTAAAATTAATTAGATTTCTAAGCAAGCGAGGAGCTGCACATTTGTATGTGAGCGACGACCCTGTAGATGGCAGAAAACCAGATGATGGTTCAAGCCAACAGAGCCCTTTTCTTAGGATGGACTCTTATCGTTACGGTTTTAGGCCATTAAGTATTATTCAAGCATTTCTTTATATTTAGAGCTTAAGTGACAGATTTATGTATGGCTATTAGTTTTTAAAATTATTAGGGTAGGCGATAGAAAAAGAAAGTTTGAAGGAACACTTGTTGACTGTACGTCATATGAGCAGTGACGCTCTAGCTTTGTCTTGATTTAATTGTAATTTAAAATTGCTACTGAAATTAAACATTTGGAGAAAATACAAGATTGTCTTATTTTCTCACATCAGAAGTGGGATTCGCTCGCTAAAAGTACCACAAATCCCAATTGCTTTGGACACGTGACAACGGCGTATTTGTGCTAACTGTTTTAACCGAGTTGTGTAGTGTTGTTAAGAGACTAAGTTAAGAAAAACTATCATATCGTTGTAATAAATTGTGCTTTCGTTCGAAAACATTGTACGCAATTTCAAAATGGAAGAATTTGTGAAAATGTTCACGAATTCAGTGAAAGCTCTACAAGAGAAGGGTAGTAAAAGTGCCGTGTCCACGACGGTGTCCATTCCGAAATTTGATCCGCGTTCGGACAATGACTCGGCATTAAAATGGTGTGTTGAAATGGAGAAGTTAGGCGAACTTTTCGATTGGACGGACTTTGAGCTATTGGTGAGGTGTGTCCCTGGTCTTCAGGGCGAAGCAGCTGAATGGTTTTCATCCTGGCAGCCTGTGGACAAGTCATGGGGAACGTTTAAAGCGGAGTTGTGCAGTCTATACCCACCGAAAAGGAACCTGAGCGAAAAACTACGCAAAGTCAGCCTCTACACTAGTGAAAATGCTGAGTCCTACTGTGAGTATGCCAGAAAAAAAGTTTCTTTGATCAAATCTTTAAATTTTAATTTGTCGGAGAGTCAGTTGCTAGAAATTGTTATCGGGGACATTAATGATGTTCAAGTTAAAACAGCTGCATTTAATAGTAAAGTCGACTCTGTTAGTGAGCTTTTAGCTCTTTTAAATAATTATAAAAAGGGGAAATTTGACAAGATTTCAAATAAAAGGGTTTATCCTTCCACTTTTAAAAGGGAAAGTAAAGAGAGAGATCAGAAAATATGCTTTAATTGTAATGAACCCGGGCACATTAGGCGTTCTTGCCAAAAACAGAGGAGAGTTGACCATTCTGTGGGAGCCATAAATGATACTATTTTCGTTAAGAGTAAAATTATATGTGTGTATTGTAAAAAGGTTGGGCATAAAATTGAAGACTGCTTTCGTAGAAAACGCGAGCAACCTTCTACCTCTCATAACGTCAATTTCTTTTGTCTGGATGTAGATCCATCTTTTTGCACTAAGTTTAGGATTCAGGACATACTTGTCAACTGTTTAATAGATACGGGAGCTGAATGCAGTTTATTATCAGATTCTATCGCGAAAAAACTAAGTTGTAAGCTGGAACCCGCTTTTATGACTTTGAAAGGTATTGGAGGAGTTTCCTTGTTTACACATAGTAGGACCACCGTAAATATTGAATGTAACGGTACAGCCTTCGAGATTTGTTTTTACATTGTCAACAGTGCAGCAATTATACCAGATGCGATTTTAGGCCGTGATCTTTTTAAACATAAAGGACTTGAAATTCATACTGACAATAGTGGCACTTGCCTCTACTTAAGCCCCGAACAAAGTTTGAGTCCGATGGTCATAAATAACTTTTTACTTTCTACCGATGCCGTTAATACGCCTCTGACAGGTCAGGATAGGGTTGATTTATTGAGTTTACTTGAGGTCTATAAAAAAAACATAACTACCGGAAACTCGGTAACACCAATAACAACTGCACATTTAAGAATATCTTTGAAAGAAGATAAAATAATTAATGTTTCGCCTTATCGCATGGCTTTAACCGAACGGGAAAAAGTGAAACTAATAATTGAGGATTTGTTAAAAAACAACATTATACGCGAAAGCTTTTCGCCATACGCAAGTCCAATTGTACTCGTTCATAAAAAAGATGGTAGCGCGAGGATGTGTTGTGATTATCGCGCTCTTAATAAAATAACAATTAAAGATAGATTCCCACTACCTAGAATCGATGACCAATTGGATAGGTTAGGCAAAGGAAAATATTTTACAACTTTGGACATGGCGTCCGGCTTTCATCAAATCCCTATTGCGGATTGCTCAATCGAAAAAACCGCGTTTGTAACACCGGATGGTCATTACGAATACCTGCGAATGCCTTTCGGCCTTTCCAATGCGCCAGCGGTTTTTCAGCGGGCTATTTGTAAAGCACTCGGGGATCTGAAGGACCGGGACGCTCTGGTCTATTTGGATGATATTCTTATTCCGTCTGTAACTATAGCTGAAGGTTTAGAAAAACTAAATAAAGTTTTAGAATGCCTAGCAGCGGCAGGTTTCTCTTTAAATATTACCAAGTGTCATTTTTTTGAAAAACAAATCGAATATTTGGGTCAAGAGATATCAGAAAAAGGTGTAAGGCCAGGTGAAAATAAAGTTAAAGCACTATTAAAAGCACCCGATCCACAGAACGTAAAACAAGTTAGGCAATTTATGGGTTTGGCAAACTATTTCCGTAAATTCATTCCAGAAATGGCCGCTCGAACAGCTTGTGTTACTAAACTTACTAAAAACAATGAAAAATTCGAGTGGGGAGATGATCAAAAAATTGCAAAGGAGTACGTGTGTGCTTTTCTTAGTCAAAGACCTTTATTAGCCATTTTTGATCCAAAATTAGCAACGGAGCTTCACACCGATGCGAGTTCACTAGGTTATGGAGGTATATTATTTCAGCGACATGATAACCAGCAGCGGGTAGTAGCATATTTTTCAAAACGAACGTCTAATGAGGAATCAAAATATCATTCTTACGAGCTTGAAACTTTAGCAGCCTATTATGCTATAAAGCATTTTCGTGTTTATTTATGGGGTCTAAAATTTAAACTTATAACAGATTGCAATTCTTTAAAGTTATCGCAAAACAAAAAGGAGTTAATACCAAGAGTAGCTAGATGGTGGTTATTTCTACAATCCTTTGACTTTGAGATTGAATATCGAAAGGGCAAATATATTCAACACGTTGACTATTTTAGCAGAAACCCAATAGAAACTACTATTCAAAAAGTTCAAATAAATACCGTTACGATTGACAACTGGCTAAGAAGGGCACAAAAGCATGATAAAGAAGTTCAAGACATAATTTTAAACCTTAACGACGGTAAACTAACCACTGAGTATTTTTGTCAAAATGATATTCTTTTTAGAAAAATTAATCCAAGTGAAAACCCTCCTATTTACCGTGCATTTATCCCTAAAGGGAGTCGATTGGGATTGTTGCGTCTATTTCATGATGAGGAATGCCACATCGGGCCAGATAAAACGTTCGCAAAAATTAACCACTATTTCTGGTTTCCACGAATGGCCCGCTTTGTGAAAAAGTACTGTAATCATTGTTTAAAATGTATCGTCAAAAAAAAACACACTGGCCCCAAACAAGCCCTTCTACACCCGATAGATAAAAAACCCATACCCTTTCATACTGTCCACGCAGATTGCGTGGGTCCGTTTCCCGTCTCTCCTGAAGGTTACAAACATTTGTTACTACTAATCGATTCGTTCACAAAATTTCTCTTTCTAATACCGTTAAAAAGCTTATCAGGTACGGAGACTTCGGATGCCTTTAAGCTGTACTTAAACATTTTCGGAATTACGAAAACATTAATCTGCGATAGGGGTACAAATTTTACTGATCAATCAGTAAAAAATGTACTGTCAGAATTAGGTATAAAACAACATCTGGTTGCAAAAAGCGCACCCCGCGGGAATGGGCAGGTAGAACGGTACGTCGGGACAGTCTTGAACTTACTTAGAACAGAAATTGATGACGAAAAAACAGAATGGCCGAACTCGATTCTAAAGTTACAAAATACATTAAATACCACGGTTCAGAAAACTACTGGTTTTTCACCTGTTTATTTATTAACCGGTGTTGAGGGTAACATTCCAGAAATAAAGACATTAACCGACTCTCTTCCATTAAAAGATATTTCTAAAGATTAATTAAATGACAGAAATCTGGCATACCAACGTATTAGAAAGCATGCAGACTATACTAAAAATCTCTTTGATAAAAAGAGGAGGTCGAATAAAATTTTTAATGTGGGCGATCATGTTTATCATCCTTCGGGTAATAGCCACCTGTCAAAGTTGGATGACAGATACGAGGGACCCTTTGAAATTACTCAAGTCTTACCTAATGACAGATTTGAGCTAAAAAATTTGGCAACAAACCGAAAACGAACAGTCGCAAAGGATATGATTAGAGTATGGCCTGGAGAGCTCTCTGACGAATGTTAGACAATACTAGGTAACTAACTATTATCAGTGGTCTGGCCTGCGTGAGCGATTGTGAAATGAGATATTTTTTTTGTTTGTTGTTGGAAATAATATTGTGTTGAAAGCGCGACGCTTTGCACAAATATTTATTTTGTTAGCTTTGTGTGTGTTGAAAGCGGGACGCTTTGCACCAATATTAGTTTTTTTTGTGAGTGTTGAAAGCGGAACGCTTTGCACAAATATTATTTTTTTTTATGTGTGTTGAAAGCGGAACGCTTTGCACTAATATTTATTCTTTTTGCTTTCTGTGTGTTGAAAGCGGGACGCTTTGCACAAATATTAATTTTTTTGTTTAGTGTGTTGAAAGCGACACGCTTTGCACAAATCTGTGTCTTTGTGTGCCGGAAATGAGACATTGGAACAATTATTTTTCCATGTTTGGTTTTATGTTGAGAGCGAGACATAACGAAAACAATTTAAAGAAGTTGATCTTGCCACGATCGATTCGCCAGGCCTTATTTATGCTTCTATAATGAATCATGGCACATTTCTGTTGTTGTTTTTCTTTTGTTTCAGTTTTCTTCAAAACGGTAATTCGAGAGCGAATTACGGCGTCAGGTTGGCCGTGTGAGCGACGACCCTGTAGATGGCAGAAAACCAGATGATGGTTCAAGCCAACAGAGCCCTTTTCTTAGGATGGACTCTTATCGTTACGGTTTTAGGCCATTAAGTATTATTCAAGCATTTCTTTATATTTAGAGCTTAAGTGACAGATTTATGTATGGCTATTAGTTTTTAAAATTATTAGGGTAGGCGATAGAAAAAGAAAGTTTGAAGGAACACTTGTTGACTGTACGTCATATGAGCAGTGACGCTCTAGCTTTGTCTTGATTTAATTGTAATTTAAAATTGCTACTGAAATTAAACATTTGGAGAAAATACAAGATTGTCTTATTTTCTCACATATAAACAGTAATATATAAATATGATTGGCGCGATCGGAAGACATTCTCCAAATAACTATAGAATTAAAAAAAAAACCTAAAGAAAATCTTGAAAAATTATGAAAAAATGAAAAATTTGCAATTTTTGCAAATATTCAGACGTTTTGCGCGATCGGAAGATATGCTTTAAAAGCAGTAATATTTTTTTTGCAGACAATCCAATACTAGTACTAACGTTTTAGTACTATAGCGCTAAAAAAATACAAACCCCAAATTAAAAAAAAAATAGGAAGAAACTGTCAAATTCGTCATTTTTCACAACTTTCGGCGTCTTGCGCGATCGAAACATGTTGTCCGATTTTAATAATTTGTTTTGTTATGCAAGTATACACTTAAGGCAACTTTTCCGCGGTATAGCGAATCGAAAATATAAATTTGATTTTTTTCGCACCAACCTACTGCCCAAAGGATTAGATGCCGTGGGCCAATAATAAAAAATAATATAAAAATATTTTGCAAGAATTCCCTAACCATTTCCCTCGCCATTTTCTAACGTTCTCTTTTCACCAATTGGTGGAGTGCCGTTTCTGTTGATCTTCCTATCCTGTAGGCATGCTAGTCTTGATGGAATGGTGCGTCGCCCATCACGTCATCCCTTATATGTCTATCTAACAGTTTTTCTATCGTTTGAAGCACAAAGGACATTAGGCCGATGGGCCGAAATGCCTTAGCGGTCAAGTAATTTGGGCGGCTATGTTTTAGTATAAACACTACCTAACGCCAAGCTGGCTCTTAGTATTAAACACAGTTTGCTAATGAGAAGGTCAGGGGCCTGCTGTAGCATTGCTGGGCAAATTCCGTCCGGTCTCGGAGATTGGTACGGTTCGAATGAGTTTACTGCCCATTTTATTTTATCGAACGTTACCACTTTGTTTGCAATCTGCCAATTTTCCCGGGTTGCCCTGTTTATGGTCCCGTCCGGTTCTTGAGTTTTCCAGATCTCCAGTGGTGATGATAGTGTCGTTAGTCGGGGAAAGTGAGCCCGAAATAGTTCGGTCATCGTTTCTTCCCCGTTAGAGGTGTACGCCCCTGTCTCTGTAACCAGGGAGTTTATTGTTTGCTGATTGTTTTTTGATAGTGTTTTTTGGAGTCTGGCACATGCTGGGGTGTTTTCAATGCTCTCGCAGTGCCTTCTCCAAGATACTCTTTTTGCCCTTCTCAGCTCTTGATTGTACTCGGTTAGGGATGTCCTGCATTAATCCCAGTTCGCGGTTCTTTTTCCTGCATTACAGAGTACCCTGACTCGTTTTCTTTTTTTCTTCAGGTCAGACCCCCACCAGGGGACATCCCTGGAGGAGTTTAGACTAGTCGGGGGTCAGTTTGTTTCAAATGCTGTGGTTGTAGCTTCCGTCAGTTAATCCACCGCAAGCTCCAGATCCGTTGCATTTCTTATTGTGCTTTTCGTAACCGACAGTTTACGCTCAAGGTCGAAACAATAATTACCCCAGTTCGTTTTACGAGGGTTGCGAAAACTTTCAGAATCTCATTTAATATACGTTAAATCAAACCTTATGTGTCTGTGATCTGAACAACTTACCTCATCAGACACATGCCAATTTTTAACAAAGTTACCCATGTATGATGCAGCTAGTGTTAGTCTAGTATCTCCTGCCTTTGACTGTTTACAAAGATAGGTTTATTACCCCTATTCATAATGTCTAAATTATTTGCCATTAAAAATTGAAAGATTGACTCACCTCTGTTGTTGGTGTTCGTGCTTACTTAGATAGTGTGATGTGCATTGGCGTCGCAGCCAATGACCAAATGAGATCCATTTCCTCTACAGTCCCTCACTAACTGCTCCACAGTACTGGGTGGTGGTGCTTCTGGATCATCGTGAGGGAAGTATGCCGATCCAATAACGATATGACTCGGTCTCCTTCCCCCCGATGTTAACTTTATTGCCACAAGATCTCTGGAACAGAAGTTAGTTAGTGGCAAAATTTTGATATTTTTTATAATTAATATGCAGGCCCTGGGTCGCTCAGAGGTTCTACTGTAAAACAATTCCTCTCGTACTCCCGAGAGACCTTTGATGGTCCCCTGTTTACCCAGGGTTCCTGAATGAGGGCGATGTCACAGTCCTCCATCACCTTGCACAGTACATCCTAGACAGCCTTGCTGTGGTGAAGATTCACCTGTACCACCTTCACTCTTTCTCTCCAGCGCTCGTTATTACTCGGAAGCTTACCCTTCCGAGACTGTAGAAAGCCTTGAACTGAGCTTGCTCAAGGTCCCTAATTGACGCCGGGTCAATTGAGAAGGCCAGCGTTTGTCCCTTCTCCTCTACTTTTCGGCTCAAGGTCAGCCAGTCTCCCACTTTTTAGGCCTGGATTTTGAAGGTCTAGCTGGGACCTAACTAACTTTTCCTCGACGGTCTCTGGTATCCAGACGAGGACCTGGGCCTTTTTGGAAGGTCCTTTGTTTTAACCACGGTTAAAACGCCCCTCTCCCATAGTTCTAATATGCCAGCAATTCTTCGAATCTCTTCCGTGTACCTTGTCCCGTCAAACTGCGGAGGATTCCTGCTCCCTGATAGAGTTTCACCCAGCACCGCTAAAATTTTGTCTTGGACCAGGTCCGCTTGCTTCCGGCTCAACGTTATGTCAGGATGTCGTCTATGGATAACCGCCAGTCTTAGTTCACTAGCAGCCCTACTGTAAGAGGCATCAGTCGGCCCCGTATGACCCCTGGCTCTTGTTTTCGGGCTGCTTTGCAGAGGGAGGTGTGCTCGAATCTGAGTGTGGTCTTTCCTTTCCCACACTGTCTCCCTCGCTTTCCTTGGCTCTACTTGGCATCGGTCGGGCCTTTTCCTTGGTCCAGGTATCCGCCGCCATCTTTCTTGCTTTCATGAGCTTTCTTCTTTGAGCTCCCGATAGCTTTGGTTGTTGCAGGCCAATTTTGCTCATCCCTGCAGCTATCTTCTCCACTTTGGCAGTCTTTTTTGACGATCTTTCACCCGCCGTACTAGCGACTACCTCAGTTGTTGTTCCGTCAAGAGTTCCACTAGAATGTTAGTGCAGGAGTCATTTCTGAGTCCTCCTCTGGTTTAGTAATGTTTATTTTTTCTTCAAGGTCTATATTTGATCCCACAAGTGTAGGGGAAAGGGTGGTCTACACTCCGTTTGTGACGCTTGATTTTGGCTCAGGCGCCATTCATCCTCTTGCCACGGGTCGCATGACACCTTAGGATTAAGCCTGTGGTATTGTGTGAAATTGTGTATTGAAATATGCTGTTAATTATGGAGTGAATTAACAATAAAAGACGTTTATTATTATTATTATTATGTGATATGAAGTAATAATTCTATGTGTCATAATTATTACATGGCAAACCTATATAACGATACGGAATCCTTAGGGCGCGAGTTCTACTTGCACTTGTCCGTCTTTTTTATTAAAATTTTGAAACATTCGTTCGTTAACTCACCCTGTACAATACAAATAAGGTGATGAATATTTATAAGAAAAAGTCAGTCTATCGAGACTACTGTGGGAACGTTTGCCACCTCGTGCATCCGAACCACCAAAATTTAAAAATAAAAAAAGGCTATAATGGGCGCTTAAGATCATGAAACCATAACCCAAACACTAGCAATGATTGTGCAGGGTTCAGGGTTGGACTAGTATAAGAAATACTACTACTACTATAAGAACAGTATTATTGTTCTTTATCATATAAAAAATAAAGGAAATAAATATCTAAGTAGTAGTAAGTAACGCTGGGCAAGTGTGGATTAACAAATATTTTATGGTATACTTGTATTAGTTATACTATTGTCATGCATGAAGGGGGAAGGGGAGAATGCAAACAGTTTATTTCCTAAAGTGTCCTTGTTTATTTTCTTCGTGCCGATACGGTATCAACGTAGGCCGCAGGGTTGGTTAGGGAACGATATGATTGATCTGGCAGATTAACTGGGTGTCTTTCTCAGGTTTTGCCCGGTTTAAACACAAAATGTGCTGATGTTTGTTTGTGTAAACTTTGACCGAGTAGACTCGAATTTAAATATACGGTGACTAAGTTTCTAAAAGTGTCAAACGCGACGTTTAGTTGACAATAGTGGTGATAAATATGTGGTCGGTTTTCTCAATGGTTTCCATAATGTTTACAAATTATCTAAATTTTTTTTCTATATCATAAGCAACTAGACTAATACAGGGTGTTACTTAATGATAGGCCATAATTCCAAGACTGCATTCCTGAATCAAATTCAAGTGGAAAAGTTCATATAAACATGTGTCCTAAAAAGTCTGGTTTTCAAGATACAGGGTGTCAAAATTTAAAAAAAGAATCTCGGTTTTTTATTAATATCTCAAAGATTCGTTTGCCGATTTTGGTGAAACTTGGCAGTGTTGTTCGCTGTGATAAGACGCTAAGTTAGCACTAACTAGATGATAATTATGAGTTCCAGTGGCGTCCCGGGGGGCAGACGAATAATATTGACAAAAAAATGTACGCCACTGACTTGTTTAAAATTTTTATAGCGTTATCGGGTTAAGCAGCTAAAAATACAACTTAGTTGTCTTCTGATATTTTTTCGTATCTTACTTCGTTTCCGAGAAAAAAAAGCTACTTCATTGCAAATCGAAAAATTTTTTTATGAGAAGTCAAAATGAATATAAAATTATAAAGAGGTTTAAAGAAGTTTGTCTCTTTTGCTTTCCATCAAGTCCTCACTGGTCTGGTTGGGTGGATTGATCGACTGTCGCGAGATGTCGCCACGTGCAACGTCTCGCACACATAATTATTAAATATAAAATTGTACAACATTTAACAAAAAGGACAGATCTGCAGGCAGTGGCGTAGCGCTAATACTGCCAACGTCTGCCACCGCGGGGGGGGGGGCGGGTCTCATGGGGGCCCAGGCCCCTCTCCTTTTTTCTTAAGGTACTAGACACTGACGGGTTGTTATTTCTCAGTTCTGTAGTGGTTGAAGTCGGGGTCTTCTTGTTTGTAACTTTTTCTGATTTTATAATTTACATTATTTTGTATGCGTTTTTCGCCATGTTGTAGGGCTTAACCCGTTAGTATTTCTATTACTGGAGAATCTCCAACAACCTTAAAAATATTAAATTCCACTTGGGCTGGAAGGGTTCAATCACTACTAGCTGTAAAAACTCAGATATAAAGATATTGTCAAGGCAAGAAACCAGTGTAGCATCTCAAATGCTTCAAGAGCGAGAATTGGATTTAGGAAAAGCATCTAAATGGTTAAAGTCAGCTTTAAGCAATGTCAACTAATTTAGAAGTCGTAACGTAAAGAAGGAAGCGGTTATCACTCCAAAATCATGGAAAATTAATTTGGAATTTAAGAATAAAACTCAAACTGAAACTCAAATATAATTTATTTATCCAATAAACATATGAAACATAAGATGTTCATACATATTTCTTTATACTATGGGTAAATAGGGCAATACCGCGATTATAAAGAACTGATAGCACAAGGCACAGAAGGACTGTGCCTGTGTGTAAAGCCCAAGGAATTATGAACTAGAACTAAGAAATAGATAATTTTAAATATATATTTTAAATATATTCATTGGCAAGGCGAGGACCGACCCAGGGGCAGGGAAGAGAAGAGGAGAAGGAGGACAGATATTAAAAAAAATATGTAAAAAAATAAGTAAATAGGTGCAAGCAGCCCAGCAAGGTGGTTATATAATATTTATATAATCTAAAAATCTAAACACATCACAATATGCGGGAATACAACAAAAAAAAAGGAATAAAAGTGGCTAAACTTCACTTCTCTGACTCTCTAAAAGATACATAATCCCTAAATTTATTAGTTGAAAAATCTTTAACGTTATCAGGTAAGTTATTCCAAGTTTGAACTGCTTTAAAACTAAATGATTTTTGAAAATTTGCTGTGCGATGCTGAGGTATTCTAAAGTAATTTAAATTTCCTGTCTGATAAGGGTGATTAAATGACTGAAAATGCGTTCTCAAATAGGAAGGTTCTCCATTTTTTAAAAGTCGAAACACAAATTTATACATGTGGTATTTTCTGCGGTTTTTCATATTTAGAATAGAATTGTCATTTAGATATGGAGTTATATAATATATGATTTCTAAAAGGAATATTAAATGAATATCGCATACAGGAATTTTGAATCTTTTGTATAGAGTAAGATATTTTTTCTGTTAATGAGTCGCCATATACTACATCTCCATTATCAAATAAAGACAAAACAAGTGTATTGCACAGATAATATTTAGTCTTAGAAGGAAGAAAATGTTTGAGATAGTACAATTTTATCAAGCGCATATATGCAATTTTAAGTTTGTTTTTTACATGTGCCTGAAATGTGAGGCCAATATCAAAATAAAGGCCCAAATTCCTGGCCTCCTTGACCACTGGTAAGGGGTCATTACCAATACTTATGTGAAAATTATCGGAGATGAAGAGCATTGCTATTATTATTGAAAAAAATAATGCAATCAACTTTAAATTATGTTCTTCTGCATAGGAGTTGACACTCACCAAATCCTCATTAAATTGTATTTGAGCAGTCTGCAAACTTTGAGTGGGAAAAGATATATATAACTGTGAATCATCAGCATATTGTTGTAGTTCTGTGTATTTTAAAATGTCAATCATATCCGCAACATATAAAGAAAATAACAAAGTCCCTAAGATGGAACCCTGTGGTAGTCCTGTTCTCATTGGTATGTAATTGGACTTTTGTGTAGTAGATTCTGATTTAAGAATAACACAGTGAGTTCAATCATTGATGATATGATGCATTATGTGACAGTCCGAAGTAGTGAAGTTTAGCCAACAACATTCTATGATTTATAGTGTCGAAAGCTTTACTAAAATCTAGCAAACCTAAACATGTGTGTTTCTTTCTTTCTATATTTAACCGGACTTTATTAAGGAGATGAACAAGACTAGTAGTTGGACTAAAATTCTTACGAACGCCTTATTGACAATCTGGAATTACTTTAATTGAGTCAGCAAAGCCACATAATTTCTGATAAATATATTTTTCTATAATTTTGGATACTACTGGCAAGATGCTAATAGGCCTTAAGTCTCTTAGTTCTTTAGGATAAGAAATTTTACCTAATGGTTTTATGATTGCCCGTTTCCATAGTGTAGGATAAAAATTCTCTAAAATACAACTATTTATTATGTGTAATAATGGCCTTAGACAAAAAGATAGACATAATCTCACGTCTCTTATTGATAATGAATCCTCACCGATAGCATTTGTATTTATGGTGTTTAAAAGCTTGTTGATATCTAACTCGTCTAATAATTTAAAATTTAGTTGTGATGTTTCATTTTTATGCCTATTTAATTTATAAAATTCTATTTTTTCCTCTCATGTAGAGTCTAATACAGCGTTACAACTTGCAAAATATTTATTGAGAATTGTTGCATCAGAAAATTCCAAAAAGACAGAAAAGACAATAAAAGCCAGCCTAGTCGAGAGAATTACTGTAAATTAAACGTATATTACAAAGTTTTTTATATCAATCAGATTGGTAACCGTTTTAAGGGTATATATACTCTTCTAAATAAATTTGAATTTTTATTCCCTCGATTTTGATAATTGGAAATAACACTTTAGCCACAAACTTTGTAGAAGTAACCACAGCTTTGTTGTTAAAAATTATTAAATTTTTTTAAGAAATAGCTCATCTCAGCAAAGCTTAAGTCACTTTTCTCTACTTTCCATAGAGGCAGAAGAAGCTCTTATTATGGAAAACAACACGTTATTAAGTTATTTGCAAAAGCAAAGGCTCGAAAGTAGCTTGTGTATGGGACGCATTAGTTTGTAAAAATACGTTTTTTATTTATTTTATAGTAATGTTCGTATTCCTTTCTTTTCATCGTCTAAATTTCTAATTTGAGCTGTTTTTTATTAATAAGTTTTTGAAATGTATAAAACGTACAACATATACGTATACATACAAATATAATTGTATGACTGCTTTTTTCCTGTTATGGGTTAGTTGAACAGATGCCTTGTTGCATATATTGTAAACAGGGTGAACTAAACCTCGCCCAATAACAAAATGTAATACTTTGATTGTATCATTTATGAATAAAGACCTTTATTATTATTATTATTATTATTATTATTATTATTATTATTATTATTATTATTATTATTATTTGATGTGTTTTAGGTACAATAAGTATATGCTTTTTTTATGAATTTTTATCATTAAAACGTTTTGTTTCTTTTAGTTTTTAAATAAAGACTTATATTTCAAATAACTAAAAGTATCATTATAAAAAAAGCAAAAATATGTAAAAAGTGTACAATATAAGAAGGGGCCTGAATAAATTTTCGCGGAGGGGGCCAGAATTTATCGCTACGTCACTGTCTGCAGGGTTACGGTTAATGGTGTAAAAAGGGGACAAAACTGGAACACTTACATGGCTGCCTCAAAAGCTATATTTTGGTCATTTATGTCTCATAATGTAAGAGTAAGCTATTCATGGAAACCACAACAACAAAGCTGTGGTGACTTCTACAAAGTTTGAGGCTAAAGTGTTATTTTCAATTATTAAAAAATCAGCAAAATCTCTTCTGATTTTCAAAGAACCTATTTGTTATTTTAGAGGCGCACTCAATGTAACTATTTCTAAAAGAAAGGCCGTTAGAATATATCTGCCGTATGGTTTCCGCTGATCTAAATAGCTCCTCTTCAGACAAAGTTATTAAAAATTGAGGGGATAAAAATTTAAATTTATTTAGAAACATATGTATACCCTCAAAGCGGTTACCAATCTGATTGATATCAGAAACTTTGTAATATACATGTAATTCACAGTAATTATCTCGACTAGAAAAGCCATACTTTGTGTCTGTACTGGACACATCAAAGTATTTTTTTGGCTTATATTGTTTTTATCCTTAAATTCCAAATTAATGTTCTATGATTTTGCAGTGATAACTGCTTCCTTTTTTTACGTTAGGATTTCTAAATTAGTTGAGATTGCTTAAAGCCGACTTTAAACATTTAGATGCTTTTCCTTTCTCGCTCTTGAAGCATTTGAGATGCTACACCGGTTTCTTCCAAAATCTTAGAACATATTGTCAAAATCATTATAAATTCGAAATGTTCAATTAACTTTAAAAATCTGCCCAACTTTGTGAAGGGATGTTAAAAAATTCAGTTTCTATAAGCTCAAGCACACTGGAGTTATTAGTAGGGCAAATATTCTTACGACGAATGACAGATTTCAGTTGGTGCCAAACATGTTCGATGGGATTAAATATACAATGGTATGGTGGAAGCCTAAAAACCCTAGATTTTTTGCATAATTATCATAGAAGTATTCCTTTTGTAGTTTTAAACTTTGTAAAACCACAATTAATTGCCTTTTGGTGTAATCTTCCTGAAAATGAATGTCATTATCATACATGTAGTTTTGGATTGTTGCTTTTGTGTCATTTGAGGAGGGAGTCTTGGTCAACTGCCTACTACGGTAACTTGCATTGTCCATTACAATTACGCTATTCGGAGGTATATTTGGAATTAGTTTGTTTTTAAACCAATCTTCAAATAAATCAGCAGTGGTGTCCTCTTGGTAATCCAGAGAAGAATCTTTAATGCTTTTTAACAGGCAGAGAAAGTCTATTTGGAATCCATCCGTCTTTAGATCCAGCATCGCCATTCCCGAATTCTACTGGATTCCATTAAAACTTGTCTTTTGTTAATTTTTTTAAATCTAAAACCCATGTGTTGGATACACTTCCATAACGTTGTTCTGCCACATTTACCGCCGGTTTCATCTTTTTCAAGTCTCTTAATTAAATTATCTAATGTAGGCACGCTTTGTTCCTGGTATAACTTGTAAATTTTACGCCATATTATATCTTGATCACTTCCATCTACCTTCGAGAAAATGCCAGTATCTGTTTTTTTTTCCTCGCTAAAATGGGATTATTTACAGTTTTCCATACAGTTGATGTTGGAATTTTTGTTAATGTGGCCGTTTCTTCTAACGCTGCTTGCTTGCTGACCGCACGTTCAATAAGAGTTGAATAAACATTGTTTATAACTTTCTCAGTTTCCACAGAAAAGTGTTTTCTGCTTTTCGACGGGGTTATCTCCTGAGATACAATTGGGCTCGCACATATTTTCCATGACTCACATACGATTAAACAAACGCTGTATTACACACTCATGAGGGCCCACCATAGGCACCGTAACTATAGATCCGACACGCCATTCATAAATGCTATAAAATTGTGATGCCAAAATCGTTTGGTGGCGAGACGCTGTGAGGAGCTAGGTGACACCGGGAGTGGGGATTATGCTGCCTTGACATATGCATGCGACAAAACTCCAGGAAAACAACATCCGCTATGCCGAGTATTGCCGAGTCGATGCGGATGGCCACGAAAATGATGAGATCTGGGCGAATCCTTTATTACTGCGTTGCCATACTACAGATTTTTTACAAGGTTTTAGGCAATGTTATATATTTCCCACATCATGTTAATCATAGAAGTTAATACTTTTAACAGAGTAAGCCCAGAGAACTACGTTTTCTGTGGCGTAAGTCTGGCAAACCAAGTGGAGGGGAGCAGCTTGCATGTTGATTTACTTTACACTGGAATACATTGATGACAACACGTTTAATTGTTATTGTTCGGTCTAATAGTTACGATGTCTATGGGGCCCACCATGAGACCCGGGCTCCCCGCGGTGACAGACGTTGGCAGTATTAGCGCTACGCCACTGCCTGCAGATCTGTCCTTTTTGTTAAATGTTGTACAATTTTATATCCGGTACGTGTGCGAGACGTTGCACGTGGCGACATCTCGCGGCAATCGAGCAATTCACCCAACCAGACCAGCGAGGACTTGACGGAAAGAAAATGAGACAAACTTCTTAAACCTCTTTGTAATTTTATATCCATTTTTTAATACTCTCACATTATGAGATAGCCATCACAATGTGCTGTAAAACAACTTATAAAAAAAATTTCAAGAACTTTGGATCCGTTAAGGCAATAGTGCAAAGAAATATACCTCTAGTTAATAATGAGAACATTGAAATTGCTATTTTGGGATATTTCGCCCCGCATATCCAACCATGTCTATAAGACAAGCTGCCTTAAAGTCAGGATTATCCATATAGTTCAAAGAATTTTATGCTAAGATAAATTTTATCCATACGCATTTGCCATAGTCCAACATCTAAAAGAAAACTAGTTTTCCAAGACGAGTGGCATTCATTGGGCACAAGGAAACAATTTTTTTTGGGACAATATCATTTGGACAAACGAAGCTAAATTTACCAAAAATGGTGCCTTTAATCGACATAATTCCCATTATTGAAGTAATTCAAATTTACATGTGTTTAGAGAGCAAAATTTTCAAGAATTATGGCAGTTTAATGTTTATTGTGCAGTTGATGGCGTCGTGGCACTACATTTTTATCGAGAAAATTTAAATGGTAAGTTAGACATTTTTGAATCATTTTACACATAAAATGTGCTATTAACTAATAGAAAATTTTGAAACCGACTATTTAGACAATTTGCCGCTCACTGTTCATAGAAACCTGTTTTGCCAGCATGATGGCGTACCTGCACATGGTAGCTACCTCATCGATAATTTTTTACGAAATGCTTGTGATGATCCATGAATCGCCAGCAATGATCCTTTCCTTTGGCCACCCCGCTCCCCAGATCTAACAGTGCTCGATTTTTTTATTCGGGGTACAATTAAAGATCGAGTGTATAATACTCCCATAACAACTATGAAAGATTGCATGCAGCGAGGGAGGAATAAGTTTTATAAGTTTGCAAATCTAAGTCCCATGTCAATAGGAAAAGCGACCCATGAACAAGTGTTGCTTAGATGCGAAAAATTTCTGGAAGTTGAAAGACGTCA
This sequence comes from Polydrusus tereticollis, assembly GCA_963920685.1. Classification (NCBI taxonomy): domain Eukaryota; kingdom Metazoa; phylum Arthropoda; class Insecta; order Coleoptera; family Curculionidae; genus Polydrusus; species Polydrusus tereticollis. The sequence goes on from OY987328.1 coordinate 72,806,963, forward strand.
GTTTGAACATTTACTAAAAACAAATTAGATAGGGGTTTCCATTTGAAAGATTTTTTGCAGTTTTCTTAATTTCATTTTTAATCGTATTGTTTAAACACCCCCCATAAAGTTCTTGAATATTTCTATAATTTGTTTTACAGCACATTTTGATAGCTTCTGTTTTGGCGGATATCCAATAGCAAATGTGTCACATGTTCTTGATATAACTTTTTCACATTCTCCGTAACTGATAAATACGTTTAAATAATTTTCGTTTGTATAATTTAAGCGCCCCGGCATGATTATTGATAATTTTCAAATGGTAAGTGACAGCTTCATACATTTCTTTAACATTTGACTGTTTTCAACGCAGTCATAGCTAACTAGGAGTAATGGGCATGACACGGTTGCTGATAGGCTTTCTCTGAATGTAAAGAATGATCTGTGCAAAATCAAGGAGTGATGCGATGCGAAGTTGCTATCCTTTAATATTTCAATGACTAACATATTAGGATTTTGCTGTGGTCTGGATAATGTTTATCTGGAGGACGAGGCAATCTCTATGCCTGATGTTAGTAAATTTTTGGGACTGTACATAGACACCAATCTTAAATTTGAGAACCACATAGTAAATTTGTGTCAAAAGCTATATATCTTCTGGTTGCTATGCCATTAGGATTATCTCAAACAATCTGGGTTTTCCTTTGGCAATAGACTCATATTATTCTCTGATTGAATCTTATCTTCGTTATGGTATTTGTTTTTGGGGATCTTGTGCGTAGTACTTGTTCGAATCTGTGTTTGTGTTGCAAAAACGGGCAGTCAGATATGTGTGTGGTGCTAAGGTTCGTGATTCTTGTCGTCCTTTGTTTCTTAATAACTTAATATTACCTCTTTGTTGTAGGTATATTTATCCTTGAAACTGTTTGCTTAATGTTTAAAAAATATCAAGGTAAGCTGTCTATCCCCACCCATTATAATACACGTCAATCATTTCTACTAAACTTACCAATTCCACGATCTAGCCTAATTAAAAAATCTTTAATTTATGGCGGAAAAAAAATCTTTAATCACTTACCACTTCATTTGAGAAAGCAACAGTGCCTGGGGAGGCTTAGGAGACTAACCAAAAAACTATTACTAGAAAAAGTATATTACACTCTTGATGAGTATTTTGACGACATGTTGAGATAAAAATGATCACGTAAGCTAACTCGACTATTTAAATTTTGAATTATTATTCTTTACTTGTTTTCTAATATATTTATTAATTTTATGTTGTTTTGACTTTAACGATTTAATCATGTCTTATTTTATTTAATGTTGTTGTACTCTTGTGTTCTGTTTGTTATCACCTCGTTACCCTTGTATATTATACCTTTGTCAACAAGATAGATATTCTTAGGACAATAAAGGATTTTTTTATTTTATTTATTTATTTTTTTTTTGATTAACCAACTAGGAATAATTCAACTTAATATCCGCAGCAAAATTGTCATATAAAAATATTAAATTGGCAATATTTCGAAAACTACAAATTTTCCGAACGGTCCACCTTAAACAAACTTATTATTTTTAATGCTAAATAAGAAATAATTATAAAATTTAGGTATATAATCGGAAGTGTCACTCTACTGAAGATATTTTAGTCGTGTTGCCCCCAGCAGCATTAGCATAGTGTCAAATTTTCAAAAAATTTCTATGTTTAGTTTTTCATATATAGATCGAAGCGGTTCTCGGTGGGACACCCTGTATATAGTCGAGTGGCAAAAAAGTCGCGCATAATGCCTTTAACTTTTCAATTACCTCGTATACGAAAAAGTGACCTTTATGAAAGTTGTTCAGTAAATTATTCCCCACATTTCTACCTGCATGAACTTTTTCTGTCATTTCTGGTTTGGCTGCCATAGAGACCAACTTACTTTTTTTAAATAGAACACACTGCATATGATTGCATATTTGGATTTTACTGGGAAAACTCTGAATTTTTTGTATTTCAAATTTTTATTTATTTAAAATTGTAACAAACTTTATAATAACAAAATAATAGCCAAGAAAATTGAACAACTTAACATCGGAATAATAAACAAGTGAAACCTTTTCAGTGGATCAGGTGTTCAAAATAATCACCATTTTCTGTTAAGCAGAGCGCCAGTCGATCCCTGAATCCGTCTACAACGTTTGAAAGGAAGTCCTCTGGAATAGAATTCTGACTTTTAAAGATTCTAAGTCATCTGGACGGTTAACGTAGACTGTTCTTTAAATGTCCCCACAAAAAGAAGTCCAGCGGGGTTAAGTCCGGGGATCGCGCTGGCCAGTCAATAGCACTTCTTCTGCCTATCCAACGTCCTGGAAATTGTTCGCTTATGTATTGTCTAACATTTGCGTCATAATGCACAGGTGCTCCATCTTGCTGGAACCATACCTGTTCGCTTATGCCATTATTTACACCCGGTAAAACCATTCAACAAGAAGGAATTATGTGATTCCTGAAAAGGTCCAGATATTTCTCGCCATTCAAATTACCATCTATGAAAGAGATCCCACAATATGTCTACCAACTATGCCCGCCCAAACATTAACTTTTTCGGGCCTCTGAGTATAACCTTACTGGACCCAGTGAGTATTCTCAGAAGACCAATAAGGATAATTGTGTCTATTAACAATGCTATTTAAATAGACAATAGGATGCAACTTCTTCTGCTTAAACAATTTTTTCACTGACTGATGAGACACATTAAAATCCATTGCCATTGACCTGGATGATTGTGTTTTTGATGATTTTCATGGATGCATAATATCCAAAGCTTTGTCTCCCCCGGTTGCTGTTTTAGGTAGACCCGATCTCTTCATATTTCCGTGACCGCTCATTACTAAAAGTTCAACTCATTGTTTCTCATTCAGTTGAACCATAGTGTAAACAAATTAGAAATCAGACAACAGAAAATTAAACAGGAACTCAAAATTGACACTTCTTAGGTCGCTGTCATAAAGACACCTTGACTCAGCTGGTGGGTATTAGGTAGGAATAATAATTATGAATAGGAAGTTTTTTATTTTTCAGCTGTCATTATCTCGGAAACGCTTGCAGATAGGTGGAAATTTGAAATACAAAAAATTCAGAGTTTTTCCAGTAGAATCCAAAGATGCAATCATATGCAGGGTGTTCCATTTAAAAAAAGTAAGTGAAAAGTCTTTATGGCAACCAAACCAGAAATGACAGAAAAAATTCATGCAGGTAGAAATGTGGGAAACAATTTACTGAACATTTTTTATAAAGGTCACTTTTTCGTATACGAGGTAATTCAAAAGTTACAGGCATTCTGCGCGACTTTTTTGCCACTATGTAAATTGTGGAGGTAGACCGCCTGTGTTTTGAATTTGAACATACTGGGCAGTAAATTTGCTACTACAGCTTTTGCAGCTTCAACATCAGAATGTAGAGAAGAGACGTTTCAGATTCGTTCATTTTTACGTACAAAATTTGTGGATATTTTAGCAAATATTTGCTGACATTGACTCTTTTTCATGGTAACCGTTGTATTACGGTTGTTGCATTGCTACCTCTATAGAATACACAAAAATGCATATTTCATAATTGTTATTTAACATAATTTAAATGAAAATGAAACGTAGTGCATGATGATGCAAGGTAGCCTGCTTTTTTGCACAAAATATTCACATAAAACCAGCTCATTTTGCAACGTGTTACAAACAGCTATTTTATATTTTATAAATTAAGACCTGGATTAAAATAATAGGCGTCATTATTTTGACTTTAAGACTATTATCTTGGTGTCCAGTTTAATCAACTTCTTCGGCAGGTATCTGGGCCATCAATGCATTTATTTTATTTTATCTATCAATTATTTACTTATAATACCTTACAAACGGTTGCTATGAACATTATCATAATATCATAGGAAATATTAGCGGGCGATAAAGTTCATAATGTCCGGTGATTTTCGTAATGCCCGGATTGCCCGGTAATTATCATTAAAGAAAATATTCACCAAAATTTGTATTTATTTTCACCAATTCTTTTACATAATATTATTCTGTTTTTTCTATGTTAAATGTACAATTTTTGAATGTTCCTGAGAGAGAAGCTGAACCGACTATGAAATTTTGCGACTCGATTGCTGAGTTTCTCGATGTGTATGCGGATTCCTGCTCCATTTCAACATTAATTAACATATTTTCTTTTTCGGTAACAGAGCTAGCTATCATTTTTGCTATTCGGTTTTTCGACGTGATGCTTTCCTCTATATAACCCTCCGCTACGTTAGTACTCTTCCACTTTCCGTGTAGCTTATGGGTTGCAAGGGAAGCACCACCCTCGATAAGAAGTGCGGACGAGGTCCGACGTAGGCAATGTCCTGTATATTCCTTGGCGTTTTCTAAATTAAAACATTTTGCTATGATTGAAGGAACACGTCCTAGTGTATTTTTACCCAGAGGTATAGCTATTATTACAATTTCGGTATGTAACGAAAAATCTGCGCTTCTTAATTTCCTTTTGGCCTTAATGCAGGGTACGGTCTAACCAATTATAAGGCATCTGTTTGGTCTCCTTCGATTATAGTAAAACTTTTTGGCGTAGCAGTTTTAGTTTCTGGTACCTTGACAAGCATAACAGGCCCCTCTTATCCTAAATATCATTAATGGTCATTTTTACCATCTCATCCCGTCTTAGGCCGCCAAAAACTTCCATTATGAGTACCACTTTATGCAGCAGCAAAGTATCATTCGGCGCATTTTTGATAAAAGGTAAAACTTGTTCACCTTCCAAAACTTTTGACTTTTTAGGAAGATATTCCGTTGATTTAACTTTTAAAAATGCTTTTAATTGACAATTACTTAAAATATTAATGTTTTACTTTACTATAAGTTCAGACTTCATATGGGAATATTTTGTCCAAAGGCTATTTTGGGTATATTTTCCGACTAAAATAAAATAAAAATAATTAAAAATTGTTATTACCAATGAGCAAAAGGGTTACATACCAATTCCTGAAAGTAAGCCATCATTACTTTCCATTGTAGAAAATGTTCATACTCCTTGTCGTACAGAGCTTTAGACTTTGCCGGTATTAAGTTTTTCTTAGCATTTTCGGCATTTTCTAAAATATTTTGTGGAATTTCCATATTTTCGTTTGTAAAACGTAAAAGATGCTTAAAATAAACAACCCTTAGCAACCGTCAAACTTATTCTATGACAACCGATCAAAGCTCACTAAATACTACCTATCCCAAAGGCTCTCGGGCTAGTTGCTTTCGCCTTCCGGGCATTATAGTCTACTTAACGCCCTTGGTACATAAATAACTATTATGTACCACTAACAATCAGTGATTACTGCTGTGAGCTTCCAGATCGGCTAGTCCAGTACTGCGACTGCAGTATGCATCAATAAGTAAAGTGGATATAAATCCTTTCTTTCCAAGGGCAGAACGATTTAAAAGATATTAGAGAAGAATGCTTATCCCGCATGGCTTCCGGCAATCTACAGGTAAAGCCTAATTTGGCGCCAAGGCACGCAATCCAACGTAAGTACCGGCTTCGTTTCAGTAATTATAAGTTCGAACCGAGATTTTTTGAAATTTTTAATATTGACCACTAGCGTAGCTGAGAGGCAAATAAGCGAATACGTGTGTACTAAGTACAGATGATGATCATGATGATTTGTTTGTAGCTTTAATGGCATTACTATGTATATAAATATAATGGGAGTGAGTGTATGACAAGAAGACATACAAGGCAAAACGGTGTTACTCGGGTTTCTGCATAGGCCATTTCTGCTAAAGTCTGTGCGTTTTAAGAAGTCCGCTAAGCCATAAAACCTCTTGAGCATTATGTCAGTGGCTCTCAAACAATAAATTATATTGAAGGTAATTTTGGATGTTGATGAATTACATTTTCTAAATAAAATAATTTAAAGTAAATAAAAAATTAGTTTAGGTAAAGAAAAATAATAATTTTTTAGCTTTTGTAGTATTCAGACAAATTAGTTTTACGAATTCTTTTTTATAAAGTTTTGGTTCTAAAAAGAACCGATTTTGTAGTCTTGCGACAGAACGTACCTACTTGTAGATAGGTACTACTAAAAGTAGTCTTCCTCTGCATTTGAAATTTCACCCATGCTTTCAGACTCATCAGAATCAACATCATCGTCATCATCATCATCATTCGTAATAATTAACGGTCTTACTTCGTCTATAACCTGTTCTGTCTCATAAGATTCAAAAATAATTTTTTCTGTGTGTTCAATGCATTTCCGCCATTCTTCTTTGCCCGCTTGGCTAAGCGCCTCCTCCCATAACTTTATAACGCTAGGCTTACCGATATTTTTACAGGCATGTTTGTCATAATAGTTCTTGCTAATACCCCATACCAATTCAATTGCTTTGTAATGACAATGGTAGGGCGGCAATCTCAAAACTTGATGTCCATATTTGAGGGCTAATTCGTCAACAACATACTTTTTTTAATTATTACTGCTCTTTACACTTGCTTAAAAGTTCACTTTTTAAATATAAATTTTCATGGTTTATGTTTTTCTTTGACAACCACTCTCTATTTCTTCCTTTTTCCAGCTGCTTGTAGGGAATTTCTCTTCGAGTCTCGTATGGTAAGAGGCATTGTCTAAAACAATTAAGGAAGGTTTTTCTAAACTTTTTAAAAGTTTTTCCTCGAACCAATGCTCAAAAATTTCAGCATCCATATTGCCGTGATAATCATCAGTTTTTTTTGTTGATGAAAATATCAAACTGGCATTTAAAACAAAACCTTCTTCATTACCAGCATGTAATATAATATACCTTTTTCCATTACTTGCACGGGTACTTGAATAACAATGCTTTGAGTCATCCTGCCAAGAAGTTCCGTTTACAAATACCCATGTTTCGTCAAGAAAAACAACTTGTCTTGACAATTCCGATTTTTTGTTGTTTAAATAATCCCTTAAAAATTGACATCTTTTCGAAACAACATTGGACAGCTTTATTTGAGACAGACATTATTTCTTGGAAAATAGTAATTATTATGAAGATTTAATTATAATAATCCCAAAATAATGTCATTATCGCAAAAGTATATACCTGACAAAATCTTTAACATATTTAACCATCCCGCACTTGAGCAAATTTTAATTGGTTCTTGGAAAATAGCGATTATTATATAGATTTAACTATAATAATAGCAAAATAATTTAATTATCTATTTAATTATTATTTATGCTCAACGCGTAATTCTAAGATAATTTTGTTTTGAAACCTCTGATTTCGCCCAGTAATAGAATACAGTAAACCAGTGGGATGTTCGGTGTGATCAAGTATAGCGAAGGTGCAAAGATATTGTAACTTAACCGACTTACTGTTTTAAAAGCCATAACATCCCTTGGTGATTTAATCCGATATCGGACTTCTTAAAACGCACAGACTTTACTTGGTGTGGCTTTGTTACTATTAGAAATTTGAAAAGGGGAGGTCATAAAATCATACTAAGTAATTTACGCAATAAAAGATTAAGGTATACCGGGTCCCCCACATAAAGTGTCCACCATTGGTAACTTTGTTGTTATTAAAGATATAAAATTGTTTAAATTAGCAAACTAGTAGTATTTTTATAGCTTGTTAAGATACAAGAATAAGAAAAACCATTGAGCATCGTGTTTTCGAGTTTTAAAGTAAAATAACATTTTTTCAAATGAAAATCCTTGTACTGTTTGCGATCGCCTCTATAAAGTGACCACCTGTGTTAAACGACCGGTTATGATTTCCCCATAGTTAAAAATGGAAATTCCATTATTTTATACTCCTCTTTACCGACCCATCTGTTAAACGACCACTGGCACTCATCATCGGAATTTTTAGTAAACATTAATGCTGAATGCACCCTCCATTAGGGGCAGTAAAACCCGACCCGACAATTCGTAAGAAATATAGGTATACAGGGTGCCCGAAATTGGTGCTGACAGTATTGCGACCTCGGAAACTAGAAGAGATAGGAAGGCGGTTAAATAGGGAAAGTTTTAGGCAATTATGTAAGTAGTTTATTGGTGCTTACGGATTGATTCTGGTTTTTTTGAGTTTTGAGATATTTTGAATAAACCAAAACGTTGCATTTTCTTAGATCTGTAGTAACTTTTTTATTACCCAATATTTTTTAAATCCGAAAACACATTATTATTGCCACTTTTTACATAGAAGATGCCTACCTGATCATATTTTGGTTACAACGTTTTGGTTTCCTTTAACCATCATCAAATTTCTTTACTTTTATGATCGCCAGATTGAATTCTTTACTCATCGAAAAGTACCTAATTTTTCCAATACTATGATATCAAACACTAATACAAAATAAAAATGTATAACCTCAAAATAACAAAAACAACATATTTACGAACATATTTGTCAACACCGACATATCGGAAAGTTCTTTTGCTTAAGAATGAAAGTTAATTAAGTAAAATATACTAAGGTTCAAAATGTCGACCATTTTTTTCAACGCATCGCTGACATTTTTTTTTTACAGATCTAGTTACACGATTAATGGTATTACGGTAAATATGACTAAAAATATTACTAGTTCGCTGCTCAAGAACTTGGCGAGTTTCAGGGGGATTAAATTCGTATACCTCATTTTTGACAAATCCCCATAAATAAAAGTCCAATGGGCTAAATTCCGGAGACCTAGCAGGCCAGCGCACAGGACCACTGGAAGATATTACCTTTACACCAATAAAAATGTTTGTACTTGTCTGGAATTATGCGCGGGACAACCATCTTGCTGCAGCCACACGTTATTAAATTGATCATTGGGAACAACTTCTTGAAGTGCAGGAATAATTTGATTTTGCAACATTGCAAGGTATCTTGGACCGGTCAATGTTTGGTCATAAATAAAAGGACCAATTAGCTGATTTTCTAAAAATAATTAAAAGTATGCAAAAGATCCATCGTAATTATTATAATATTGCTAAAAAAATTGTGAAGATAAATAATTCAAGCATTTTTTGCAATTAATTTAAACCAAAATAAAATATTTCTTACTAATTATTCCACACCACACATTAAATCCAAGGCAAGGGCCTAGCGACACTTAAAAGCACCGGGTTCCCATCATGCACTTTTTCCCAGCGTGCTTGTCATTACTTTCTCGTTTCCTACATATCTGTTTTTATTGGTGTGGTTTGTTTGGGCAAATCAATTATTATATTCTTTCAGAATAACAACATTCCCTTAACACCCGTCAAGGTATTTACCGGTACGGTGTGATCAGTGCATAAGCAAAATTAAAATCTAACGCTCCACCCAAGGCCATGTACATCGGCCGCCTGGCTTACGCCAGGTCTTTGGGCGCATTTTGGGCCGTATGCTTACGGCCCATATGCGCCCAAAACATTGTAAATAATATAGGCTAGGTTAGGAAATGTAAATAGCCTAGGCTAGTATATATTTAGTGGATAAGTTAGATTTATAACCAAATAGGTAATAAAGAATTTTAAAATGGAATGGTTCCCGTCAGATCACCGAAGTTAAACAGTGTCGAGCGCGGTTAGTACTTGGATGGGTGACCGCTTGGGAAACACCGCGTGCTACTTGGGATCCTCCTTGGCTTTGAGTCAGGCAGCAGCCTTTAACTCCCTTTCTTTATTCGGTGGCTTTAATCGGCCGAACTTCGTATTAACAATTTGGGTTGGGCAAAGCCTTAGTTAGTTGGGAGTGATTCGAGAGCGCATTTAAGCTTGTTCATGTTGCTTTTTTTTTTTTTTTTGTCAAAATCTGAATTTCTTATTTCTCCTTCATGTCGAGCCCTCCAGTTCAGTGCCTCCCCACTACGACTGGAGGAAGCCAATTCTTCGGGTATTTATAGGTGGAGCCTAGCGGAGATTGTACATGAGTCTGTATGATCAGTGGGTTAGTCGCGACGTCAGTACGTCTGAAGTAATTAGCAATAATTTTGTTATAAAATTCGTTTAAGGTAGGAATTTCAAAATCGCGATGTAAAACCCTATTGATAGCATACCGAGGAGCATCCGCAATGATTTTTAAGGCTTTATTCTGAAGTATCTGAAACTTGTTGTGTTCGGCCCTGCTTATCATGCACCATGTTGGCACACCATAAGTCAGGACCGGCCTGACCAAAGATTTGTACAAATTGACTTTTGTCCTGTAACCTATTTTGCTCTTTTTATTTAGGAGGCAATAAATGGCGCTAAGCTGCTTGCCAGCTTTCTTGAGCCTTAACTCTGAATTTTTCCGCCAATTTAATCTTTTATCAAAAACAAGTCCCAGATACTTGACTTCTTCAACCCAATTTACTCTTATGCCGTTTACCCGTAACAGGGTCTCGGGCCTTCTCACCGTGCTTTTCGAAAAGAAAATGGCCTTCGTCTTGGCCGGATTCAGACGAATCTTCCAGTCCGAAAGCCATTTTTCTAGTGAAATAATGTGCCTTTGCAGTCTAGACACCAATATCCTCGGTGTCTTTGAAACAGAAGTAATTGCAGTATCGTCAGCAAACAAAAACAGCTCATTAAATCTGTCCCTCGGAATGTCATGAACATAAATATTATACAGCACCGGAGCGAGAGGGGATCCTTGCGGAACTCCCGCCCTGATATGTTTCGGATTTGAAATCGCGCCTTCTGACGATACTACAAAACTTCTGTCCTCAAGAAAGGAAATGATGACCTTAATTAGATAATTGGGGGCCCCCAATCTTATTAGCTTTAATATCAGACCGCAGTGCCAGACCTTATCAAAAGCTTTCGAAACGTCAAAGAAAACCGCTCCCGTGTGTGCTCTTTTGTTAAAACCCTGTAGAATCCTTGGAGCCAATCTTGTAGTCTGTCTCACAGTACAATGTTCTCCCCTAAAACCAAACTGTTCGTCAGGGAGAACATTTCGCTCGAAAACAAAATTTTGCAGGCGTCTGAGAATTATTTTTTCGATTATTTTTGCCAGGCTTGACAATAAGCTTATCGGCCTATAGCTAACTACTTGCGTAGGATCTTCGTTTGGTTTTAATATCAAAACGACCTTCGCTTTCTTCCACACACACGGATAGTGGCCTTCTTCGATAATTACCTGTGACAGGTTTACTATGTCCCTGATAATATTTCCCGGTAGATTACGCAGTGCCGCGTTTCTTATACCGTCCAAGCCTGGAGCCTTCCTGATGTTTAAATTATTCAAAAAACCTTCCACCTCCTCCATAGTGACTTCTTGAATGTTTTGGACTGGATGATCCATGCCGCGATATATCTGTACCGTTCTGGAGATTCTATCATCTCTCCCTGGGTCGGCAGATGGGTTCTCGCTGAACTGATCGTAAAGTTTTTCGGCGAAAAGTTCAACTTTTTGTTTACAATCCGATATAATGACATTATCCTGGGCTCTGACGAACGACATCGGTTTCCGAGTGCCTTTCGTCAAGACCCTGGACATTTTGTAAATACTACCATCCTCCGCATTTAAATCCCTTATCCTAGCTTCCCAAAGAGAGGATTCACGCGCATTTAGTCGCTGCTTAATGACTGTATTTAACCTGTTCGCTTCAGCTTTTATTCGCGGATCTCCAGTACGATACGCCCTATTTTTCACTCTGTTTTTTTCCCTGATTGCTTCCCTTAAATCATCAGGTATGGTTCCAAACTTGGAAAAACCAGACATTCTTGTGACTGAAGCCGTTGCCAGAGCAACATTAATACAATCGGTCAAATTCTCGACCGCCTGTTCAATTTGCTGCTGTCCTCTTAGTTGAGGAAGCGGCTCGACTTCCTGCAGTAGAGTTTTGTATCGAAGCCAATTGGTGCTGGTTTTGGACTTGAATGCCCTTCCTTTCTCACGGGGATCGCCAAGCTCCACGATGACTGGAAGATGGTCTGAAGTTAAATCGTGCAAAACAACCGGCTGAGAAATTTGTCCTGTATTTTTAATCACAAAAATGTCTAAGATTTCCGGGAGCCCACGCTCAAAGAGATGCGTGTGAGTTTCCGGCGGTAAAATATGATAGTTGAACACATCTGAGTTGTTGAACAAGGCGCGACCTCTTGCTTCGGTTGTCCTACAACCCCAAACTCTGTTCTTAGCATTGAGGTCACCCCCTATTAACGTGGTTCGATCATTATCAAAAATCTTTTGGAGGCAATTGCCATTGAAATTGCGTTCCACCGCAGGGCCACAGTAAACCGATCCCAGGTACACACGCTTACCATTCTTCATTTTGACTACTATAAAAGTTCCTTCAATATGGAGACAATTCTCAGGCCCTGGTACTGCCTGAGCAATGATGTGTTTTTTAACCAGGATCATGGTTCCTTCTCCGCGTCTATCAGTACGATCATTTCTATACACATTATAGTTCGGAAAAGTGAATCTTTGGCCTTTCAGCCACGTCTCCTGGATTAAAAGAACATCAATGCCATTATCTTCCACAAAACCAATAAGTTCGAGTTTCTTACCAGTTATCACATTAACGTTTACCGTAGCAATCTTTAGATAAGCGACTTCTGACTGCAAAGCCATCAATCAGCAGAGTGAGAAAGAGTTGACAGCATATTTTTGATCTGAACCTGCATTACTTTTGTAAATTCGGCCAAGAAGCCCTGCATGGTGGCCTGCAGAGCCGTTTCCAGTGCCATTGATGCTGGTGTTTCACCTGTAGCCTTTGTGCCTTTGTTGACTTCGGCACCTGAAAGTATAGAATTATCTTGACTTCCCCACTGGAAATTACCCCTTGGAGGCAAAATCCGCGGTCTAGCCGCTTCCTCCTGCCTTTGTTTAAGTTGTTTAGGATGTTTGGGGCACCCCTGATAGTTGGCGGGGTGATCCCCTTCGCAATTAGCGCATTTTGCCTTGTCGTCCCTGCTCTTGGGACATTCGTATGAAAAGTGCGACTGGGCACATTTTAAACACTTTACTGGCGCCGTGCACCTAAATTGCGAATGTCCAAAGAGCTGACATCTATGGCATTGTGAAGTAGTTGAGCGCGCTTTTTGCGCTTCGACCTTAATTGACATAAAGTCAAGGTATGTCAAGTCAAAAATACTTTTTTGAGTCTTAGGCAAAAACACCAGCACCAGTGGCATTGGATTACCATTTTTATTGTGCCACCGAATGACGCGGGAGGGCGTGAAACCCAACTCTTCTAAATCGACTTTTATCTTATCCTCTGACCATGCCTCCAGGACTCCACGAAGAACTACGTGAAGCTCTTTTTCCTCCTGAAACCTGAAGGAGTGGTAGGGTACTTTATTAGCATCTAAAAACTTAATGATTTTACTATAGTCAACGGGAGTAGCCGGGTGGATTTTCACACCCTCCGCCAACGTCACTGCACGACCATAATCATATTTATTTGCTGCAAAATGTCTCGCAATGCTACTATATTTTTCTTTACATCTAATAATGATGGGCGGCACGCGCAGCCTCTTTGGGGCCTCGACCGTCCCAGTGTTATTGGAAGTCAAATTAATTACTAAATTTTTATCTACGTTAGTGCTGATATTTGTAGTATTGCTTGCATTACCTTGCGGTTTTGCCACTGTCTGGCCCAATTTCTGTTCATCAGCAACGACTTTTTTTGAAATATACACCTCAAGAGCGGAATTATTAGTTTTCGGAAGGTTGGGCCAGTCTGCGACTCCCGCCATCTTTTTATTTGCCTTATCTGGGTCAACACCATGCATTGCAGACCTTTTGCGGGCCCTCCTCCTTGGGGATCTCAGTGTACCACCACTTTCTGAAGCTTCCGAACCGGAATTACATTCCATATCGGACGAACTTAAAATATTTGTTGCATCCTGTGACGATAAAGATTTAACAACGCAGCCCACTGAGGTCCCCGCAGTACTTCTATCGATAGGATTTTTTAATTTTTTTTCGAATGGAATGTCCCTATCTAGGCTCAGAGTCTCAGCCATAACAATATCAGAGCTTAAATCAGTTAATTTTAATTTTTTATTATTACTGTCATTGTCATAAATATTTGATTTAGATTTTAAGTCATTTACCTCGGATTTTAGATTTCCATTCTCTACCTTCAAATCCCTTATGGCTGCTTTTAACTCTAGCAATTCAGTAAATCCGGCCTCCTTTTGCATGCGCGTCTGTACCTGCCATTCAGCCTCCTTTTCGTATAAGATTTTCCTCCATCTGGCCTCCATCCTTTTCTCTATATCCGCAATTCTTTCTTCGACAACTGAATTTGGATCTTTTCCCTCTGGCATGAACTCATCATCTGACGAAGATGGTGCTTCTTTTTCGGGGAGAGACTTGACCCCCCCGCTGTTTTCTTCCATTTTTCACTCTTCAAACTGCTTTTTTTTTGTCTTTTTTCCAAACTTTTCTTTTGTACTCTACCCAATATAGTTAAACTTTAAATAGATAAAGTTAAATGTTCCAAAATTAGATTATATAGCTCAAAAAGGCCAATCCACAGTCCTGAAATTCAAAAACTCACACCGCGTGCTCTTGTCTTAGGGAAGAGTGTAAAATGAATCGACATCAAAACCATCCTATTCACGCCGGACAGGCCGGATGAGATCGGATATCTCGTAGGATGAAGGTGCCGTTTCACACTCCCCAGTCGGTAGACCGCACGATTAAAAACCGTACGGTCGATGACCGGTTCAAGATGGCCTCTGATACGCCGACGACCGTAAAAAATAGTAAATAAAAAAAAAACATTAAATCCAAATCGTACTTGCAATCTGCGTGGTTCGAGTAACTGCGGGTTTTCAAAAGCCCAGTGATGGTGATTCTTTTTATTAAAGATTCCACAGTTGGTGAAATGTGTTTCATCTGTCCATAAAACATTATCCTAAAATGTGAGATTTTCTCGACATTTACCAAGATACCAATTACAAAAAATTACTCTCCTATATCAAAATCACCTTCTTGAAGTCCTTGTACAATTGTTGGCTTGTAAGGATGGTATTTAGCAACTTTAAATACATCGTGAACGGTGGATTTTGGAATTCCAAGCTGTGTGTTAGCGATTCTTGTAGATGAAGTCGAATATTCATCAAAATGTTCTAAAATTATTCTATTACGATTTTCGTTATCTATTCCATATTCTCTGGGACGAGGCTTTTCAAAACTGCCAAATTCTAGTAAGTTTCTAGTCAGTTTAGAAAAATACGCTCTGCTGGGTTGTCGTCTTTCGGGGTACATTCCAAAATAATTATCTGAGACGGACCTGACCCAGGTCCATATTTTTTAACAAATTTTTAAATATAGGTAAAAGTGTGTTTAAATTAAACTAGAGAAGTGAGTCAACAAGGTGTAATAACTAATTAAACATAACAACAATAAGTATGAACATTTAAATATTTTCTACATAATTTCAGCTCAATAAAAATTTGCAAAGTTAGGACATCGCTACGCACGGACTCCGCGATAGCGAGCCAGGGAACACCTAGAATGATCGCACAAAGAGGAGACGAAAAATGCGCGGACACTAAAAATCGGCTATAAATAGCTGAGCTGCAGGCTTCCACGGGGGGACGAGAAAAATTTTCTTAAGAATTTAAAATCTTAAAAAGGCTCTTCCAGCCACAGGGTTTCATAAAATATTGGGCTGGGATTCTCTAACTAAATTAATAAATTTTCAAACAAAAAATAGGTAAATATTGAAATTCCACATTTCTATCTTAAAACATAACTTCGTTTCTTGAGTCAAATATCTATTTTCCTACTATTAATATTAATTTCTTAAAAATCAACAAGGTTTTATTTATTTTAATATTTATTCAGATTTTAAAAGAGGGTTTAGGCAAAATATCGTTGTGTTAAAGGTTTCTCGTCTCATCACTTTATTTTTTAAATAATAAATATCTTACAGAATAAAAATTCATAATCTTAATATTTTAACATTTGCTAAAAAACCTATTGGGTGTTCTTGTTAATAAACCCAGTAAAATCCTCTATAATTTCCTTACTACTAACTAACCTGAACTAACCTTCCCCCTAACCGTAATTCCTCCTTTTCCCATCCTCCACGTGTGCGACATCGCTCAATTGCCGGTGACCTACTGGAATTCCTCCTTTTCCATCCTCCACGTGTGCGACATCGCTTAATTGCCGGTGACCTACTGGAATTCCTCCTTTTCCCATCCTCCACGTGTGCGACATCGCTTAATTGCCGGTGACCTACTGGAATTCCTCCTTTTCCCATCATCCACGTGTGCGACATCGCTTAATTGCCGGTGACCTACTGGAATTCCTCCTTTTCCCATCCTCCACGTGTGCGACATCGCTTAATTGCCGGTGACCTACTGGAATTCCTCCTTTTCCTTATCCTCCACGTGTGCGACATCGCTTAATTGCCGGTGACCTACTGGAATTCCTCCTTTTCCTTATCCTCCACGTGTGCGACATCGCTTAATTGCCGGTGACCTACTGGAATTCCTCCTTTTCCCATCCTCCACGTGTGCGACATCGCTTAATTGCCGGTGACCTACTGGAATCTCCCGATTTTTCCTCTGAATTCTCTACTTAACCTGACCCAAAAATGATAGACTATATATAAAAATAAGTTCAGTTCCGGGGGCGTGAATTCTCACTCCCGACTTTTTATTTTCTCTCAAATCTATTTTTGCATTCTCTAACAAATCTTATCTACAACTTTTTAATAATTAATAACCGTTTTCTCCCTTAGAAAAATAAAACCCTCAGTATACAAAAAATTATTCTAAAAATCATTTTACCGTCTTTCCTTGCGGCGACCAGGCCACCTGTTTAAACTCAACACTTGTCTAAATGTTTTTTGTGAGACTAACGACTGACCCATAAATTTTACTTAAGCTTTCTAAGGGTAGATTATGACCTTTTGCGGTACTTTGGCAGAACAGTGGTTTTGACCCAATTTAGATTTTATGGGTTGAGTGTTTCTGAAAGTTGTTTTGGATTTTTGTTACGATATTCACAATAATGTTTTATTTTAAAGGTATTGCTAATTGCATAATAGATGACGGAATCGAGAACCCCCCTGTTCCAGGTTAGGACCATCTCCGTTTGTTCAACTCTTCAAATTCTTGAAGAATCCTTTCTTTTTTCCTTGGTTTACTTTCGAGCGATTTCTTAATGTTTTGCAGTAATCCGTTTTTTAAACTTTCTCTTGTCGCTGTGTTTTTCGCAGGGATTAACTTAGCGCTCTCAAGAAACATCTTTCAATAAAGTCCGTGAACAGTAGCGGCTGTCTGATTTAGTAACACTTCTCTCATAATTTCTTTATAGCGGAAACTTTGAGGGTAATTTCTGCGTCTGATTTACGTTCGTAGGCCCGTAGGTTTATCATGCTCTCCCTACGCACTATTGTGGGACGAAAGTCCACGCTGGACACAATATAGAGTTTAATGCTCTTGGAGATGTGAGGACATTTATTTGAACAGAAAGAGCATCTCATTTTCCACCGCTATAATTTGTCTAAATTAAACAAAAGATCTAACAGTCCGTTACTGGCGAACAAATATGTCATTATTCTTAGAGTAGGCTAGGCGATGGCCCCCAATAAATAAATACTTCTAAAGCCCTTATTAAATCTGCGTTAGAGGTTGTTAGGAGAAAAGTGCGGACCTGGTCTTCTGGTTAGACTAGCAGGGTTCACAGTGTTTCCTTCAACGTGGGACGGAGGGCGACAGCCTGGAGCGACAGCTCATTCCAGCAACCGTTTGAGGGGAACCTATAGAGATAGGCGACAGCGTAGAGCGACAGCTCCTTGTCTCGTCCGGCATGCAGGGTAGGGAAACCTTTGGAAACGTGACCGGAAGTTTCGGTTATCCAGATTTTTCGCCGTCAGCAGCCAATAACGTCTTGCTTCCAAATTTTGCAAACAAAAGGAGCCGTTCACGTCTAGCCACTTCTCGGTCTCGAAACTCTTCTAAATTCAAAACACAAGCGTTAATCCCTGTGCGAAATTGAGCATTCTCAGTGTAATACTTCGCTCTGATACCCTTTTCAGCGAATCTGACACAACGTAGAGTCCTACCCAATAGACGATCACAACCACGTCCGAGCCTAGTCTTTGATTACATAAGCGTATAACAAAATCAAATACTGAAACGGCCCTCAAAGTCATAATAATAAATTTACTGGTGCGAACGAAACGTACGCCTATGGAATTCAAAGACAGGTAAATTAAAGACTCGCAGCCAGAGTCGTGCGGCACTTTTAGTGCTATACTCGGACACCCAGGGGCAACCCTCATTTTTTGGTGATATTTTAATCACCAAATATATACTTAATTTATTTAAATAATTAGTCAAATAATAATAACATTAATTACTCAAGTATAAAACTGATCAATTAAAACCAATCATCGATTTCTTTTACTTCCGCATTGGCGGGGGGCCGTAAGGTTACATATCCATAGTTCTAATCGCATTTCTGTCATTTTTTATATAACACGCTAACATATCAAACTTCTCTTCGTTAGAATAATTTAACGCCATTGTTAATGATGTTTATTACAACGTAGAAAAATTATTTGATAGATTAAAAAATTTCATTACTTTAAAGTTCAAAGCCTTCTAAACAAAAATGTTACAATCAAAAACTTATCGAAATAGGTATCTATTAGATAGGTAGGTACCTACTAGATTTTTATGATTTTTAAAAAAGGTATTACATTTTAACTTTAATTAATTAAAGTCGTATAAACTCATATTGTTATTTAATTAACTTTATTCTTAAGGAAAAGAACTATCCGATATGTCGGTGTTGCCAAATATGTTCGAAAATAAAATTTTTTGTTATTTTGAGGTTATAAATTTTTATTTTGTATTAGTGTTTAGTATCATAGTATAGGAAAAATTAAGTACTTTTCGATGAGTAAAAAATCCAATATGGCGGTCATAAGAAAAAAAAAAGTTGATGATGGTTACAGGAAACCGAAACGTTGTAACCAAAATATGATCAGGTAGGCATCTTCTATGTAAGAAGTGGCAATGAAAATGTGTTTTCGGATTTAAAAAATGTTTGGGTAATAAAAAAGTTACTACCGATCTAATAAAATTCAATTTGCTTTAAAGGCTGATAAATCGGTTGTTAACATTAGTTTTGTTCTGTACAGTTGTTGTGTGTTTTGGAACTAACATGAATATTTGAAGATGGAGGAAAAAAGGAAACGTCTTTCTTTAAGCGAACCATTTGAAATAATCGAGGAAAGTGAAAAAACTGGTTTAAGTACTAGTAAATTGGCTGAAAAATATAAAGTGGGTAAAAATCAAGTGACTATGTTGTTTCAAAATAAAGCAGAAGTGAGAAATGTGTTTCAAGAAGGTGATAACGGTGAAAAAAGAAGAACATTTCCCAAAACCGAAGGACTGGCAGTGGATCAAGTAGTTTTTAACTGGTTTTGTAAGGCGTGGAACAAGCACTTACCAATATCCTGGCCCATAATTCAAGGAAAAGCCCTCGAATTTGTTCAATGTGTAGGACTTCCAGGCACTACATGAATGGTTAGAGAAATTCTGTCGTCGGCACGATATTATCTTTAAGAAAATATGTGTCGAATCAGCCGATATCCATATCGAAGACTTAACTGCCTGGAAAGAAAGGCTATTAACTATTTTAAACGATTATGCCCCAAGGGACGTATTTAATGCAGATGAGACAGGTCTCTACTATCGTGCATTGTCAACAAAAACATATGCATTGAAAGATGACAAGTGTACTGGAAAAAAAAACAGCAAGACAAAGATTTACAATTCTGTTCTGTGCAAATATGGAAGGTGAGAAGGATAATAATAATAAGAGGCAAAAGCAAAAATCCTCAATGTTTTAAGGGCGCACATATCGATAAGTTACCTCTGCAATGGGCCTTTAACATAAAAGCGTGGATGAGAGCAGACACCATGACAACATGTCTTCACAGGTTTAATACCAAGATGAAGAAGCAGAATAAAAGAGTGGTACTGTCTCTGGATAATGCAACGTCTCATCCCAAAATTACCAAACTTGTTTTTCTTCCACCCAATACTACCCCACATTGCCAACCTTTGGACCAAGGCATTATTCAGAATATTAAAATGCTCTACAGAAGCTACCTTATAAGAGCCTTTTAACATGTTTAGACAGTGGTTGTCCTGTTCAAGGAATCGAAAATAATATTACCATAACCAACGTCTTGATATCGGTTTCGGTGGCCTGGCGCAATCGAGTGTATTGAAGAGATCCAAGAAACAGAAGTAACTACTCTCAACTCTAAAGGTAAGTGTCCATTTGAGAGAAAAGCTCTCGAGAGCCGCTCTCGAGAGTGTTTCTCGCAGGTCGACACAGTTCCGCGAGCTACTATACGACAGCACTGATAAACTCTCAGACAGCGAACAAGTCGACACTTGCTCGCAAGTGGACGAAGCGATTTTCTCGGGTTGGAGAGCAACTATCACAATTCGAACGGTATTCGTATTGTGACAGTGCTCTCAGCAAAATGGCAAAAGTAGAATGGTCGAAAGACGATGTGGTTAAATTAATTAGTAGTTATGAAGAGAATCCCATACTGTGGGATACAAAATGTGTAGAGTATCGTAACCGCGAAAAGAAACAGAGAATATTGCAAGATATTGCAGCTGCATTTGGTTGTACTTCTGAGGAGGTGCAAAGAAAGTTGCACAATTTGAGAAATCAGGTAAGTAGAGTAGTCCTATATCGTAAAAAGCATGAAAGTTTCATTAATATTGTAGATGTCACAAGAAATAAAAAAAATTAAAAAGAAGAAAAGCATTTGTTAATTATATTCTGATAGGACACCTGTTTTTTTTTTAATAATACCTAATCGTAATGTGACCATTACACGTTCGTAGATGGAAATAGCTTCTCGCATTTTCGTATTTCTTTTCGCAATTGCTGGTCCAAGTAGTTCTATTATATACTGAACCTGCACTGCATTCATACGAACGAAATTGCGAAATTGCTGCGCATCTCCAACCTGCAGCTCCCTTGTGAGTGTAGAGCACGCACCTAACTCTAATCTACGTCGAATCCAAGGTTTGATCCAACACTTTCTTTGCACTTTATGTTTTTGCTTCCTCTTAACTAAAATTTTGTGACAAACGATAAGGGCCGCAAGTTTTTCCACCTCCATGTTCTACAAACTTTCTCTATCGAACTCGCAACACGCACTTGCTGTGGACACAGTTTTGAGAGCACTGCTGCTATTTACTCTCAACGAGCTGTCTCGTGGAGCTATCTGAGAGTAAAAATTTAGGAAAGTACTCTCAAATGGACGAGCATCTGAGATTAGCTAACGAGAGGAACTCTCGAGAGTAAATCTCAAATGGACACGTACCTTAAGACAGATGAAGAGGAACCTGAACTTGCTCCAGCGTCGAAAATATCAAGCCTATCTGAAGCCTGCGCAAGTTTGAGAGACTTTTTAAGAATGTTAGCAATTTTGACAAGTCTACAAATACTTCTCAATCGCTATTAATATGTGAACCTGAATCTTATAACAATAAAATAAAAAATATTAAGCCATCATTAATTTCTGATTATTTTAACAAATAACAATTTCAAAGCAAACATACAGTACAGGATGTCAATTTTTTGATGTAATTGCAGGGTCTCTCGGTAACTAGTAAAGATAGAGACTTGCGGTTTTTACATTACGCGCTACTTTTTCGTGAAACAAAAGATGCCGTAAACAGAATTGTCCTAGCTTTCTTAGTTTTAAAGCTATAGGGTGTTTTAAAAAATTTTTGCTTTTTGGTCACCCCCTGTATTTCTGTTACTCTTTAACTTATCAAAAAATTGAAAACTGTTTCTGATAGAGTTCTTTAAGTAGAATTCAGTGGCGTGCTTACTTTTTTCTGGTAGTCTTTCTTTTCGAGATTTAAAGCAATTCATAAACATGAACATTTTATTTTTAAAATATTATATTACTGAAATGACCTTCTTCTCCCTGCTGGCACTCTTGAAGCCTAGCACAAAAGTTTTGCATCACCCGACCCATCAACATTTCAATTCGGATTGCGCTAATATCTGTCCGAAAATTATGATCTCTTAATTGGAGACAGTACTTCAATCAACGTTATGATTCAGTTCTTCCCAACATTTGTTGTTCAAAGTTACGCAATCCCTGTTAATAACGTTGATGTAACAGTAACTGTCAAGTCAAATCTGACTTGACCGGAAACTCCGAATTAACGGTAAACTGGAAAATCAGCAAAGTGGGAAAGCGGCAAGGTGAAAAGATGGCAAGAAATAACTGGTCTAAAAAATGTACATGAAGTTATAGATTATCTGGCAAAAATCTCAAAAATAGCGATCATCTATGAAAAATCATCGAAAGGCACTAACAATGGAAGCCTCGACAAACCTATCCTTTTTGAGCAGAGAAAAGAATAAGTCTAAAAAGACGCTCATACGTCCCTTTAAATAATCCAGGGCTTCGCTCAAATCCATTCTCGAATTTAAAGTTTGACCAACAAAGGTTCCAATGACTAATAAAAGTTAAAGGAAATGCCTGACTTTGAAGAGAGAGAGAGATCCAGAATGATGGCTGATAACCGGGCAGGTTCCTGAATAAGTTGGTTATAATTTTCAAATAGCGGCGTCAAAAGGTGGTTCAGTAGATTAATGTTGAAGTCGCCTAGACAAAAGATATCATTAAATGGCGGAATATGTGCACTTAAACTCAACCAAAATATGCGCATATAAATGCCTTGCTCGCCTTTAAAATATGCAGTTATATGCATTATTTTGACCAAATATGCATACTGGTATGCAATATATTTTAATTTATTATAGTAAAATAGGATAAAGAAACACACTGGGTTCTAAAAAAGATGTTTATTCAAAAAAAGAAGATGCAAAAAAAAACAAAGAAAAATAAAAGTAAACAATTTTTTAACCTGAAATTGTATAAAAGGCATTTTTTACTAAATATTTTACAACATTTTCAACTAAAAAGGATTGTCTTCTATCAGTAAAAATATGTTTATACAAGGAGAAGCTTCTTTTAACATCTACTGATGTAATCGAACAATACTGCAACTTAGGTAGTAAAGTATAAGGCCAAGATACAACTTCGTTGGATGATTTACCATAAATGCTTTTTATTGCAGTTAAGTATTTAAATCCTTCATTCTTTTTTACAGTTACATCCAATTTGTTCCTTACTTGACCTCCTACTTTACCGGGAATGTTGTTACATTTAGCGGAAAAAGTTTTAACAAAACGTAAACTTAAATTTTTACTCTCTAACGAGAAATTATGTCCGGTATAAAACTGAAATTAACCTTATTAAAACAAGATCTTTAACTACACTTGCACTTTTAACAACTCTTTACTTTGCACAACACACTGCGAATCGTCATCTAAATCCAAAATTAGTTCTTTAATGGCTTCGAAATGTTCTGCGTAGAATTTTGCGGCCTTAATCCATGTTCCCCAACGGGTAATTACAGGTTCTGGAGGTAGACGAAGTCCTGGTAATCTCTCCTTATACATTTTCACTCTTAGAGGTGCTTTCAGAAACACTTTGTTACATTTGAAATTAATTTATTTACTAAAGGATATTCAGTTCTGACGGTTTCTGCGACTCGGTTTATTTCATGTAAAAGACAAGTCACATGTACCATATTGGGGTAAAAGATTCTTAACTTTAGGCCTACTTTTACCATATACGATGCTGCATCAGACAAAATCACTAAAAACTTCTCATCTGGGACTGGATTTGGTAAGAAAAAGCTCGATAGGGACTGCTGAATAAATCGGGTTACGGTCACATTATTAGTTTTGTCTAGCTGTTTAAAAGCTATTAAATATGGGTTTGTTGCTTTATCTTCCTGAAGTGCTCCAATCATAAGAATTTGTATCACCTAGTGGAGCTCTAATTTCTTCTAAAACGATTTAATACACTGAATGGACATTCTTCTTTCTAAGCGTGGATCCGTCAGGAATGGTTTGTTGACAATATTTTTGCAAAAAGCCTTTAAATTGCGGATTTTGCAATTTTTTTAATGGTATCTATGTTTGCTGCGACCAAAGCCTTGCATAAGTCTTCTTGAAGAATTTCCTTTTCAGATTTTGATTTTTCACTCAGCTGAACTGGCTCAAATTTCATTTTTTGTAACTTTGATTTATGCAGCGGTATTTTCAAATGTTGATCGATTTGGAATTTCTTTTCACAAACAATAATTTTTGCGCAAGCTTTACAGAAGACGTTTTTATTTCTCCACTATACTTTAATTCTGGGAAACTTTTAATCCACGAAGACGTTTTCGCCACTTTAGACACTAAAACAAGTGCCAGACTGGACCTTAAACCTATGAGTCTACGAGTTTTCATGACCGGGCGTTTTTGATAACGCCGAAAACATAAAAATATGCTCAAAAATAATAATTTGGGAAAAATATGCATTTTATTATAAAATCGTCAAAATATGCAAAAAATGCATATACACTATCGGCAAAGTAAAACTTTGCAGGCCAATTTTAATGCAATAGAATAGTATGGTTATAAAATGCCTAAGATTAAAAAGAGAACGACAGCGATTTCCCCTATTCCCCTTCCAATACGACGAGAACAAACGAGAGTATTCCTTTCGCGCGGCCTCGGAACTGCTGGATTTTGCGACGTTGTCACGTAGACTTTTCGAACCTAAGTTTTTAATATTTTATTGGGGAAGACAACATAAATAATTTCATTTTTACTGGTTGATCGAAACCCTGCCCTTTGCTTTCGCAGGTGGCGGTACTATGCAAGACTTGTAAGGACTGGTGGGGGCGGCTACGGCAAGGCTCATATTCACAGAGTCTTTTGCATAGAAAGGAGTAAATTAATATTTGAAAAAAATGTATTCGCGTGAACAGAAAATTAATATAGTTTTATGGTATTCCAAAGCTAAAAGTGCCGAAGGTGTTGTTGGGCAATTTGCATTTGCGTACTCTGATTAACAGGTTCCTTCCCGCCAAACGATTATTAATATTTATAATCGTTTTAAAAAATCCGGGTGCATTAACCAATGTGGTAAATGCTATCACGAGGATCAACAAGCCCGTCCTATTCCTGAAGAAAGAGTCGAGAGGGACGAAAATGTATGCGCTTTTGTGGAAGCAAGTGAGCCATGTTCCAGCACCCATATTTCTCAAGAAATTGGTATTCCAGACCGCACAGTTAGACATGTTTTAGAAAGCATGGGTACAAATCCTATAAAATGAAAACTACCCAAGAAATTTTTCCAGATGATTTTATGAGGCGAATGGAGTTTTGTGAGACCATGAGAAGGCAAATTGATGAAAATGAAGATTTTTTAAAAAATATTCTGTTTACGGATGAATCATCATTTTCTCTTCATGGTTATCATAATCCTGCAGTCGCCAGATATTGGTCACGGGAAAATAAACATTTAAGTGCGCCTTTGCGGACACAATATCCCCAAAAATTAAACTGTTGGGCGGGTATTTTGGGCGACAATATTGTAGGACCTTTTGTCATTGACGGCAACTTAAATGGGGAAAAATATTTGCAGATGCTGCAAGAGGAAATAATACCAGCTGTGCGTGCCTTGAATGTTAATTTCGAAGAAATTTGGTTTCAGCAGGATGGTTGCCCTGCTCACAATGCAAGGCGAGTTCAGGAGTTTTTGAGTATGACATTTCCTGAACGGCTTATTTGTGGCAGAGGTACCATACCATGGCCGGCAAGGTCACCGGATTTGACTCCCCTCGACTTTTATTGTGGGGCCACTTAACTCAACTAATTTACAGGTATCCACATGAGAGGCCTGTAAATTTAGTTGACTTAAGAGCAAAAATATTCGACATTACTAATTCCATAACACCGGAGGTTTGTCGAATGTTAGGACGGAGTTTTATGATCGGCTCGGGTATTGCGAAGCCCAGCAAGGCAATGTCTTCGAGCATTTATTAAAATGACTTTTTTAGTTTTATACCATTTTAAGAATACTTATTGTTTAAAGTTATTTTTTAATTAGAATTACCATTAATTTTATTTCTTTTTAAGAATGTTCATGAGTTTATTTTTTTTTAGAATAACAGGTTTTATTTTACTTTTATGCTTGAGGCCGATAAAAATTTAAACACCTTAAAATTACTGTTAGTTGTATGTATTAATAGAACTACCAGTGATAAACATGACCGCAAAAAAACGACGTCGTAAAACAACACTACTGCTCCAATATCTGGCTGATACGATACTGCCGTCGCCCGTCGCCCACCTACCGTGCCCGCTAGTATTCCCCTCTACCATAAAAGCGTATTGGTCGGTGGAAGGGGAATCGGCTAGAGCATGATTTTGTCTGTCTTTATTTCTCTCGAGCCTTTGCCTATACCGTTTTATCACACTGAAAACCTCCGCATGTAAGATAAATGCTTGCCAATAGTGTATATGCACTTTGCATATATTCCGCCCGTAGGTGTCATAAACCGTGGGATAAAGAAATGAAAACATGTTACAAAATCCGGTGTCAAACTATTAAAGTTTAATGAGGGTGGTCTATAGAAAACTGAAAAGGCATAATATGTTTTGGTTGTCAATAGGAGTCAACAGTCAGAATTCTAATGCAAACGTGCCACGACAGATGAACCAAACTTGAAAAATATACAGGGCGTTCTTTTAAAATAACAAAGTTAAGTTTCATTCCGGTTGAACCAAAAACGAAAGTCAGAAGTTTGAGCACTAAAAATCTGCATCTCAGGGAACCATACGACTTTTAACTTTGATCACCTACTGCATCTTAACCGGGCAAAATAATAAACATATCAATAAAGCAATAAATGAAAACATCACCAGCGCAGTTTGGTTTTCGATCTGTTCATTACACGGTGCGCCCAACGACTAGACTGTCGTCTAATGTCCTTAAGGACTTTAAGGGCCGCTTTAGCACGGGAGCAGTGCTTTTCAGCGTAAGCAAAGCATTTGACAAGGTCTGGCACGACGGACTTATTCTAAAGCAAATAAGATTGGGCTTGCCAAATTACCTAATAAAGGTTATTTACTCTGTTTTGGAGGACAGAATTTTCGCGGCTTCGTCAGAAAATGCGATATCGACAGTGAGCCACGTTACAGCCGAAGTACCGCAAGGCTCCCCCCTGGCGCCGGCCCTGTACAATATTTATACCTGCGATATACCAAAATTTGGTTAAACAAGTGACGCTGATGGAGCTTTTTCAAATTTTTTTTGACAAGATATTAAAAATTGAATGTAAATGCAATCAGCATACTGAAATTGTAAATGAAATGTTATATTTAATTCAAAATTTATGTGAAGACTTTGTCAATTTGTGGTCGGATTTCATAGGGAAGATGTTCGTCATTTGAAAGTCATAAGTTAGGATATATAAAAAGAATCTTTTGGACACTCTAGGTCATGTTATAAAAATTTTTATTTTGTGGAAGAGAAGAGAAAAATTTTGTTAGCGTTTATGGGAAATTATAATGTTGAAATTTCATTTGTAAAATTTATTTACTGGAGACCTAAGGTCCCGTCAACTTGCGTTAAGTTCGTCCCATTATGTAGGGAAAATAATAGTTTAAAATTTAAAATTAGTAAAAAACACACAGATCTTACAGTGGCGTAGCCAGCATTTTGGGGCGGAGGGGGCGAACTATCGGAGGGGCGCAAACCGCGGAGCTAAAGCGCCGCAGGCAAAGAATTTTTAAGACCACGCCCAAATTTCGTAGGAATTCACCTTTATGCTCCCTAGGGAACAGGGGTCTGGCCCCAAATGAAGCTAAAATCCGCTTTATAAAAGAAAATAAATTTAATGTGTTGGGACGCTCCCAAAATCGGTCTTATTAGGTTTATTACTATCACTCTTGATTACTAAAAATAAAATAAGACCGATCTTGTTTTTTAAGAATTATTTTTTAAGTAGTAAAGGGGCGCCAGGCCAAGGGGGGCGGGGGGGGCGATCGCCCTCTTCGCCCCCCTGTGGCTACGCCGCTGAGATCTTATATTTTATATACCCTCAAAGACTAAACAGGGAGACGGGCTCAGTTAAAATGAGGAAAATAGAAGTAATAGACGTATGTCTCACTTAAAGAACAAACATGATCCAAGAAATAAAAACACAACTCAGAGACTTAGATACGCCAATGATCTCATACTCATATACATATTCGTATGTATCTCGTACCCATACACATACACATTCATTTGTTTCCAAGCATGTTGATGCTGTTACCGATTATACCTTTGACAAAATTGGCCCATAAAAATGAAATCGTGACCAAACATTACTGAAGTGTGGTATTACGACTTTTTAATTTACATTTTTGATTTCACGTTGGTGTAGATTGATTTGCGATATTTGCATACGTAAGTGTATGTATTATAATTATTATATGTGAACTAGTTTAAATATATAATGAAATTATAAAATTAGCTTGTACTTAAATAGTGTTATTTGAGAATTTAATTTTGGTTATATGTATTTGGCAACTGATTTATCCTATGGGCCAACTTTTTTATTTTTTTATTTAACAGTATTATTATTTTGATTTGATCTACATTGTTGTTATTGCTATATTATTACGATTATGTTTGTTCTCAAGATTATATAAAAAAAAGGTACTTTTATCTCCCAGTAAAGCTATAGAGGGTGTCTCTAAAAGGTGCGGAAAAAATGCTAGTACAAATTCCTGAGACTTAAATTAGACGATCCAACCCAACTTACCTCAGTTCAAAAGTTGATGATTTCGGAGATACAGAGTGTCAAAAGTTCAATTTGGTGTTTTTTATAATTGGTGTATCGTCACAATATTCGGCTAGGGGGGGGGGGGGGTCTTGTGGGGTGAAAAATTTAAACCTGCACTCATTTTAATTGTAAAATTTAGAGGGCGCCACCTGCGGTACCTTGCATACATTTAAAACGAATTAACTTTTTTGAGCCACCCTGTATTTACTTCTTAAATAAAAATTATTTTACCTAAGAAAGGTATACGTGGTAAGAGTTGACTTGAGCAGCCGTCTTTGAGATATCTGGATTTAAAAAATTCACTTCGTGCATGGCCAGGTCTGAATTATTCTAATAATTGAACACAACTTGAAGCGAAGGCGTTAAATTACAACAACTGTCACTAAAAACGGACTGGCGTCAAATCGAATCTAAGAAGTAAAGCTGGATTTATAAACTCGAAAAGTTGGCGAGGTTGAGGTCGTGCAGTTGGCGTTGGAAATAAGAGTACAATTTAAACTAAAGGGAACACTCAGTTCAATTTATAAACTCAGTTCGTGCAAAGTTCGTAAGTTTCGAAAAGTTCCCGTGTAGTTTGAGATAACCAATTTTTATGTTCGAAGTTCATAAAGTTCATTCCGACCAATGAAGATGCTATTTTAAAGTAATGTGGTTACAGCGAAATGTCAAATGTTTTTTCGTTGTTTATGTCGCCCTTCCGTCATTTGTATTCGGATTTTTTGTTTGTTGTAAACTTAGTATTATGTTTTGTGCCACAAATTGGAAAACTAGAAATAAATAGTATAGATTCTACCCTTCCGGATTGCCATCAGAACTCTGCATTTGCACAGCTGAGATTATAGCCATTAATGAAGCTACAAAAGTCATAATAAGAAGAAACATTGAAACATCTATGATCTTTTTAGATTCCCTTATTGCTATCACCAAATTAAATAAAACAGTAAACTCCTCCAAAAATGATTACGTCAGTTTACGCACCAAAAGACTGCTTTTAGAAGCCAACGATAATAATTGTTTTGACATAAAAATCGCCTGGGTCCCAGGGCACTCAAGGATTGCTGGTAATGAAATGGCAGATACTCTGGCAAACGTAGGTAGAGATTTAAATATCCCCAAAAATATGGACCTAGATGCTCAAGAGGTTATCCCAGATATCAAAAAGAAAATTTTTGAAGAGCACAATGCTCAATGGTAGACTTCTCTAAGAAGTAAAGGAAAAAGTTATGTGGAAATAATAAACGAATTCCCCAAAAATAAATGGTTTAACAATTATACATACATTGATAGAAAACACATTACAACCATCATTAGAATGAGAACAGGACACTGCCTTACCAAAAGCCATCTCTATAGAATCGGTATAAAGGATGATCCTTACTGTGAATGTGGACAAGTGGAAGACTTGGAACACATTTTTCTAGAATGCCCCATAAATATAATCCCGGGTCATGATATTTATGAAGAATTCAGAAAAACCGGAATATCTCCCCCCCTAAATATTAAAACAATTCTAAATCTAATTTAAACAATCAAAACATTAAAATTATTATTTAGTTTTTAAATGTAAATAAAATTAATTTATAAATTTCCTTATTTCAGGAAGCAAATCTATTTTCCCAGTCCATTATTCTGTTCCAGTTTCCTAAGTCAAATTTGGGAGTATGACTTAATTTTTTCCCATTGTTGTGCATGTAGTAACTATCCCCAATTTTATTTTTTACCCAAGCTTTTATCAAATTATTGATATGATAGGTTCTCCACACTCCACAGCACTCAAAATAGTTCCACGATCAGCTGATCCATTCCCATTGTGTCAATGTCGATGATTCCCATAACCTATCATGTCCCATAACCTGAAACCATCAGAAGAAAAAAAAGAAGAAGATAAATCAGTGGTCGTGACGGAGTCTAGAGCCCGACAAGGTCACGGTCACTACTAATGTGCTGGCAGAATTGCCCCTCAGGGCAGAGCCAATAACAAAAAGAAAGAAAGAAAGAAGAGAATGATGACACTAATTTATTGCTACTTGAGTTAATTCAAAATTATGAATTTATCTACAACACTATCACTCTATTGGACAAAAATTTCAACCAATCAAACAACAACTTTTCGAACTTCGCTACTGACTTTATAAATGCCATATTCTGTACTGTCGAATATCGAACCTTACCAACTTGAACATAACTTCAACCTCGTCAACTTTTCGAGTTTATAAATCCAGCTTAATTGAAGCATATATTTCTATATTTGAATTGTCAAACAATTTTCAAATATCTTTTCGTCATGGCCGTACTGTATACCAACGAAGAAATGATCGATATGTTATTGGTTTTTGGATATTGCAAAGGAAATGGTTTAGAATCTTGCAGAGTATACAGTGAAAGATTTCCGAATCGTCGCTTACCAAACCATAAAATCCTCGCGTCAGTTGAAAGACGTCTACGTAAAACGGGTAGGTTTGCGTTTGTTTCTATTAATTGTGGTCGAGCACGTACAGTAAGAACTCCAGAGGTTGAGCAAGATATTCTAAATCGGATCGAGGAAAATCCTAAATTCAGCAGCAGACGATTGAGTTTAGAGCTAGGGGTATGCAAAGATACTCTTAATAGGGTGACCAGAGAACAACTACTGCCCCCATTTCATATTCAACGGGTACAAGATCTTTTACCCCACGATTTTGAGTTGCGCCTAGCTTTCTGCTGGTTTATCCAAGAACACAGAAATCAAGATAGGAACTTTACACGAAGCATTTTATTCACAGATGAAGCCTGTTTCACGTGGAGTGGCAAAACCAATGTCTATGCTGAAGAAAATCCTCATGCGACTAAAGTAACCCATTATCAGTATAAGTTTAAGATCAATTTTGTGAGCAGGAATCGTACATAACATTTTTTGTTAAACATACGTAATTATTGGAACGAACAGTATCCAAATAAATGGATAGGTAGAGGCAATGATGTACCAACAAATCGATCCCCTGATATGATACCGATGGATTACTTTTTATGGGGAACTTTGAGAACCCTTGTGTATTCTAGGCCAGTAGATACAGAAGAAGATGTATTCAAACTGGAATTGAAGCTTTGAGTAATGAAGACGAAATGCTCCAAAGAGTTCAATTTAAGTTTTTAAAACGTATTAGTCTTTGTACGCACGAAAATGGAGGTCATTTTGAACATTTATTTGTTAAAAGCATTTTTTTTAAATTAAATTAAAATAAATTTTTGTTGTTGATAAATCTCTTATTGATTGTTTTTACAAGAGAATAGATTTAACAACACATTTATGTAATTGTATTTTTATAGTTTTTAGTGACAGTTATTTTAATTTAACGCCTTCGCATCAAATTGTGTTCAATTATTATAATAATTTAGACCTGGTCATACACGAAGTGAATTTTTTAAATCCAGATATTTCAAAAACGGTTGCTCAAATCAACTCTTACCACGTATACCCTTTTTAGGTAAAAGACGTTGGAGAATAAGAATTTTTATTTAAAAGTTAAATACAGGGTGGCTCAAAAAAGTTATTTCGTTTTAAATGTGTGCAAGATACCGCAGGTGGCGCCCTTTAAATTTTACAATAGAAATGAGAGCAGATTTTAATTTTTCACCCCACAAAACCTCCCATAGCAGAATATTGTGATAATACACCAATTATTAAAATAACTATTTATGAAAAACTAAAGCCAAATTGAACTTTTGACACTTTGTAGTAGCATTTTTTCGCACCTTTTAGAGACACCCTGTATAGTTAAATATAAAGTTTTTTTTTCTAATTTTGAGATATAAAGTGACACTTTTTAAAACTGATTGACATTATGAAATGTCTTACTTTTTGTAACTAGTTGCATAAAGTAAAATTTTATGCAATTGGTGACGAAAAATGTATTTCAAAATTAGTGACAAAAAGAATTATTCTATTTATTAAACTGTTATAATACAAGTTAAAAACATAAATTATAAATTAATTAATTATTATAAATATTGATAACAAAATTATTGCAATTATTCAAATTAATTCCCGACGACATATTTTTTTCATTGCTCGAACTTGCTGTTATTTGGGAAGCGACGCACATTGCATTAGATGTTTCACCAAATATTTCTTGCGCTATAAGTTTTTTATTATTCATGGAATTTTCAACATATCCCTCCGCAACAGAGCTAGATTTCCAACCTCCGTGCCTCTTTAATTTTAAAAGATCAGCGCCACTGTCTGCTAGGAAAGTGGCAGAGCTTCTTCTGAAGCAGTGGCCAGTATATAGAACAGGATTTGAAAGACCAAGAAATTGTGCAATAACGTTTGGCAGACTGCTAAATGTGTTAATTCCCACAGGATTTCTGGTACATTTTCCATTCGCATATTTTACAAAAAATCTGTTGTGTTTAAGAATCTGGGGACGCAACTTAATATATTTTCTTAATATTTCAACAAGATTCGTATTTTCAATGTCTCCAGTGGTAATTGCACACTGCCGTATAACTTTTGTTTTTGAAGGTGGGATATCAACACGAAAATGGCTTCCTTCGTCTATAACATTTTCAACTGGAAGAAATGTTAATTCTGCTTTTTTGCATGCTCCTGCCATTCCAATTATCATTGCAACCTTAGCCTTTAAGTATTCTTTGTCATCAGCTTCCAATAAAAATTTGGCAAAATCTTTTTTGCTACCAAATTTGTATATTTTTTAATATCAATATTCCTTTTCAGATTTAGTTCAGACCTTAACATTGAGTAAAGTGTCCATAATGTGGAAACTTTTAGATCTTTCTTACCCTCAAAATATGCAAGTAAAACTTTCTCATTAACATGTTTAATTTTCTTCTCATCACACCACGTAACAAATTTTTCGTATGCCAAATCATAAACTAACCTGAACTAACCTGAACTAACCTGCTGCCTCTTCAATATCGCTTGGTAGCTCTTCAGAACTTGAATGACTCATTTTTTAAAAATAAAACTAAAAATATATCAATCTCGATAAAAACCTTCCGTCTAGACTTTTTTACAAAATGTCAAACTGACAACTAACATGAAGTAACAGCAACAATAGCTATTTATGCCATCAGTTATATGTCAAAATTAGAAAAACTAAATTTATGTTTTCCAAATTTTTATCAATTATATTAAATTTTATTTTTTTATTACTTTCTTCAAAATTAGAAAAAATCTTGTATGCAATACGTTACGAAATGAAATTTTGTGTAACTTGTGAGTTACACGCGTTACATAAAATTAGGCATTTCGTAACTGATGGCATAAATAGCTATTTTGTACACCATAACAATTTATCCTAAATTATCAACTTGTTATTATTGTTATAATTTCTCGACTTTTTGTAAGACATAAAATTAAGGGTCTGCGAATCCACACAATGGTAAAACTACCTTTATTGTACTGAAAAGATATAATTTCAGTAAAAAAATAATAATATGTTCACACTGTAACCCAAAATTTGTATTTTGAATTTATAATGAAATGAGGGTCACTTGTTGTCAGACAATTGAAAACACAGTATTCGCCAAATATTAACAGTTAGAAATGTTTCTAAATTCTTATAATACCTATTTTTAGAGGGTCTATTGTATGTGATATATTTTTACATGTAACATTGGGCATCAGTTTTCTCAGTGATCCTATACGTTTGTCGGGAGTGTAGTAATAAAAGTAAAATCAGCCTAATACTTCCCTGTATATTCACACCCATAATTTACCACACTTATGGTATTTTTTACGGACGTTAAACGTTTTAGAATCCCACCAGTAAACTAAAGACCCATAAGATATTATGCTCTCGCCCCAAAGGTAGTCTGCACTCTGCACGGAATACTGAATACCTAATTGTATCTTACCTTCTTGAATGAACCGTAATTTATCAACAGAAAAGTTGTTTACAGGAGATCTGTTTTGTTTCGGCATGATATTTTTCAGTCATTATTAGGTACGTTTTGTACAGTGCGTTTTCAAAATGCGGGTCGCAGGTCACAGTATTTTAATGTAATACCAACGACGTATACCATCCTTATCGAAATTCGGCCAGCAAATATTATGAAGTGTGTATCAGCCAAATGTAATAAATTCGATAATAAATACATGGGGGCGTGTCCGAAAAAACGCTCGGACACGTCGATTGGTATTTCTAGTTGCGCATTTTTTTCAATAAAATCTTTTTATACAGGGTGTGTCATGTACCAGTGGACAATACTAACTTTCTTATTTTAAATGCAACACCCTATATATTATTCAATTTTTGGATTTTTCAGAAAATTTTAGACATATTTCATGTACAATATCCTATACCTATCTTCAACTGTTTCGGACATATTAAGTGGTCGGATTTATTGCAAAAATCAACAGCACACTAAAAAACTAATAAGTAATAATGTTTATTTCTTGATAATGTAAAAAATAAAAAAAAAAAACATTAATGTAGGAGATGTTGAAAATGCTCGCCGCGAACGTCTTGGCAACATCCTAATCTTAAATAGAAATTTCTTCTAGCGTTACTGAACATCTCAGGCGTGACCGATCTAATCGCAAGCGTTATTCGTATACAATATTTTTGACATAACCCCATAAGAAGAAGTCTAATGGCGTCAGATCAGGGGATCGTGCTGGCCATTCCATCGATCCACGCCTCCCTACCCACCGATTTGGAAATACTCGGTTGAGGTACTGCCGGACATTGATTTGGTAATGGGGCGGTGCTCCATCTTGCTGAAACCATATCATATTCGCTGGAAGTTGTGGGTTTGCTGGATCAGGATATAAGTTTGTCAAAGTTGGCAAGATATTATTTTGGAGCAGTGCTAAATAATTATCGCCATTTAAATTGCCCAAACATTAACTTTTTTAGGATATTGCGTATGTTCTTTTCTCATCCAGCGGGGATTTTCCCTAGTTCAATCTCGGCAATTCTGACGATTAGCATGACCGTGAAGTGTAAAGGTGCAGAAAACAAAACATGTTCTATTTGGATCACATTGGTTTCTAACATTGCCATCATTTCAGCGAGCAACTTCCATTTGTGTCCGTGTTTTATCTCCATAACCAATCATCTGTAGAATTGTTATTTTGTGCATTTCTGTTAAATAAACCATGTTTCTGATATGCAGTTAACGAAATTCAAGCGACTATAACCGACAACTACTTAACTGTCATGCAGACAGACAACAATTTGCCAAGGTCAGGCGTTTTAAATAAAAGTAAACAAAACTATTTATACTTTTTTTTTATTTCATATCAGTAAAAATATTTTAACATCAATTTTCAGCATCTCCTACATTATTGTTTTTTTTTGTTTTTTACATTATCAAGAAATAAACAGTGTTACTTTTTAGTTTTTTAGAGTGTTGTTGATTTTTGCAATAAATCTGAAAACACTTAATATTTCCGAAATAGTTGAAGAAGGTATAGGATATTGTACAGGGTGATCGCGTATAATGTTACCCCCCCTTAACTTCTTTGTTTCGCAATTAAGAAAAAACTGTTAAATACAAAAGTCGTAGGATTTAATATAAACTTTTTGCGAAATATATTTTCGTAGATACGTTTCGTTGCATAAAAGCGTGACAGATCAAAGTTATATTTTTTTAAATGGAATACCCTGTATATTGTTGCATTATTGCATTCTACGGACAATTCTAAACATTATTTATATATAACACTATATATCTAAATTGATCCGTTTTCGACTTATTGATGTTTGAAAATTACTATATATAAGAAATAAGGTCATGCAAGTTAAGATGTATCGTTTCCATGGATAACAGGATGACGATACTGAACTGAATATTTTGCCCGCTATTAAAAAAAATCCCAAATAGTATAAGATCTTAGCTTAAATCAAGCACAAAATGATGAACATGTGTAATTAAACAAACTAAATAAAACAAAGCAACACTTTTATTACAGACTATAGAGCAGAAATATAGGTATTCTAAATATAGAGTTGTTCGACTGGACCTCCATTAACTTCAATGCACTTTATTAAGGCGCTTCGTAATTTTTCCAAGGAGTTTCTGATCGACTCAGGATAATTAGTATTTTTTAGATTTATTTCATTTCTTATGAGTAGTTTAAGATGTTTAAGATTCTCTATATTATTCGCACTAATTCTATCTTTCAGTGTGCCCCACAAGAAAGCATCTAAGGGTGTGAGGTCCGGACTGTTAGGCGGCCATTTAATCGAACCATTCCGTCCGATCCAGTTTTTAAATATTTAAGTGAGATAGTTCGTTACTCCAATTACGTTGTGCAGCGGGGCGTCGTCTTGCTGAAACGTAAGTTGGTTTAAACGTGCTAGTGGCAAATCATCCAGAATGTCTCCTAATTCATTTTGAAGAAATCGCAAATATATATTTCCATTTAACATGCCTTCAAATAAATGTGACCCTATGATATATATATATATATATATATTTACAGATTGACGACCCTGATACTGGAATTCTCGGTAACTGTGGGGATTTTCTGTTGCCCAAATGCCTCATATTTTTCCTGTTTATCATGCCATTGGTAGAAAGGTTGACTCGTCTGTCCAAAGAATTGTTTGAAAAAAGTTATTATTGTTATTTATTATTCCCAGCATTTCACGGCAAAATTCTACTATTTTTTCTCTTTGCCGGACAGTCAATTTTGGTGTGGGTCTAATTTTGAAAGGTTTGTATCCAGCTAATTTACGTGTTTTTTGAATTTTTCCATATTATGATGTATTTCTCAGGTTATCCTGCACTTGTCTTAAGTCGGTTGAAATGGTTCTAATTGATTTATTCGGATTTTCTTGAATAGCGAGTAAAATGTTCAGTTCAGTATCCTCGTCTTGTGGAATACGTCTTTTCTTTCTATTTAAGTTTGAATCCTCTTGAAATTTAGTAAATATTTTTCTAATTGTCTGTTTACAGGGAACGTGCATACGCGCATGATTTCTTCGTAGTTCTTGCTGTGCCATTTTCACATTATTATTATTTTTAATATAAGCAATTAAAATAGTCTGCTTTTCTTGAATAGAATAAGGCATTTTTGAATAGAAATTCTATTATCAAAATTGACAATTCATGTTACGAAATTTACCAAGTTAACATTGTTAATATTGTTATCCATGGAAACGATACATCTTGACTTGCATGACCTTATTTCTTATATATAGTAATTTTCAAACATCAATAAGTCGAAAACGGATCAATTTAGATATATAGTGTTATATATAAATTATGTTTAGAATTGTCCGTAGAATCCAATAATGCAACAATATACAGGGTATTATATTTAAAAAAATATAATTTTGATCTGTCACGCCTTTATGCAACACCCTGTATCTGCGAAAATATATTTTGCAAAAAGTTTACATTAAATCCTACGACTTTTGTATTTAACAGTTTTTTCTTAATTGCGAAACAAAGAAGTTAAAGAGGGGTAACATTATACGCGATCACCCTGTACATGAAATATGTCTAAAATTTGTATTTAAAATAAGAAAGTTAGTATTGACCACTGTTACATGACACACCCTAAATAAAAAATTTTTATTGAAAAAAATGCGTAACTAGAAATACCAATCGACGTGTCCGAGCGTCTTTTCGAACACGCCCCCATGTATTTATTATCGAATTTATTTCATTTGGCTGATGCACACTGTATATTAAATGCGTAGGTATACAAATACAAGAAAAATGAAACTAATATATATTTCGCTAAAACAACTGGTCTGCATTTTACAATGTTTTTGTGTGATTATTTCAATGTTTTCACTTAAAAAAAGACATTTCCTTTTTCCCGCTATCTTCAAATATTCACGTTACTCCCAAATCACACAAGAACTGTTTAAAACAAAACTAATGTTAACAGTCGATTTATCAGCTTTTAAAGCAAATTAAAGGGAGTCGCCTTCAATAAAGTAATTACAATTATTAATTAAACAAGTGCCTGGAAGAAGGAAGGATTCCGGATGCATGGAGGAATGCTGAGGTCACCATCCTTTTCAAAAAGGGCGACTCGGCGAACATCGAGAATTACCGGCCGATTAGCCTACTCTCTGTGTTATACAAGCTCCTTACCAAAATAATCACCAGCCGTCTCACCAACAAGCTCGACTCCTACCAACCTGTAGAGCAAGCTGGCTTCAGGAAGGGGTACAGCACGATAGACCACATCCAGGCGGTTCGCACGCTGATCGAGAGATGCACTGAGTACAACGTCCCACTCCACCTGGCCTTCGTCGATTACCAAAAGGCTTTCGACTCTGTGGAGATCTGGGCAGTTCTGCATGCGATGGACGCTGCGAGGATTGACTCGAGATACTCGAATATCATCAGAGACATATATAAACATGCCACTCTCCACGTCAAAGTAGGAGAAGACTTAGTCACCGAGAGGATCCCTATCAAGAGAGGAGTGAGACAAGGCGATACTATCTCGCCAAAACTGTTCACCCTCGCGCTAGAAGACGTGTTTAAAAATCTGACTTGGGAGAGGAAAGGCGTCAATATCGATGGGACGTTCCTGAGTCACCTACGCTTCGCTGACGACATCATCCTGATAAGCAGCGATGCTGACGAACTTGGACTCATGCTAAGAGAGCTGAGGGAAGCCTCGGAGTCCGTAGGCCTGAAGATGAACCTCCTAAAGACCAAGGTCATGAGTCCAGATAACATCCAGGTCACACTCGACAGCCACACGCTTGAAGTTGTTGGAGAGTACGTGTACCTTGGCCACAACATCAAGCTTCACAAGGACAACCACACCGCAGAAATCAGCAGACGAATTGGCCTGACGTGGGCTGCTTTTGGAAAACTCGGTCACATCTTCAGAAAACCGGACATGCCCATTAACCTGAAGCGAAAAGTATTCGACGCCTGCATCTTACCCGTCATGACCTACGGCCTTGAGACTATAGCCCTAACACAAAACAGGGCGAACCGACTCAGGGTTTGTCAAAGGGCTATGGAACGTGCGATGCTGGGGATCAGATTGAGGGACCGATTCAGAAACGAGATCATCAGGGAGAGAACAAGAGTCGTTGACGTCATAGAGCGAATCGCCGTCAATAAATGGCGCTGGGCAGGGCACGTCGCCAGGGATGACACCAAGTGGACGAAGACCATAATGCAGTGGCGTCCCAGAGAAACTAGGCGTAGCGTCGGGCGCCCCCAAACAAGGTGGAGGGATGATATCCAGAGGAAAGCCGGCAAGAACTGGATCTTGAGTGCTCAGGACAGACAATGGTGGAAAAACATGGAGGAGGCCTATGTCCAGGAGTGGACGAGAACAGGCTAAAGAAGAAGAAGAAGAAGAAGAAGTAATTAGTGTATGTACCTATATTTCTTAAGAATTGTCGGGTCGGGTTTTATGTGTCCCTAATGGAGGGTATTTTTAGCATTAATGTTTACTAAAAATTCCGATGATGAGTGCCCGCAGATGGATCGGTAAAGAGGAGTCTAAAATAATGGGATTTCCATTTTTAAATATGGGGAATTCATAATCGGTGGTTTAACGAAGGTGGCCACTTTATATAGGCGGTCGCAAACAGAGGTTTTACTGCATATGATATACACTTCATATCTCACGAAAAGAATAAGCCAATATACTGAATATACTTACTTCCAGTGGCGGCCTGTAAACTCTATTAGTGGATGGTAAATAGATAAAAAAAAAATAGCGACGTGGGCGAAAATTTTTTTGAATCACGCTCAAATTGCACCTAATGCTCCACCCCACCCCCTCTCCTCCCTTGCCCCAGCTCGTTGGAGAAATATTCCGGAACGGCTAAATTACAGGAGAACGAAAAGTGATTCCAGCTCCGGGTTTTGGGAAATCTATAGGACTAAAATTTTACTACTTGACTTTCTATACCATATGTTAGTAACGTCATCGACTGTCAAATGGTAATGCTATTTATTTATTTTTTTAATGAAACACCGTGTGTTTTATTTATCGAGTAAACTACTACTAGATATAACTGATACACCGATGGTTTAGCTAAATGAACAACAACACATTACACTGCTTATGATGATAGGATATTTTGGAGATAGACGGAGATCTTTTCAAGAAACAACCGATACCAATCAAAGTTTTCTTGATCGATATCCCGTTTTCAAATCAACTGCTAATTGGATGTTTCATAACTTTGAGCATAGAGGTACGGTAAAAAAAAACTGCCAAAAACAGATCATCCGAAAACTGCTTCAGCTAACGAGAAATTCCTGGATGTTTTGCTTACCCGGCAAGAAGAATCACATACCTCAGTTCCAAAACTTGCCCTCGAACATGATAATAGCAACAAATTCATTAAAATAATTCTTAAAGAAAATGAATTGTTCCTTATAAGCACAGATTGCTTTAAGATCAGAGAACGATCCTGATATTTTTTAAGAAATAACTACATAGGCATACAACCTAACTTTGTAAGTTGTATTTTATTTTCTGATGGGGCCACATTTTGACTTAATGGCTTTGTCAATGGGCACAACTGTTGATACTGGTCAGACCTTAATGCCCATTTTTTTTCTTCCGAGGGTCCATCCAAGTGCTGGGTGCACTGCGTCCAGATTTGGCCCACTGTGCTCACTCTAGTTTGGTCTTACACCTACTCATTTATTCTAGTTCCTTGCATTAGTTTGTGTAGGTCAACTGGGGAGAGTGACGGAATATCCTCTGGTACCAGTCTTGGTTACCCGAGTATTTGTTACCTTTCCGATCCAATGACTCGCAGTGGCAGATAATATGCTGTACTGTTTCACTTTCTTGCCCGCATAACCAGCAGCTTAGGTCTCCGTTGTACCGGGTGTCCCACTAAGAGTGGCTGTCGGCCGTATTTCAGAAAGTGTTAGTCGTATGGCTTGCGGAAAAAAAATATATTAGGTAAAGTGGTCATGAGAAATTATTGCTGGAAATTATTTTCAAGTTTCTCAGACTGGCGCTAGAGGGCACAACAGTAGAGGAAAACGGACAGAGCTGGGCCAGGTGGTGCTGGTGGTGCTGGTGGTGCAACTAACCCAGGTGGTTCGGTGGTGCGTTTTACGATCTAACCCAAGTGGTTCGGTGGTGCGTTTTATGATCTAACCCGGGTGGTTCGGTGGTGCGTTTTATGACCTAACCCGGGTGGTTCGGTGGTGCTGTTTACAAAATAACCCGAAATTAAACCCGACTTTTTACGACCTAACCCGGATGCTTTCGCGAGGCGGCTTCTCATCTAACCCTAACTTGATCCTTAATATTTATGAACTGACCCGAGATAAAACCCGACTTTTTACGACCTAACCCGGATGCTTTCATGAGGCGGCTTCTCATCTAACCCTAACTTGAACCTGAATATTTATGAACTGACCCGAGATAAAACCCGACTTTTTACAACCTAACCCGGATGCTTTCGCGAGGCGGCTTCTCATCTAACCCTAATTTGAACCTGAATATTTATGATCTGACCCGAGATAAAACCCGACTTTTTATGATTTAACCTTAGTGAAACGCCGCTGTTAAAGCGATATAGTAAAAAAAACTCGATTAAAATTTTATCTTGTTCGCTAAACCAATTAATTTCCAAATATTATAATTAAAACATACAATCACTACACTGGCGCACCGTCAAAAATCGTGCTTGCACTATCCCAACGTACAGAGCGTCCGCTTCAGAAAATACGGTGCCGTATTTTTTGCGCCGAACGCTCTGGAGGAACACACTCCGATTTGCAAGTACATACACGCTTTGTCGCGGCAAAGCTCGCCGTCAAATTACGGCCACTCTTTTGCGGTACCGCTTTGTAGGAAACCAAAGCTTTAGTGAAACACCGCTGCCCCAGAACTCTGTCCATATTCCTCTACTGTGTTAATTTATGCGGGTAATAAAACCGACAAGGGTCGGATCGGCCTGCATACTTATAGAGGTAAAAAAACCGCTTTAGAATGTTTTTGGTATATCTTTTTTAGATAATTTTGGGGGAAATAATTTGCCTGAGATGCCAATTAAAAAAGCCTACATTTAATTGTATTTTAGATTCTTGAATTTTGTACATGGATTAAAAATCTACTATTTCTTGAAATTGTATACATTATGTTAGATAATTATTAATATAATGTTATTAAGACTTTGTAAATATCTGTAAAAACTGTTCTAAATCGTGTCATTTCTGAAAATTGTATACTGAGTGTTTAGAATTTAGTAAAAAATTAAAAAAATGTTTTAATGTTATTAAGACCTGTGAAAATTTGTAAAACTGTACAGAATTGTATTATTTTCTGAAAATGATATACTGAGTGTTTAGAATTTAGTAAAAATTAAAAAAATGTTTTAAATTTGTTAAATCATGTGAAATCTTGTATAAAATGACTAGAACCGTTCTTAATCATGTCATTTCTGAAAATTGTTTACTGAGTGTTTAGAATTTAGTAAAAAATTTAAAAAAATGTTTTAACGCTATTAAGCCCTGTGAAACTTTGTAAAAAATGACTAAAACAGTCGCAAATCGTCCTATTTTCTTAAAAGTGTATACTGAGTGTTTAGAATTTAGTAAAAATTAAAAAAAAATGTTTTAAATTTGTTAAATCATGCGAAATCTTGTATAAAATGACTAGAACCGTTCTTAATCATAGCATTTCTGAAAATTGTATACTGAGTGTTTAGAATTTAGTAAAAAATTAAAAAAAATG
The DNA here is from genome assembly GCA_963920685.1 of Polydrusus tereticollis. Taxonomy (NCBI): domain Eukaryota; kingdom Metazoa; phylum Arthropoda; class Insecta; order Coleoptera; family Curculionidae; genus Polydrusus; species Polydrusus tereticollis. The sequence continues at coordinate 72,850,262 of OY987328.1, forward strand.
TTTTAACGTTATTAAGCCCTGTGAAACTTTGTAAAAAATGACTAAAACAGTCGCAAATCGTCCTATTTTCTTAAAAGTGTATACTGAGTGTTTAGAATTTAGTAAAAATTAAAAAAAATGTTTTAAATTTGTTAAATCATGTGAAATCTTGTATAAAATGACTAGAACCGTTCTTAATCATGACATTTCTGAAAATTGTATACTGAGTGTTTAGAATTTAGTAAAAAATTAAAAAAAATGTTTTAACGTTATTAAGCCCTGTGAAACTTTGTAAAAAATGACTAAAACAGTCGCAAATCGTCCTATTTTCTTAAAAGTGTATACTGAGTGTTTAGAATTTAGTAAAAATTAAAAAAAATGTTTTAAATTTGTTAAATCATGCGAAATCTTGTATAAAATGACTAGAACCGTTCTTAATCATGGCATTTCTGAAAATTGTATACTGAGTGTTTAGAATTTAGTAAAAAAATTAAAAAAAATGTTTTAACGTTATTAAGCCCTGTGAAACTTTGTAAAAAATGACTAAAACAGTCGCAAATCGTCCTATTTTCTTAAAAGTGTATACTGAGTGTTTAGAATTTAGTAAAAATTAAAAAAAAATGTTTTAAATTTGTTAAATCATGTGAAATCTTGTATAAAATGACTAGAACCGTTCTTAATCATGACATTTCTGAAAATTGTATACTAAGTGTTTAGAATTTAGTAAAAAATTAAAAAAAATGTTTTAACGTTATTAAGCCCTGTGAAACTTTGTAAAAAATGACTAAAACAGTCGCAAATCGTCCTATTTTCTTAAAAGTGTATACTGAGTGTTTAGAATTTAGTAAAAATTAAAAAAAATGTTTTAAATTTGTTAAATCATGCGAAATCTTGTATAAAATGACTAGAACCGTTCTTAATCATGGCATTTCTGAAAATTGTATACTGAGTGTTTAGAATTTAGTAAAAAATTAAAAAAAATGTTTTAACGTTATTAAGCCCTGTGAAACTTTGTAAAAAATGACTAAAACAGTCGCAAATCGTCATATTTTCTTAAAAGTGTATACTGAGTGTTTAGAATTTAGTAAAAATTAAAAAAAATGTTTTAAATTTGTTAAATCATGTGAAATCTTGTATAAAATGACTAGAACCGTTCTTAATCATGACATTTCTGAAAATTGTATACTGAGTGTTAAGTATTTTAGTTGAAAATAAGATCATAAATCATCTATACAAAACAAGCGCCCCTTATGGATTTGAACGAAAATCATAGATTCGACTATTTTCATGAAAAATAAATCTAAGTACGGAATAATGCAGGAAGATTATCTATTTTCTTGGTTTAGAAAGTGATGTAGTTAAGATTTATAACTTAGGAATAAATAAATTATTATTAATCTTTTCGACCTATTTCTCTTGCATATTTAATTTCTTTGATAGTAAGAACTAATCTTTTTATTTTACAAAGTAAAAAAAAAAGCTAAAGATCGGCGTTGTCAGTCAGGTATAAGAACTGATTTAACACGATGGTTTTTATACAAACGTTCACATACAATTGTATGCTTTTTAACCGATTGTGTCGGAAAAAATGACGATTTATAGATTAGATATTTAGACGAAGAGCTAACCTTCTCAATAAAGTATTGATTATTGCCCTGCTAGCTAGACAACACTTTTTATGTTAGTCAAAAAAAATTTTTTTTTTCGGACGCTATTACAGATTTCATCGTTAACTAACAAACATTAAGACCAAAAAATTAGCGTGCAAGATGAAATGTATAGGTTCACTTCATTTCTACATTATTTTACAACTCTCAATCGCATTAAAAACAAGATCGAATAAAAAATAACTTATGACATATGGACGAAAAATGTTTTTCGGGCTATTTAGGTTAGCGACCGCATTACGTCTGAAATACTACATTTTTCGAGCTTATAACATAATTTACTATTTTAACGTTAAAATAGGGGAAATGATGTATCGAAGTGGGTACTTTTTTTTGTCGGTCACGAGATTATAGTTTCTTTTAAAATGAGCTCTAATATTTACAACACAAATTATCCTTTAAGCCACATTAGTTTAAAACTCGTCTGTCGCTTTCCCTCTATTGTGAGTTTGATTAAAGTATAGCGTAGTATATATTTAGATGAATTTCGTAAATGTTGAATACTTTCAAAACTGAAAAAGCCGCCCTTTGCAATAAATATCTCCGTAGAGTTAGGTACCCTGCAGATTAAGGGTATTTCAGCGGATAATCATATACAAATTCAAATACCTCATTTGTTTCGGAGCAGTAACCATCAACTTTTACACCATTTAAAACAGCTTCTTTACCATTAGCAGCATGTAAGATGTTGATTTTTCTGTGATTCTCGATCCAAAGTAACCAATCTATGGCAATTTTGCTCTGCCTGTTTCTCCATCGGTATCCATTTTTTGGTATGATTCCTATAGTATTAGGCTTCAAAAAATGTCTTCTAAAAATTGTATTGCATGCTGAAGCAATAGTTGTAGCTTCAGTAAATGGACATACATTGGTAGTTTGTATAAGTTGTTCTCTAAACTTTAAACATGATTGCGCAAGGATTTCGACATCCGATACGCAGTAGTCTACCAGATCTCTTTGCATATCGAAACCATCATTTTCATGTTCTACAAACCATTTAAGAAATTTGGCTCTGTCTTCTTCTTTCATACTATCTGAGGAGTAATATTGAATTGATGGTAGAGGTCCTATATAGTTTTCATTTGCCTTTGTATTAAATAGGTGCGGGAAGTAGCCTTTTTTAAAAATATCCTCAAGTCCAAATGCCTTTGGTAGTTTGGCTTAAGGCATAGGGAAATAGTTAAGTGAGTCGATAAATTTTACATTTTCAAGTTGCATCGTAATTATTTTGGTACCTCTCATGATTAACTCAGGTGTAAAATCTGTCTTTGTCATAATATAGTTTAATATAAACTGGTGATCAAAAGCCTGACCATTATGGGCTATTACAATAATTTCTTTAAAGTTTTTCCTCATTTGTAACAAATGGTTAGTAAATGTTCCCGCTGGGTCTATACCTCTGACTTTTTGTAACTTTAGACCACATTTTTTTTTTTTTTACAAGTATCTGCTTCAGAATCCATGCACTCATCGCAGTATTGTTTGAAAACACAGAGATTGACTTGATGTAAAAACGTTGAATTTTCCAATAGTTTGTCTTGGCTCGTCTCTAAATCGTAGAATACAAAAAAGATCATCTTTAATCTTAGGTTTTCCCTTATCAGGCCGAATATAACATAGATGATCCTCGGATGCATGTTTATTACAAATTTTACAATAAATTTCACCACATGCATGTGCTCTTTTGGCTTTAATGGTTTTTAAACAAATAGAACATAGTTTAATTTGTTCGCATACTGTAAATTTGCCTGACGAATAATCCTTTTTATGATTTTCGTAACAGTTTTGACTTCTAAAAAATCATAGACAGTCCTGGCATTTAATTTTTATTGCTATTTCGCAAGCAGAGGCTTGCTGACATGCCTGACAGCTTCCACCACATCGGTGCTCATTTTTGTGATCATATGGGACGTAACACTTTTCACAAAAATAGTTAGAACAAAAAGCTGCTGTCAGCGATGTAATTACATTAAAATGGCTTTTGTAATGTAATAAGTTCAGCCGTTTATTGCTTTCAGTTGAACCTTCAAATATAATATTTCGTCCTTTTGATCCATAGCTATAAACAACTAATTTATATTCTTTTAGATGATTTTGAAATTGTATTAACTCGGGAATTCCACCTCCTGCCTCAGGAATGCTAATTTTAGCTCTCTCCAACAATGATCTTGTTCTTTCGGTTTGAATTTTACTAATATCTCTTCTAACCTTACTGAATTCGGGATCTCTTTTATTATGGGCAATGGCGACTACCAAAGCACGTGGTAAACACAGGTTATCGGTATTTTTAATACTTATAATACCTCGTCGCTTGTCGCATTCCTCGTGAAAGCTGTTATAATTTTTTCCTCTTCCCCCACCAACAGGTAATCTAACAGTTGTCACACTAAGACAAAATGATTCTGTATTAAGACCTGCTGAGTTTGACTGATAAATGCCACTTATAACACTCCAAACATCTTAAAAGGTTATGTCTTTAGCTGCTTTGAAGCGAATCTAACCTTCTCCTCGGTTGAAGTCTTTAGAGCAAAAACTAAAAGCCACACGATCTAAGGGTTGTAGGCCTTCTGTAGCGTTTTCCACCCAACCAACTGGTTCAACTCCCTGTGGAACAGGTTTTAACTTAAACTCTAGAGTGCGTCCTGTAAGGTTAAATTCTCGTAACTTTTTAACAACGTCTTTAACAATAATAAACTTCTCCATCTTTCTTTTTTTTTTGTTGTTTTATAGTCTACTATCTACCTACATAAAAAAAAAAAAAAAAAAAAAAAAAAACAAGTATATTTTCATATTTTTATCGGTCTTAAGTTCGATTTCAAAAGCACACTCCCACTTTTTGATAATTTCACAGTCTAAGCACATAGATCTTATATTTTTTATTTACGATCAATTCATCTTTATTCGCCAATCGTCTCAAACGAGTCTGCTTTTGAAAGTAATATAGCCTTAGTATTCAGAAAATATTAATGATATCGGAGCCTAAAACATCCTTAACACTAAAAAATCATTGTGTTTCCTAACAAAACCCATCATCTTGTCTATTTAGCTTGCTTTCCTATTGTTTAGCAGGTTAAATAAAATTATTATTTCGCTCTTTTTGTCTGTACTGAATCGTTAGGGGAATACGATTCTAGTCCTATAAGAGAGACAGTTAAAATTTATGTGAGCAATCAGAAATCCTACACTATGAGCTACTTAGTTAAAATTTCATATTTCCTTCCTGGATCAGCTAAAATTTGTGTTGTGTCGGTCAAAATTGATAAAATACGAAAAAAATGCTAGATACATTTTATCATGACTTTCTATCTAATACCATCTTATTTCAAGGTATAATTCGGTTGTCAAAATGAGAATCTAAAAAATCCTCGTGTTTCCTCACAAAACCCATCATCTTGCCTATTTAGCTTGCTTTTCTATTGTTTAGCAGGTTAAATAAAATTATTATTTCGCTCTTTTTGTCTGTACTGAATCGTTAGGGGGATACGTTTCTAGTTCTATAAGAGAGACAGTTAAAATTTATGTAAGCAATCAGAAATCCTACACTATGAGCTACTTAGCTAAAATTTCATATTTCCTTCCTGGGTCAGACAAAATTTGTGATGTGTCGGTCAAAATTTATAAAAATACGAAAAAAAAATGCTGGATGCATTTTTAGCGTGACTTTCTATTTAATACCATCTTATTTCAAGGTATAATTCGGTTGTCAAAATGAGAATAAAATAATTTTCCCATGGTTTATGTCATCTTAAAAAAGTCAAAAGGTTATATTCTGTAGAGGGTCAGATACATTCAAATTTAAATATTTTCTCCAAGAAGAATTTTAAGATAGTATTATAGTAAATAAAAATTCTATACCTCCAATATTTCATGGAAACATATCGTGTTCTAGCGACATAACCCAAAAGTACCTCTATTCAGAAACGCATCGTACTTTTCTTGTCAATAATTGTCTCATTGTCCCATCCATTACATTATTATAATCTTAAAGCACCTGTTACCAGCATTATCTGTTTTTATGGTTTTCATAAAACATAGCGATTACCGATGAAAATTAAACGAAAACTTAATAAATAACTTTTTTTTCAACTGAAATAGACTGATTTTCGATGGAAAAATGTTACTTATAACTAAAAATGAATATAAGACATATACGCAATGATATTTAGAATAAATCAATCTTTTCTAAAATTACTATGAAATATTCACAAAATCGTTTCGTTATAACCAAAGTAGCAAGGCTTGCAGATTTCGTATAGAGTTCAAACGCGATACTGAGATGATCTTTTTTTTTTTATATTTTTGTAGGATAATGCACCACTACGTTGTAAGTACTTGAGAGAGGACTTTCTTGAAAAATCCTCAAATTTCTCTGCAATTTTGTTCCTTCTAGAGTTAAATTCACACAGAAAACCCCGTATTCTTATCTTTCAGGTTGGTATATTAAAAAGGGCTTATTAGTATGGTTTAGAAAACAAGCAATATTAATTAACGGATGTTTTTTTCGTCGTATGAAGAGTTGAAAAATTTTTTTTTCCACTCCAATGGTTACGATGCAGAGAGTCGGGTTTCATCATAATCTTTCAGGGTAGCTCAGGTTTGATTGCATGTAGAGAGTCGGGTTTCATCATAATCTTTCAGGGTAGCTCAGGTTTGATTACATGTACTAAGGTTAGTGCTCCTTGCAATCGGTTTCAGGTTTGACGCGCCCCCCTCAGGTTTGTTCAGGTTTCTCAAACGTTTGAGAAACCTGAACAAACCTGAGGGGGGCGCGTCAAACCTGAAACCGATTGCAAGGAGCACTAACCTTAGTACATGTAATCAAACCTGAGCTACCCTGAAAGATTATGATGAAACCCGACTCTCTACATGCAATCAAACCTGAGCTACCCTGAAAGATTATGATGAAACCCGACTCTCTGCATCGTAACCATTGGAGTGGAAAAAAAAATTTTTCAACTCTTCATACGACGAAAAAAACATCCGTTAATTAATATTGCTTGTTTTCTAAACCATACTAATAAGCCCTTTTTAATATACCAACCTGAAAGATAAGAATACGGGGTTTTCTGTGTGAATTTAACTCTAGAAGGAACAAAATTGCAGAGAAATTTGAGGATTTTTCAAGAAAGTCCTCTCTCAAGTACTTACAACGTAGTGGTGCATTATCCTACAAAAATATAAAAAAAAAAAGATCATCTCAGTATCGCGTTTGAACTCTATACGAAATCTGCAAGCCTTGCTACTTTGGTTATAACGAAACGATTTTGTGAATATTTCATAGTAATTTTAGAAAAGATTGATTTATTCTAAATATCATTGCGTATATGTCTTATATTCATTTTTAGTTATAAGTAACATTTTTCCATCGAAAATCAGTCTATTTCAGTTGAAAAAAAAGTTATTTATTAAGTTTTCGTTTAATTTTCATCGGTAATCGCTATGTTTTATGAAAACCATAAAAACAGATAATGCTGGTAACAGGTGCTTTAAGATTATAATAATGTAATGGATGGGACAATGAGACAATTATTGACAAGAAAAGTACGATGCGTTTCTGAATAGAGGTACTTTTGGGTTATGTCGCTAGAACACGATATGTTTCCATGAAATATTGGAGGTATAGAATTTTTATTTACTATAATACTATCTTAAAATTCTTCTTGGAGAAAATATTTAAATTTGAATGTATCTGACCCTCTACAGAATATAACCTTTTGACTTTTTTAAGATGACATAAACCATGGGAAAATTATTTTATTCTCATTTTGACAACCGAATTATACCTTGAAATAAGATGGTATTAAATAGAAAGTCACGCTAAAAATGCATCCAGCATTTTTTTTTCGTATTTTTATAAATTTTGACCGACACATCACAAATTTTGTCTGACCCAGGAAGGAAATATGAAATTTTAGCTAAGTAGCTCATAGTGTAGGATTTCTGATTGCTTACATAAATTTTAACTGTCTCTCTTATAGAACTAGAAACGTATCCCCCTAACGATTCAGTACAGACAAAAAGAGCGAAATAATAATTTTATTTAACCTGCTAAACAATAGAAAAGCAAGCTAAATAGGCAAGATGATGGGTTTTGTGAGGAAACACGAGGATTTTTTAGATTCTCATTTTGACAACCGAATTATACCTTGAAATAAGATGGTATTAGATAGAAAGTCATGATAAAATGTATCTAGCATTTTTTTCGTATTTTATCAATTTTGACCGACACAACACAAATTTTAGCTGATCCAGGAAGGAAATATGAAATTTTAACTAAGTAGCTCATAGTGTAGGATTTCTGATTGCTCACATAAATTTTAACTGTCTCTCTTATAGGACTAGAATCGTATTCCCCTAACGATTCAGTACAGACAAAAAGAGCGAAATAATAATTTTATTTAACCTGCTAAACAATAGGAAAGCAAGCTAAATAGACAAGATGATGGGTTTTGTTAGGAAACACAATGATTTTTTAGTGTTAAGGATGTTTTAGGCTCCGATATCATTAATATTTTCTGAATACTAAGGCTATATTACTTTCAAAAGCAGACTCGTTTGAGACGATTGGCGAATAAAGATGAATTGATCGTAAATAAAAAATATAAGATCTATGTGCTTAGACTGTGAAATTATCAAAAAGTGGGAGTGTGCTTTTGAAATCGAACTTAAGACCGATAAAAATATGAAAATATACTTGTTTTTTTTTTTTTTTTTTTTTTTTTTTATGTAGGTAGATAGTAGACTATAAAACAACAAAAAAAAAAGAAAGATGGAGAAGTTTATTATTGTTAAAGACGTTGTTAAAAAGTTACGAGAATTTAACCTTACAGGACGCACTCTAGAGTTTAAGTTAAAACCTGTTCCACAGGGAGTTGAACCAGTTGGTTGGGTGGAAAACGCTACAGAAGGCCTACAACCCTTAGATCGTGTGGCTTTTAGTTTTTGCTCTAAAGACTTCAACCGAGGAGAAGGTTAGATTCGCTTCAAAGCAGCTAAAGACATAACCTTTTAAGATGTTTGGAGTGTTATAAGTGGCATTTATCAGTCAAACTCAGCAGGTCTTAATACAGAATCATTTTGTCTTAGTGTGACAACTGTTAGATTACCTGTTGGTGGGGGAAGAGGAAAAAATTATAACAGCTTTCACGAGGAATGCGACAAGCGACGAGGTATTATAAGTATTAAAAATACCGATAACCTGTGTTTACCACGTGCTTTGGTAGTCGCCATTGCCCATAATAAAAGAGATCCCGAATTCAGTAAGGTTAGAAGAGATATTAGTAAAATTCAAACCGAAAGAACAAGATCATTGTTGGAGAGAGCTAAAATTAGCATTCCTGAGGCAGGAGGTGGAATTCCCGAGTTAATACAATTTCAAAATCATCTAAAAGAATATAAATTAGTTGTTTATAGCTATGGATCAAAAGGACGAAATATTATATTTGAAGGTTCAACTGAAAGCAATAAACGGCTGAACTTATTACATTACAAAAGCCATTTTAATGTAATTACATCGCTGACAGCAGCTTTTTGTTCTAACTATTTTTGTGAAAAGTGTTACGTCCCATATGATCACAAAAATGAGCACCGATGTGGTGGAAGCTGTCAGGCATGTCAGCAAGCCTCTGCTTGCGAAATAGCAATAAAAATTAAATGCCAGGACTGTCTATGATTTTTTAGAAGTCAAAACTGTTACGAAAATCATAAAAAGGATTATTCGTCAGGCAAATTTACAGTATGCGAACAAATTAAACTATGTTCTATTTGTTTAAAAACCATTAAAGCCAAAAGAGCACATGCATGTGGTGAAATTTATTGTAAAATTTGTAATAAACATGCATCCGAGGATCATCTATGTTATATTCGGCCTGATAAGGGAAAACCTAAGATTAAAGATGATCTTTTTTGTATTCTACGATTTAGAGACGAGCCAAGACAAACTATTGGAAAATTCAACGTTTTTACATCAAGTCAATCTCTGTGTTTTCAAACAATACTGCGATGAGTGCATGGATTCTGAAGCAGATACTTGTAAAAAAAAAAAAAATGTGGTCTAAAGTTACAAAAAGTCAGAGGTATAGACCCAGCGGGAACATTTACTAACCATTTGTTACAAATGAGGAAAAACTTTAAAGAAATTATTGTAATAGCCCATAATGGTCAGGCTTTTGATCACCAGTTTATATTAAACTATATTATGACAAAGACAGATTTTACACCTGAGTTAATCATGAGAGGTACCAAAATAATTACGATGCAACTTGAAAATGTAAAATTTATCGACTCACTTAACTATTTCCCTATGCCTTAAGCCAAACTACCAAAGGCATTTGGACTTGAGGATATTTTTAAAAAAGGCTACTTCCCGCACCTATTTAATACAAAGGCAAATGAAAACTATATAGGACCTCTACCATCAATTCAATATTACTCCTCAGATAGTATGAAAGAAGAAGACAGAGCCAAATTTCTTAAATGGTTTGTAGAACATGAAAATGATGGTTTCGATATGCAAAGAGATCTGGTAGACTACTGCGTATCGGATGTCGAAATCCTTGCGCAATCATGTTTAAAGTTTAGAGAACAACTTATACAAACTACCAATGTATGTCCATTTACTGAAGCTACAACTATTGCTTCAGCATGCAATACAATTTTTAGAAGACATTTTTTGAAGCCTAATACTATAGGAATCATACCAAAAAATGGATACCGATGGAGAAACAGGCAGAGCAAAATTGCCATAGATTGGTTACTTTGGATCGAGAATCACAGAAAAATCAACATCTTACATGCTGCTAATGGTAAAGAAGCTGTTTTAAATGGTGTAAAAGTTGATGGTTACTGCTCCGAAACAAATGAGGTATTTGAATTTGTATATGATTATCCGCTGAAATACCCTTAATCTGCAGGGTACCTAACTCTACGGAGATATTTATTGCAAAGGGCGGCTTTTTCAGTTTTGAAAGTATTCAACATTTACGAAATTCATCTAAATATATACTACGCTATACTTTAATCAAACTCACAATAGAGGGAAAGCGACAGACGAGTTTTAAACTAATGTGGCTTAAAGGATAATTTGTGTTGTAAATATTAGAGCTCATTTTAAAAGAAACTATAATCTCGTGACCGACAAAAAAAAGTACCCACTTCGATACATCATTTCCCCTATTTTAACGTTAAAATAGTAAATTATGTTATAAGCTCGAAAAATGTAGTATTTCAGACGTAATGCGGTCGCTAACCTAAATAGCCCGAAAAACATTTTTCGTCCATATGTCATAAGTTATTTTTTATTCGATCTTGTTTTTAATGCGATTGAGAGTTGTAAAATAATGTAGAAATGAAGTGAACCTATACATTTCATCTTGCACGCTAATTTTTTGGTCTTAATGTTTGTTAGTTAACGATGAAATCTGTAATAGCGTCCGAAAAAAAAAATTTTTTTTGACTAACATAAAAAGTGTTGTCTAGCTAGCAGGGCAATAATCAATACTTTATTGAGAAGGTTAGCTCTTCGTCTAAATATCTAATCTATAAATCGTCATTTTTTCCGACACAATCGGTTAAAAAGCATACAATTGTATGTGAACGTTTGTATAAAAACCATCGTGTTAAATCAGTTCTTATACCTGACTGACAACGCCGATCTTTAGCTTTTTTTTTTACTTTGTAAAATAAAAAGATTAGTTCTTACTATCAAAGAAATTAAATATGCAAGAGAAATAGGTCGAAAAGATTAATAATAATTTATTTATTCCTAAGTTATAAATCTTAACTACATCACTTTCTAAACCAAGAAAATAGATAATCTTCCTGCATTATTCCGTACTTAGATTTATTTTTCATGAAAATAGTCGAATCTATGATTTTCGTTCAAATCCATAAGGGGCGCTTGTTTTGTATAGATGATTTATGATCTTATTTTCAACT